>OX578134.1:50009463-50459463 GCA_951213105.1 Amaurobius ferox
ACACATAAATCTATAATGTATTTCTGACCTTCATATTTATATACAGCTTTTTAACTTATTTAATTATGATTTGAACTCCCTCTTATCATGCATTTGTGTAATTTATATTTTAGAAATATCTATCTTCTTTAACCGCAATCTGAAGGCAATTTTCAAATTGTTATTTCGGACTAGCTTGCACTCATAGAGAACAATTTTCCGTTAAGTTCGAGGTCATTTTAGCTGGCGAAAAAAGAAGTGAAATGTAAAAGTTTAATTGCAATTGTATATATTTCTGCTGCGATAAAGTATACTTGCTAGTGCGAGACGGTGCCTGGTACGACGGACTGCGCGACGACGAGCATCTGGCATTGATGACGTAGAATGAAGAGAGCATGAGAATGGATTTTAGCGGCAAAATTTGTTTTTGCTGAGTTTACTCGCAGGTCCGTGTGCTGTGTTTAAAAAGCGATAAAGGATGACATAATAATTAGATTAAAGAAAATTAGTTTATTAAATTGTAACTTCAAATTAATTCAAATAACAAATTACAAAACTCTGCTCACAGGCAGATAAATCAGGAGGAATTAACAAGTTTATTCTAAATTCATCTTAGACATTAGAATTTTAGAAATTATCAGCTTAGTTAAAATTTAAAGAATCTGTATAAAATTTTACTTTAGAAAATCAATTTAAATTCCATCATAAAATATTAATCATAAAATATTACATTAAATACAATTAAGAATTTTCCCAGGCTTTTATAAATTTAGGAAGGTTTAGAAAATTGCTCTCAGAAATAAAGCTTTAGAATTTTAAATTCAAAGAATAAGATTTAAATCATGCATTTTAAAATATTGAGTATTTAAGAAATTAAGTTTAAAAAAAAACAATAATCGTATATATTCACCCAGCCGGGTCATCAAACAGGGGGGGGGGGAGGAGTTCCATATTTAGAGATGCACAGGTTGGAGACAAGAATTTCCCAAACTGGTTTTCTGGAGATCAACAAACTTTAATCTGGAGAGGATTCAGCATATTTTTTTTTTCAAAAAGGATGATAAAATCAGGAGGTTAGACCTAACAGTCACATCTGGAACACTCGGATCTTCTTAAAACAACCGGATGAAAATTCTTGAGACGTTTCTTTCTCGTAGCACATATTATAAATTCTCACAACACATTTTCCCGTGAATCACGTCGAGAATAAGGTGATAAAACCGGAAAAGACATCATTTGAAATAAAACAACAAGTGTTAAAAAAAATAACGCGAGGAACTTTATACTCCATAGGAATCCTCCCTTGGAACATAAGTTCCATTCGAAAAGCAACTACGCGTTTCTCACACAAACTGAAAACGTGGGATTTCAACAAACAACTGGAACTGAAAAATTCCGCGCGGGCATTTATACGTGCGGAAAAAAAGAGAAGTTAAACAAATGGCAGCAATTAAAATCCGCTTACCGAAAATAGAATTGCCAAAATTAAAACTCAAAACTCCGAGAGCAGACGATCCGTAAAAACGCGCGAACCAAATAAAATAATTCACAAATTACAAAGAGGCGCGAAAATCACTTAGGCGGCGCGTGAATCAGGGTAAAAAGCCTGCAAACCAAGACTTCAAAATGACCGCAACTGAAATTTTTGAAAATCACTGAACATGGAAATAACTTAAAACTATAGAACAAACGAAGTTTCTAACCAAAATCAGAATATGAGACATCAAATTAAAGGAGATTTTTAGGGGAATCAAATAAATAATCACTTTTATAAATTTACAAATCAAAAGTAATATTAATTTAGGGAATGAAACATTTTGAATTAAGAATATTATAAAGGAAATTAATTTAGAAGATTAAAAATATTCTAATTAACGAATAAATGAAAAAAACAATAAATATTATTTAAATATTATCAAATTAAGAATATTGAGCCAGGGAAAAATAAATAAAAGTAAATTTCAAACCCCAAAATTACATAAATTCTAATGCAACCCAACACATTCCTTCCATCTATCACCCCAAAATTTTTCATTTGAAAAATGAAATAATTTTGATAATAAAATGAAATATCTATCAGAAGTTACTAATTAAGCATAACAATTTTTATCCGAATTTAACCTCTATTTTGGAATAAACAATTTCTTAGTAAACTATAAACTAAAAAGAGAATTATATAATAATGAAAAAATGTTGTGTATCAGATCACTAAATTTGTGTAGACAAAAGTAAAGGTAGAGGATTTGACATTGATTCTCATTAGCTATAAAAAAAAACGAAAACATTGGATCAGCCAAATAGATTTCAAAGAGTCGAAACATTGTATTTTGAGAAGAATCCTTAAATAACCAATGAGAAACAACTCTCACTTCCACTACAAAATATAAATACCAGCTGGAAAAAAATTGTGTAAATAGAGTGATTAAAATAAAACAATGTATATAAGTTGTATAAAATAAATAAAGTTTCTATAGAAGTGTCAAATGAAAATTGACACAATGACAATTATTATCATTAAATAAGCAACAATAATATACTAAAAGCTCAATACCACAAATATATATTCATGTTCATTAAGAACTTAACATAACATCATATGCATTCTGCAGTAATCTAATATACACTGCCACTTTCATCTTTGCAGTATTCTAATAATTTTAACGACAACAAATATATACCTAAAAATATCAACATCTGTGATCAGAACTTACGTCATGGACCACGTAATTAAATGTTTGCAGAAATCTGCACTCCCAATAACAATAAAGAAATAACAGTACATATCTATCTATAAATATAATCAATTCATATAATACAAATTTATCTTTCCTCAATTATTTATCTAAATCCTGCAGTAATCTGCAATATCAATAACAACAATAACATATCTCAAAACTAATTTTTCTTAAATTATTTGAATCAAGTTTGCAGCATTCTACCATACACATATAAAAATCATACACTTCAAAAAATTATATTGCGCAACAATAAAAAATATCATTCTACTTTTTCCTTTGTCGTAAATTATATCTCCGTGTTGGAATTATATCATTCTCATGCGATATATTACTTGCTGAATTATCAGATTGTGCACAAGAAAAGAACACAGAATCTCTTTCTGGATTTTTTTTTAATCTGTCAATTTGCACCAACTGAACATTTCGTGTGGCATTTACATGTTGAATTTTAAAGTTCACATTAGAAGTTTTTTGTATTACTTTAAAAGGACCTTTATTAAGTTTGGAGAGTTTCTTACAATGTACTCTTGGAAAAACAGGAATGTATAAATATACGAAATCTCCAACTTTTATATATTTTACAACAGCAGACTTATTTATGTATGTTTCTTGTGTTTTAGCTGCCTTAAGTAAGTTTTTCTTTACTATTTCCAAATTTTTTCATACGAATCGCCAAATTCTGACTATAATCACTAACAGTTGTAAAATTTTGTTCATTTAAGTTAAAAAGGAGATGCTGTGGCAAAATTAATTCTCTACCATAGAGAAGATTCCCGGAGACTCACCAGTCGAGGAATGGATTGAAGTTCGGTGGGCCAACAAGGCAAAAAATAAATGTCGATCGCAATCCTCTTGTGTTTCAGACACTGAATGACTAAGTGTGTTAATTATCTTACTATTTAAACGATCGCAGATTCCATCAGATTGCGGGTGATAGCTAGTAGTGGTATGTTTTTCAATACCTAATTTTTTTTATACAACTTCATGGCAGCATTCGAAATAAAATTTGAACCTCTGTCTCTAATAATGTGCTTTGACACACCATGAAGAGACCGGCCGACCAAACAGTTGCTCGAGTTCTCTAGGATGAGTCGGACGGCCTGGGTCTTCAACACCATCAAGAGAAAAGAATTTTTTAAACAATTTAAAATAGTTTCAGATTTAATATTGGGGATATCATAAGCTCCTAACCAACGAGTAAAATAGTCAGTAATTACTAGTATGTACTTATTGCCAGAGTAAGTTAGAGGCATGGGGCCAATACAATCCATAACTATTCTTTCCATAGGGTAAGTAGAATTTGAAAACCTCTGTAAAGGAGCTTTTTGTATTTGTTTAAATCCTCTTTTCTGTAAAGATTCCATACTCTCCTTCCAGATAGAGAACTGCTCCAAGAGCAATATTTGACGCGTCAGTACATACCGAAAAAGGTTTCGAAAAATCAGGGAGATGTGAAATGGGTTATTTAAGTAATTCAGATTTTAAGGTTTGATAAGAATTTTCAGCTTCAGGGGTCCAAGAGAATTTAATATTTTGCTTAGTTGAATTAGTTAAAGGAAGAGCTTTTAAAGAGTAATTTTCAATAAATCTTCTGTAGAAGCCAGTTAATCCTAAGAATTGACAAATTTGTTTTTTAGAGGTGGGTTTTTGAAAATTTCTAACAGTTTTTTAATTAGAGGGGTCAGGCTGGACAATACCTTCAGAAACTTGAAAATCTAAATAAATTATTGAAGATTTTAAAAAAATGCATTTACTTGACTTTAAACAAAATTTATGTTGAGATAATCTATCAAATACTACCTTTAATTTTGTTAAGTGTTCCTCAAAGGTTCTAGATGCAATAACAATATCATCTATATAAATAGAAATTTCTAAAGGGGAAAGCTTAGCTAGGACGGTGGACATAAGTCGTTAAAAGGAGCTGGGGGCATTTTTCAAACCGAAGGGGACTCTTTTCTATTCATAGTGGCCAAAAGGTGTAGAAAAACCATATTTATGTGTGTCGTCTGGGTGCAAATTTATTTGATAAAATCCAGATGTTAAGGAGTATTGTTATCTAGGTTGGAAATCTAGATGTTAAGGAGTGGAATATCAACATTATTAATCATACCAGAAAGCAGTGGTAGAGACAAATTATGTAATGAAATCAAATTGGAATTTCTCACCACAGGTAACACTCCAAGGGTTTCAGAAGGTAAATTGGAGTGAAAACTCCCTTCATCCCCATTTAGATTAAATTTTGCTTTTCGCTGTCATTCTTAACACCCCTAGGTGCATAAAAATTGTTAAAACCTGTTGTGTTTAAAAAGAGATAAAAGATGACAGAATTAGTTTAAAGAAAATTAGTTTATTAAATTGTAACTTCAAATTAATTCAAATAACAAATTACAAAACTCTGCTGCTCACAGGCAGACAAATCAGGAGGAATTAACAATTTTATTCTAAATTCATCTCAGATATTAGGATTTTAGAATTTATCAGCTTAGTTAAAATTTAAAGAATCTGTATAAAATTTTACTTTATAAAATGAATTTAAATTTCATCATAAAATATTAATCATAAAATATTAAATTTAAAAAAATTAAGAACTTTCCCAGGCTCTTATAAATTTAGGAAGGTTTAGAAAATTGCTCTCAGAAATAAAGCTTTAGAATTTTAAATTAAAAGAATTAGATTTAAATCATACCTTTTTAAATATTGAGAATTAAGGAAATTAAGTGCTTAAAAAAAATAATCGTATATATTCACCCAGCAGGGTCATCAGACAGGAAGGGGGGGGGGGGGGAATTTCCATAATTAGAGATGCACAGGTTGGAGACAGAAATTTCCTAACGTGGTTTTTTGGAGATCACCAAACATTAATCTGGAGAGGATTCAGCATATTTATTTCAAAAAGGAATATAAAATATATCAGGAGATTAGACCTAACAGCCACATCTGGAACACTCGGATCTTATTAAAACAACTGGACGAACTTTCTTGAGACGCTTCCTTTTCGTAGCACACATTATAAATTCTCACAACACATTTTTCCGTGAGTCACGTCGAGAATTAGCTGATAAAAACCGGAAACCATGATTTGAATTAAAACAACAAGTGTTAAAAAAATAACGCGTGGAACTTAATGTTCCATAGGAATCCTCGCGTGGAACATAAGTTCCATTCGAGAAATCAACTACGTTCTTCTCGCGCAAAGTGAAAACGTGGGATTTCAACAAAAAACTGAAACTGAAAAATTATGCACGCGTATTTATACGTGCGGCAAAAAGGAGAAATTTAGCCAAACGGAAGCAATTAAAATCCGCTTACCGATATTAGAATTGCCGAAATTAAAATTCAAAGCTCCGAGAGCAGACATTCCGTAAAAATGCGAACCAATTAAAATAATTCACGAATTCCAAAGAGGCGCGAAAATGACTTAGGCGGCGCGTCAATCGCGGTAAAAAGCTTGCGAAACCAAGACTTCAAGATGGTCGCAACTGAAATTTTTGAAACGCACTGAAAAATGGAAATAACTTGAAACTATAGAACAAACGGAGTTTCTAACCAAAATCAGAAAATTAGACATCAAATTAAAAGAGATTTTAAGGGGAATCAAATAAATAATCATTTTTATAAATTTACAAATCAAAAGTAATATTAATTTAGGGAATGGAACATTTTTAATTAAGAATATTATAAAGAAAATTAATTTAGAAGATTAAAAATATTCTAATTAACGAATAAATGAAAAAACCAATAAATATTATTAAAATATTACCAAATTAAGAATATTGAGCCAGGGAAAAATAAATAAAAGTAAATTTCAAAGCCCCAAATTGCATAAATTCTAAACAACCAAATAGTTGTAACGGCTGCATAAAGCGTGTTGAACCATTTTTCTGGCTGTATTCCTCAATTTGACTGCCAACTTCTTTGCGGCCCCTTCTATTCGGCTTCGGCCCAAGGCTATTTCGACGGTCACTACGGGTTTCGTGAATTGGCCACTAGGTCGATTCCTGGAAGCTCGGGGGAAGTTGCCATGCCTGACGATGGATGATCCGAGTCCCTTCCAGATCGAAGAATGATTTCGATGCTTGATGTGGGACGATCCGAAGACCATTCCGGGTTCTGTTCCATCCTGATGACATCGACGATCCTGTGGAAGACCCGAGGACCATGCCGGATCCGATTCAGAACCTGCGAGCCCGAGGCCCATGCTGGATTCGATTAATAAAGACGACGCTTCCTGTAGGACGACCCGAGGGTTATGCCGTGTCTGAGTCCATGCCTGACGGATCATCGATGAATGACGCTGAGTGCTCAGGACGGGTCATTGTCTGGCGCAGCTTAGAAATGGTTTTCCGACTTTTCTTCACGGAAAACGGGAATGATCCCGTTCGGGCACTCTTCACTTTTTTGCGACTTGAGGTAAGTGCCCTTTACGATCCTGTTTTCGGAACCAAGTAGTTCCCCGGCGTCTCGAATTTAATAGCTGCTGATCGACTCAAGAACAGTGAAAATTAAGGTAATTAATTATATGAAGAACAATTGCATTTGAGTGCTCACTCCCCTGTTTTCTTGACCATTCCAATTTGTATAAAATGTATGATTTATAATTACTTCTGTTTTCCCACATGCTATTTACATTATTATTACTTCGGCTAAAAGCCGGTAGCATTTTAAATAAGTTCTTGCACCTGAGTCCAGTGGCATTCAACTGATAAGGATTCAGTATCTGTTAATAACTCCACAACTTAACGTCTCTAATAAAGTAATTTCGGTTAACTTAAATTCTGTGTGTTTAATTAAGGCCTTTGAGTTGCGTATTATTATGTATATTTATAACTGAAGAAGATGACGTACTGAAAATGTAAGGGTTTAAAGTTTTATTTGTAGTTTTGATTTATAGTGTTCGGGTAGGACATCTTGAAGTTTTACTCCCAGACAGGAGGGTGAACCTGGGTATATTATGTGAACTTCGGTGGTGCTTGTGTGTCTTCAAAATTCTAAGTCTAGGTATTCAAGATCCTATTAATTTCGGAAACTACCGTCTTAATGATGATCACATTAATATCGTTCAATACGTGTTGCACTAAAACCCATTTCGCCTTGACACTTAAATCTTCATTAGAAAAGCAATTGTTTGCTTCTCTATGAATAATCAATGAAAGCTTCATTCATATCAGCTATATTGCAAACCCCAGAGGAAAATAATTTTGCGTTAAAGAAGTTCAGCAATGCTTATAAAACTTATCTCACAGCTTGATGTGTTTACATTCTCCATACTTGAAAGTTAGATTCCGTTGTACAAATGATCGAAGCTTGATGATCATTTAAACTCAAAATATTGTAATTGCGTTGGTGCAGTATATTGATGCACACAAAAAATAAAAATAAAGCAATTTTAAGATGGATGTAACAGTAAATATAAATTAAAAAGAATGAATGTAAAAGGAAATTAGTGTCACGGGGTCGAAATTTCAAATTCAAGTTTCTGACGGGAGTGCATCTTTCAAGCATTCTTGAACACGATCCGAACGTTTTTAATATCATGTCTCTGCGGATGTGTGTGAAATTATGTAAGTGTGTGTGTGTGTTCGTGAATCTGTGGAGACGATATCTAACGAAAGAGTGGAGAAATTTGAACGATATTTAGTACACAAATTACAATCTGTGAACTCTGAAACTCTGTTCTTTTTAAACGCAATCGAATGTTTAGAACACCCATAAATGTTCAAATGGAATTTTTAAAAAAATTGTCAAAATATCAAGACTTTCAATAAAATTACGTAAATAATCATGGGAAATGATATTTTTTAATTATAAAACGATTGACACAAAAATTAGAACGCTACTATGAACCATTTCCAAGATCTTACACATTTTAAAAATAAATTTATCCAAAAATCACATAAAGTTAAAAAAATGAACTATTGTAAAATATGCTCGCATTTCATATGTACTATAAAGCGATAAATTTGTTAACATCATTTTCGTGGATTTGGCATGTTTCATTCACGAGAGAAGATACTTTGGGTACTAGTTTTTTATTTGGATGCCAATAGTCATTAATATACTATAAATATAACCTATTTCTCGTCCATGACACTTGGCAAAATTTTAGCGATAAATTTAGTGTATTTCTTAAAAGTTGCAGAAGTGACGAAAATGTCCCCAAATTGGTAAAAATGTCACCAAATCGATAAAAATGTAGTCAAATTGGAGGATATGAAATATTTACTTGGAGCCAGCATCAATGTTAAAGATCCCCATATTTCACTTGCGCCGACATTTGTTGGTGTCCAGAATTATAGAGTAACGCCATTATTTGCTATTTCCAATTAAATGCTCTTTACTGTCCCTGACAGGTGGTAAGTAATTAAAAAATTCCAATAATCACCAGAAATTAATTTAATTATTCCCTTAAAAATGTTTTAGTGATCTTTTCTCTTCTACCTTTTCAAAAGCAGCATTATAGGCAATAAAATAGCACAGATTGGTAAAAGGATGACCAATGTATCATTTAAAAAAAGTAATGCTCTTCAATCGTGTCTGGTAACTGATTAAAGATATATCTAATAATAAGTCCCTTTTCAAATCTCGTAATTGAGAAAATATTATTAGAATACTATAATTAGGAGAAAAATCCTTTTCAAATTAAAAATAAATTTTTTTATTGAAATAGTATTTTTTATAATAAATATACCAAGCCAAATAAAATTCCCGATAATGGAACTTATTTTAAAGATAATGCAAAGCAAAAAAATGGAACAATGAAACCATTTTTCATAGATTTCTTATCTCAAGATCTTCTCAGGTGCAATGAATCATCGTCGAAAAACTGAATTCCTAATGTGTTCAAGTTCCCAAAATCTTTAAATAAAAATTCGGTATATTTTAAATAAAATTAATGAAATCGGATTAATGGAGCAAAATAATTTAATATGTACAGCTTTGCAACAGACTTAAAGAATAATTATGGTAAATGCTTGCCTCACAATATCATTTATCATTTAAGAAATTTTAATATTAAAAGTAAGCATTTGATGTTTTATTCCCCCATTTTATTTTTAGCATTATTTGATTTATAACGTTTTAAATTACATTTTTAATCTATGAATTTGCGCGGCTTTTTATTTGTGAGCAAATCTATGTCTTAAAATAAGATTCGCTAACATCGGGAAATTTAACAATATGTTATAATAGAATATAAGGCAAAATGGAAATAAAAATAATCGTATATTTATTTATATATATATATATATATATATATATATATATATATATATATATATATATATCGAACCATTTTCACATAATTAAAATATACATAATATTTATAATTAATCTATATAAATGGACACATATTCTAAAATTTAATGTACAGAAGAATATGTTCCTCAGATTATAATTGTTGCAAGATGGAAAACTTCTATTGCCTGAATAATATAACATAATGCTTTAATATTATTAATAATATGTAAAGAAAGGGACAGTAGAAGAAACCACAGAGGAAGGAAACTACTAAATAAAAGTAATTAATGTGTGGCAACCGAAATAAAAAATAAAAGCTTAATGTTTAAGTTTTCATATATTAAATTCATTTAGTAATTATTATTTTAATATTTATTAAATTCATCAATTTGACATGACCGTTATTCTCATATAGTGGAATCAATTTAATGTACATTGCTATGTTGTGCCGCTATAAACCCTCCAATTATTTTATTTTTTGTGTGAGTCCTGTAAAGGGATATTATTAAATTATTACAAAGATTAGACCAATTTAAATTTAACAATAACATTTACTAAAGACACAAAATACCTATTCAATTCCAATACATTAACTACTCTTCCTATTAATTATTTATTAAGATAGAATGTGAGAGGAGAGCATGTGAGACCCTGAACCATATACGTAACGTATTTATTAACCTGTGGAATATTGATGAACACATACCTTCAATCTGGGCCTTGTTAGCAGCACTTTGTCAATCTTGTCTGTAGTTATACGCATCAACTCGAAGTGTTAATGACCACTCGTAACTTCATTGAATACTGCTAACTCAAACACTCCACTTATTTCATGCTATTAGGCGGTTCTATCCACAAGTCATCATAACATATCTGCACCAGTCAACTCTGAACAACTGTTCACCAGCATCTTAAGTCATTTTAGTATATCTCATTTTTAAGTCAAAAATCATGATTGTCTTATTTTTGTTCTGCTCTTGTCTCAAAATTCCATCTGTCTTCTCCAATGTCTGATCTCGTTCTCTGGTATTCCATTACTTTCTTCGTCAATGTCTGATCTCGTTCTCTGGTCACAGGCTGTGTTTCCCTCGGGGGGGGGGGGGGGAGTAACTCCGCCTGTACTTCTTTTTGGTGCTTATTGGTGACCCCTTACCCAATGTCACCATTGCACATTTAGTACGGCCCAGCTCAACCCCTCTGGTATGGCACCCCTAAATTTATAGTCTTCTGACCTTTAGGTTCAAGGCGTAATAAACCTTGGTGCCAACCAGACTACAAGATTTGTTTGCCGTTCTAGACACCATAAATACTCACATAAAAGTGTCTCATCAAATGTGGGAACGCTTTCTGGTCTCACATAATCAACCCGTCAGAGATATCTACAGCAATGGCCAGAGATATCTACAGCAACATCATGGAGTTAAGCATTATACAAAGGTCCGACACATAAATTAACATATAGTAGAAATGTATAAGATTGAAGACACTGGGTGAACATACTAATAAGCCTTAAATAAACGAATGTCAAATATAGAATTTATTGATGATTGAAAATCATTATTACACCTATATGCTGTTCCCGCATAGAGCCTAATTTGAAATCCTCACAAAGTGATATACTATTAATAAGATGAGGTGGACAATATATGCATCCATAAAATACTGAGCTACATACGCGGAACTCGGCATGCAAATGTCGTTTTAAGAGTTATGAAAATGATAAAACTGTCAGTGCCAATGATGTCATGGAACTCATGCAACACGCATGAGAATGACGCATCGTAAAGCATTTAAAACGACCGATCTTTCCACTCGCGAGTAAATGGAACTGGATTCTTTTATTTTGTTAATTGTGTACAAAGATGTCTTTGCGACGTATTCGACGGTTCTACGAAAAATTGGCGGATTTCAATAGAGGTCGCATCATAAGCCTAAGGGCTGCTGATTAATCCAACAGACGTATCAGTATATATTTTGGTCGAAGTGATATCCTTACTGCTCGGTGGTGATAACAGAGCATCAGAGAGGGAGCATATAACAGTCGCAAAGGCTCAAGTCATCCTGAATAGATAAGTACACGATCGAGTACTCAGGAGAGTAACCCCGTCTATAACAGTGAGGTCACTATCAACCAATTGAAGTTATTCGCCCTTCTCAATGCACAACGTATCACGGATACTATTAGAAGACAACTGGAAAAAGGTGGAATTATGTTTCAAGAGCCATTAAAGAGCTTTCAACCGAACTCTCAACATAGGAAGATCCATCTGGATTGATGCTAATCTCGGTCATCCTGGGCAGTGTCTGATTTGAGGCATGTTCTCCTTAGCGACGAATCAAGTTTATCCCTCAATGCTGATGACCACCGCATACGTATGTGGAGGAAAACTGACCAGCGTCGACAGCACACGACCATAACACGTGTTTTAAGAGTTTAAGAAGCTATCTCGCGGGACCATCCAGCAATGTTAACGCGCGATGATTACACTCGGACGACTCAAGTTTGATTTTTTATTCAGCCAAAACTGTCTCCATGATCACGCGGAGTATGCGCATGTTAAATATGCGGGTCTGTAAGTATTTCCGAGGTTTTGGTGGTAGGAGAAGGAGGGTACGGTCCCTATGTATGCCGCTCCAAATGGGTTCCGGTCTCAATTGGGTGGCACTTCTCGGCTGTCCAAACAGATGACTTACACTTTTGTGTAGGTCGAACGGTATGTGTCGCAGAAGAAAGAATATCTCCTCTATTTGTGCTGAAAGCCTACCTGTAAACTCACTTGTACATCGACGATGATCTGCAACCGTTTGTTCTGACTATGCTGTCATGCCTCCCAGGTCCCATTTACAGAAAGACAACGTTCCACCATATATTGCACGAGATTCTAAGTAATTTAATTAAACCAACTTATACAATACAAAAAAAATAATTTACAGCAGTGCTTTCCAACCCGTGGATCGCGGGCTTTATGGGTCTTATATTGTGTGGCCCGCAGATTAACTTCTAGAAAAAATTTCATTTGTAAAAGGTTTTGAAAATTTTGACAATTCTTTAGGTTTAAAAAATATATTATTTTTAAAGCAGTTTTATATTCCGCTTTTAGAAAATACATACAACAGAAAGTGCTTTTGTAGAGTTTGTTGTTCAAACTTAAGGAAATTTTCAGAAACGCCAGATATCCTATGAGCTAAGGTTAGTATGTGTTTTAACTATTTAAGGGGTCGTTTATATGTCATATTAACGTCACATTTTAGGATAATAATGAAAATTTCACTCACATAATTTGTGAAAAAGTTGTGAGCTTATGAACCACATTCAAGCATCATCCCACTCAAATACGATTATCGTCCACCATTAGAAAGGGATAAGGGTCAGTTGAGGTAAAGCATTGTTTACTTGGAATTTACCTAGATTCCAGGTATTTCCTTTGATTTTTTACGACTGTTGAAAGCGTTATTTTAATGTTACACATTTGGTTATTAATTTGATGTTCACATTTTAGAATACAATTAGTATTCCACGTCCTTTAACACACCAAGTTTAATTTCGAAGAAAATCATAATAAAATGCGTATTAGTTTACATAGGGGTGCCTAAAATTCTATACAGAAAACCTTTCACCATTCTCATTTCTGATAAATTGAAATAATCATAAAGATTGTTGAAAGTTGGTGATGTAACGGCTCGAGTGTCAACTCTTTGCATAGACAATTGTTCCATTTAGTCCACATCGTTCTTTTATTACCTTACATTTAAAAATAAATGTGTCTTCAAATCAAATTGGTCGAAAGAATGTTCAAATTACCTTAAAAAATTCAGGATTTCCTGAAATTACTGAGTTTTAGCTCTCTATTTGACCAACCCTTGCTTTTTAAGGATGAGCAATAAGAATTGAGAAAGGTGGTGATAAGATTTTTTATGGATGACATTTTTTATACTTTGTGCAAAATATATTTTGCGCAAAAGATACCCATGTGTTTTTTTTTCACTTGAAACGTCCTTTAGTTACTGTACATAACAGCGTACTGCCAGGTGTCAGGTCAAGTCGTTATTCCCGAATCCGTTGGCAAGAGTATACTTTTATGTCATAGACCTAGATTTCCAGGTATCTACAACTCAGCCACCAATAAAGCTAAATACTTTATTCGTTTTTCTCTGTGAATCCCTATTAAAGCTTAAACAATAAAATCCATTGATGCTGTAGTACCCGAGGAACAAATAACTTTTAAATGACTCTTTTACGATTGTCGTTTCTACCTTTTATCCTTCAGTGTTGGCGTGCATACAGCCTTAGCTGCAAAACCGTTTGTAGCTAAGACTGTATACAAAGTAAGTAACACAGAATGAATGATGGTTCAATCTGTGTTACTTACTTTCTTCTAAAATTGAAAGATATCTTTGATTTGGAATGTCACAAATTTAAACATGTTCAATCATATATAAAGCATTGATTATGAAAAACTTTTCAACTGAAATGCAATTTTATTTAAACATCTCCAAAATGCGATACATTCAGCGCTGACATATTTTAAACTATCGCAGTACTATAATAATTTATTATTTTAGAAAACTTAAAACAATATCGAGAAAAAAATGAACTTTCTGCAAATGACGTCATCGAAATATAAATCGTCTGGCTCATTATGTAAAAGTAATGAATATTTCATTCATACCACATTTATTCATACCACTTTCATTCATATCACACAGAAAATACGCAAAAATAAAGCAGTTTTAGGACGGATTCGGCACTAAATATATATTAAAAAGAACTATAAAAATCACGATTTTTATACTAGGAAAAAAAGGTGAATGTTATATTTTATTTTGAAGGGGATCACGTGATATCTTTATATGATATGGGTTGAATATTCAGACCGCCCGACTCACCCACGGGTACGAGCAGCTGTTTGAGCCGCCGGGTCATAAAAATATGGATGTAATTAATATTTTAAATGTTATTTAAAAATATACCTAAAGTGTTGTGCTGAAATTTTTTTATATATTATATGGGTTAATTTGAATATTTTCTAAAATTCTTGAAGAAATTTGGGAAATTTAACTTTGTTTAAAATGTGTTTGAAAAATTAGGTCCGATAGGGTCAATGTATTTCACTTTTTCAATCCGGGTTCAATCCAAAACTAATTGGGTGATATTATTCATTTACATTCCCATATGTCTCATAGGCCGTCTCAAGAACATATTAAATTTCATTTTGATAATGTCATTTTTACGACAGTTATCGTGAGAACGGACAGACAGACAGACAGAATGAATGAACAAAGTCATAAGCACTTTTTAAATAGGTTGGAAAGTGTTAAACACATGAGTTGTGCTCGTAGGTTATGTAGGTGCAATGCTACGTAACCACATTTTTACATAATCAGGTTTACATGTGATATTGTTTGGGGAACGTGGCGGAAAAAAAAAAAAAAAAAACATTTTAAATAAAACGAAGTATTAAGATATATTTCGCAGACATTTTCCCACCGTGTATAGTGGGTTAAATCCTCAGGGGCAGTGGGAAATATTTGTGCTTTAAAGTCGTTTTTATGTTTTGAATCGGATTTTTCGTAGTTTTATCCAAAAAAAACAAAAGACAAATTAATCTTAAAATGGAGTTCACATTTTCCCCGTATTAAGACCACATTTTCAAATTTGTAGTGAATGTAATACCAAATTTAAAATCATTAAATTGGAGTATTAAATACTACTTTAACTACTATGTTTACCTTCCGAGAGGTTGGTGGTAGGGGAAGGAGGGTACGGTCCCTGTGGATGCCTCCCCCACTGGGTTCCGGTCTAAATTGGGTGGCACTTCCCGACCGTCCAAACAGTTACCTTACACCTTTCTGGTAGGTCGGACGGTCTGGGTTTCAACAACAACAACTACTATGTTTATATTACGGACACAATTTCATTTCCTCTGATATTTCACAAGCTTCATAGCTTGGGCCTTATTTTACCATACATAAAATAGAAAGATTCTGGGGATTACAGTTAGTTAAAGGTTGATTTTCTGTACGTTATTAACATCTCGTATAATTTTTGGAATTTTTTTAAATTTATTTTTACCGTCACTTTTGGAGTTAGCGAATACTCGTCGGAATTGAGAAGCAGATATAAATTTAAATGAGTTCGTGATATTTTGGAGCCCATATAACTCTATCAGTGATTAAACGAATTGGAAATCTTGATAATTATGTTCAATTATAAAAATTAGTTTGAAAATATTGCAGTTAGGAAATATTGACAATTTTTATTTCAAAACACGGAGCCAATATATATCAACAGTATATTTGGCCACGCCCATTCGGAGTTCTCTTTAGGCATTGAAATAGTGATCATTTCCAATAAATATGAAAGTGTAGGGGGGGGGGACGTAATTTTGAATTAGATGATTCCATTTCAATTACTATTTCAGCAAGTAAAAAGGCAGGCATTTAAAGTTTCATGAATTGAAATTGCATTGCGGTATGGATTTCTTATAGGCACTAATTCTACCCTACGAAGTCTAAATTTTAATTTTATTACTTTCCTTATACACATAATGTATAAGGAAAGTATTGTGACCGGGTCGAAAATTCGAATTCGATTTTTCGACGGGAGAGCACGTTTCAAGCATCCCTGATCACGAGTCAAACATTTTTGAGGTGATGTCTGCGTGTGTGTGAAAGTATGTGTGCGGGTGTGTGTGTGAAAGTATGTGTGTGGGTGTGTGTGTGTCACTGAGTCTGTGGAGACGATATCTCACGAACGAATGGAGCGATTCGAATGAAATTTGGTACAAAAATCACAATCAATAAATGCTAGAAACCTATTGTTTTCAAACGTAAACGAATGTACAGAACCCCCCTAAATTTTCGAGTGAAATTTTGAAAAAATCTTCAAAAAATCAAAACCTTTAATAAAGTTAAGCAAATAGACATTTCTTATGTAATGTTTCCTTAGAAAACGATTGACATAAACTTTAGAACGCTAACATAATCCGTTCTCGAGATATTGCATATTTTTCAAATAAATTTATCAAAAAATCCCATAAATTAAAAAAAAAAATATTAACTGTTGAGAAACATGTTCACTTTTCATATGTGATATCCTGCGATAAATTTGGTGACATCTAACTCGTTCCATTCATGAGAAAAGATACTTTGAGTAATACTTTTGTATTTGAACGCCAATAGTTATTTATCTGGTATAAGAGTATCTTATTTCTCCATCCATAACGCTTGGCGAGATTTTGGCTACAAATTTGGCGGAATGTTGCCAACTTGTCGACTTTTAAATGTTGCCAAATTAACGAAAATCTCGTCAAATAGATAAAAATGACGCTAAATCAATTAAAATGGCGACTAATTGAAGAAAATTCAATGTCTTTGAAAGAATATAAGTATCTACTATAAGAATAACATTTTTGTTTAACTGTAAAAGTAGTAAATTCATTGCATTATATAAGGAAAGTCATGTGTTGTCCACATCAGATTTTTTTATTTATAACCGCAAGATCATGGGTCAATTTTTTTAACGAGAGTCATTTGGACAGTTATTTGTGCGGATCGTTAATATATATCGAGAATATTTTATTGGAATATTCTATATAATAAAATTTTTCGTTGAAGCAAAAGCGTATGTACACTACAGAATAATTCAAGAATACTGCACCGAATGGAGGGTGCAGTTAATAAAGTAAGCAGAAAAATCTAACTTGTTCTAAATGAGTAAACTAGTAGAATAGTATAACAAGGTAGTTTTTGCTGTTTAAACGGACACGTTGCTATCGTCCGTTGAATGAAATGTGACCCGTGAAAGATTGAATACCACTAATTTATAGTGTTGGAAATAACTCTTGCCCGAAAGAGAACAAACTGTCTGCATTTATTTTTTAAGCTGGTCAAGCCAGTGTCGTAGCGTCCAGCATCCATAGAGGATAAAAGGCGCGTCTCCACAATTTAATACCTCATTTCAAGAATGATTTACACTTATTTTTATTTATTATAATTTTTAAAATAATTTTACGAATATATATACATTTTTATTTCAAATATTGTTATTTTAAATATTGAGGGTGAACAGTGAGAATGACATTTTTCTGTCAAAGTTAAGGGATACAAAGCTAATGGCCATTTTCGTTATAAATAAGTTTTATTAATTAATCATCGCAGAAAATAATCATTACTTGTAATAAATATTTTAAGGCATTTTCCACGAATAACTTGATATTAACCTATTTTTAAACGATAATAAGACGAAGAAATACATCATTATACGCTAATTGCCAAGTGTCTGTCTGTCTGTCATTTCATATTTGGTGTACGGGTAGATGGTTCGAAAGAAAGAAAGGTTGCATTTTCAATTTTCAAATATTTTCTACTTTAGAAGGTTCCGCATACCAGAATGTTCGATTTTCGGAATAAATGGGAAACACCTCCTTTAAAATGATAGGGACTTGGTATTTTGTATATGGGCCAATATGCTGATGGAAAACCAAAGAAAAATACAGTTTTTCAAAAATATTCATTTAAAGCAGTGGGTACTCCACACAAAAACGTTCACAAGGTAAAATGATAGAAACATGAAGTAATATGATGCTGTGATTATAAGAAATAAACATCTTAATAAATTAATTTTGTTTTCCCTCTTAAATTTAGTAATTCTTTTAACATGTGTTTCACAGAGTTCATTTTCTACCAGGTTTCTTTTCAGGTCACATTAATGTAGGGATGATTTGTGATAATGTTCAACATTAAAATTCGAGTTTTCAACAGAAAAGCACGTTGCAAACATCCATGAAGACGAACCGAACGTATTTGGCGTGATGTCGTGAATATAGATCGTTCCATTTACGAGAGTAAGTACTTTGTGTAATAGTTTTGTGTTTTTACGATCAACAACTCGCAAATAGTCGAATTTATACATAAAAAAAACGCTTTTCTTCGTATCTATGTAACGCTTGGCAATAAATTTGACGCCTCATTTACAGAAATATCGCCAGTTTGTCGATATGTCACGTCAGTTTTATGAATATATCGTTAAAATTGCCAAAATGGCAGTCAGTTAACGAAAACAACGCCAAACTGATGAATTAAGTTGCTAGATCAGGAGGCATTTATGTAGTTTTGAGATTTATATGATATGCACAATGAAATCAAGCGCAGACTTGTAGGCGCCATTTTATGACTTGGAAGGTTAGAATCCCTATAAATTCAGTTCACATAAATCGCAGGTGTGGTTGGGACAAAAATCTCCTTGAGGACAAGGTTTGAACCCAAACGTTACAATTATGCTTAAGTATGCTTAATTAAAAGATGCTTAAGTAGCCAATGATGTAATGGTACTTCATCGTGCTGTGGAGCAACCAATAAAGATACTGAGGGCGTATCTGGACCTCAGGCGTAGTGATGTAGCAAGAAGGAAATAATAAACCATATATGCTGGCAATTACTGTCCAGTAGCGGAGGAACTCGACAAGTAGAGCTCAAGCAGCGAAGAGTGCATTTCAGTGTCTATGACAAACATCAATGAATGTCCAAAAGTGTGTTTTATAAAAACAAGAAAGATCAATCATGCATAAGCATTGATTATGAAACACTTTCCAACTGAAATGTAATTTCATTTAAAAATTTCTAAAATGTGATTCATTCAGTGGTAATATCTTTTACATTATCACAGTACTACAGTAATTTATTATACTTATATATTTAAAACTGTATCGAAATATAAATCATCTGATTCTTTATGCAAAATCAATGAATATTTCATTCATATAACTTGTATTCCAGACTCCAGAGCTAAATAATTTTGTGTGAAAAAAATTCAGCAATTCTTATGTAATTCATCTTACAATCGCTTGAGATATTTGCATTCTGCATATGTTAAAATTAGGCTTCCTTGAAGAAATAATAAAAGTTTAGGGATCATTTAAAATCACAACTATTGTAATTGCATAGGCACGGAATTTAGATACACAGATAATACACAGATAATATATATGTGTATGTGTATGTACTCAAAGTATTGGAATCGTGCCGAAGATCGGAACTCGAATTTTCAAAGTATCTACACGGTTTGGGACTTCTAGAACACGAAAAAACTACTTTTAGGAAGACGTCTGTGTGTGTAAGGGTGTATCTGTGTATGTTTCTGTGTGTCTGTGTGGATATTACATCCACTCTAATTGAAAAACTAATGGACCGAATTTCATACAATTTGGTAGGTATGTTTTTTGTGGGAAATCCTGATGTTCATAAGATTATAGTACGATTCGTAATAAAAGAATCTGCCTTCTTTGCGAAATGGCCGCAGAAATTGCCTTTATCCACTCTAGCTAAAAACTAATGAACCAAATTTAACAAAATTTGGAGTATAGTATTTCAATAACCTACAAGTGATTTATATACCAAATTTAACAAAATTTTGTATATAAATCATTTGTAGGTTATTCTACTACGATTCGGGAAAAAGAAACGGGCTATTTTTGCGAAATGGCCAGCAAAAATCGTTATATATAAAAATAAAAGACTACGTGTGCTCAATTATATCAATTAAATTCCTATTTTATATGTGATTTTTGACAACAAAAAGAATAAGACTAACCCCATTACTCTAGGACTAGCCGTTCTTGAGATACTCTAGTTTTTTCGCGTTTTCGCTACGCCACCTTTGACAATAAGTCCAGTTATCAAATGAGAACCAAATTTAAGTTTAACGTGTAAATTCAATGTCATTTAAAATACTTATGTTGTGCAGATAAACTCAAATTATCATTGAATAAATAAAGAGAACGAATATGAGTCTGCAGGGAAAGACATGTGCTGTCCACATCAGAATTTTTAACAATATTACAACAATGATTTATAAAAGTGAACGGGGATTAATTGCGGGTCATTTCGAAAAAAATGTATGATCTATATTTAAAGATCCACCAAATTGATGTAGAATAAAATGTTCTACAAATTTAAGCTGTGTACCAAATTTTAACTCTCTAGGACGTAGGAAAGTGCATTTAAAATGCCATCAATTAAATTTATCATGAAGAGTTATATAAAATTTAAAAAAAAATGAAAAATTGTTATCTACCAAATTATTTTAAAATATGAAGCCACTCCCATATGCAAAACGTTTTAACAAATGGAGAGATATTTATTATATAATATCTCTCTCTTTCCTTTCTGGAAGATATCCCAAAGTCAGAATTTAATTGAATTTGTTTTTTTCCCTATATTAAATAATTTTTTTAATTAAAAAACTACTTAACATATTTTACTGAATTTTTTTTTATATATTCTATGGGATAATGTGAATATTTCCTAAAAATTTCGAAGCAATTCGTGAATTTTAAATTTACTTAAAAAATGTTTGAATAATTAGGTCCCATAGGGTTCAATGTATTTCATTTTTTCAACCCGGGTTCAATAAAAAACTAATTGGGTGATATTATTTATTTATATTCCCATAGGTCATACAGACCGTCTGAACAACATACTAAAATTTCATTTTGATAAACTCATTTTTACGGCAGTTATCGTGCTAACGGACAGGCAGACAGACAGACAGACAGACAGACAGACAGAATGAACAAAGTCATAAACACTTTTCAACTTTGTTGTAAAGTGTTAAAAAAAGAGTCCAGAAGCGATAGAGAGCACACAACAACAAGAAGTAATGTCCAGTAACGGGATATTCAAGCAATGAAAGTGCAAGATTGCGTATCGGTGTCTATGGAAAACAACAATGAATGTCCATGAGTGCATTTCTGCGTGTGAGACCAGGAGGCATGTAAACAGTTTTGAGATTTATACGATGTGTACAGCGAAAGAAAGCGCGGACTTGTAGGCCCCATTTTATGGCGGTCTTGGCAGCAATGAATGCCTAAGAGTGCGTTTCAGTGTTCATGACAAACAGAGGCATGTGCCAATCTGCATATATAATAGGTCGAATATAACATTTTGGAAAATATATAAAGCCTGTTTAACACGTGCATTTTCTCGTCCTTTAGCTTTTATATAAAAATTAATGTAATTTAATCTTAATAATAATATGAGTAAATAAATAATGGTTATTTTAAAAGTTAAAAT
The DNA here is from genome assembly GCA_951213105.1 of Amaurobius ferox. NCBI lineage: Eukaryota > Metazoa > Arthropoda > Arachnida > Araneae > Amaurobiidae > Amaurobius > Amaurobius ferox. Next base: position 50,031,489 of record OX578134.1, read on the forward strand.
GTGGAATTTTATCTGTAGTGTTGTAATAAATAATTATATTTTAGGAACTCGTGCAGAAGAAATAGTGGTTGGTTATTGCGGTCAAAACATGCAATGTACGATTCACAATCACTAATAATTAAGAATGATATTTCAATCCAAAGATATTTATTATTTTTTAAATGTTAATCAAACTCCAACTAAGTGTTATATCTTTTGTGCCCCACATAAGTATTAAAATATTTTAATATATGGACTGTATTGCCTTTGCGAATGCTACCCATATTGATAACTGTCAGTTTAGGGTGCGTAAAATATAAGTTATTTGGCTACCTTGATATAGTTTTATATGTTGTCAGCCGAAAAAAGCTCCAAATAAACAATTAAATCCAAATAACATTAAAACACTGTACAGTAAAAATTGTACCGTGGAAACTTTAACTGTGTCTTTCACTGTGGAGGAAGTAAACTTATTGCAATTATGGCGGCGCCCGGTATGATGGGTAGGTGTTTTCGAAGACGCCGATCGCAGTAAAGATTTGCCAGTAGGACTGCTTTTCTAATTTACTGACTTGTGGAATATCGGGTTCTTGCTGCGATCAAACCTATCATGCGAGTGTGACCCATTTGCACGGATATCTTAGTTCTTTATGATATTTTCTATTTTAGCATTTAAACTGGTTAAAAATAAAGTCCTGTGTTGCGCTTGCATGTGTACAAAGCTTCCGTTAAGGTAAATTACTTCCCAGGGGAAATTTTGAACCCGGAGATGAAGTCAGTATATAGTTACCGAGTGGATTTAGCTTGTACGTCGAGCCACTGCTAACTATGGGAATTATCCAGTGCGAGCTCGACTGCAATACTTTCACCACTAGGGAAAATCCTTGCTGCCTGTATCAGATAGGTTGCAATATTTTCTAACTGTGAAATAACAGTGGCTTTGTAAACATTCACCCGTACGTCTATCTGAAAAGTACTTTCTGTCTTTGAAGCTCTCAAACTCCCGTCTACAGACGTTATCTCGTATGTAGACGTTAACCTATGTTGTTGTTGTTCAGACCCAGACCGTCCGACCTACCAGAAAGGTGTAAGGTAACAGTTTGGACAGCCGGGATGTGCCACCCAATATAGACCGGAACCCAGTGGGGGAGGCATCCACAGGGACCTTACCCTCCTTCCCCTACCACCAAACTCTCGGAAGGACTTACGGACCCACATGTTTAACGTGATCGTACTCCGCGTGAACACGGCGGGAGTTTTGGCAGTGGCTGGAATCGAACTCGGGCCTACCGAGTGCTACTCCAGCGCGCTAACAAATGGGCTGACGTTAACCTATGTGTAAACGTTATCCCGTATATAGACGCATATTTAGGATGTGACGAGTGGTTTACCCGTAAAATGATGGATATCACTCCAGTGCGGCACCGGTCGAAAAAGGGGTCCAGCCACCTGATTTTTTAGGATAGTTAAGTTATGAAAGATTCACACAGAGAGGAAATCAAACATGGAGAAGAAATATGAATAAGGGAAATCAATTATGATTGCAGGGGACCCACATTTTGTACATACTACTGTGTGTCTGCCTCCGTATCGAACGCACACAAGTTAGTTTCCTAAACGGCGTATTGTGACAATTTCTAAGTGGGCATATTGTAAAAATGATGTTTGGTTTTTGTAAATATGTTACAAATTCCATTATTCTTTTAATAATATACACGGTTTACATCTTAAATTCTTGGAAATTCCGAGTATTTGCGCTTGTATATGAATTGTAGCTTTTAATTATGTATGTATAAATCGAAGCTTGAAATATATGTACATAAATCAAAGCTTTACATGTTCACGAATCGGCCGGTCATTCTAAATCAAGACTACTGTTTGGCTGTAATCTACGACTACCACGTGATCTAATATTTGGAAGACAATGTGATGCTTCTTCATTGGATGGTGAATATGTGCAGCATCTGCAAACACAGACTCGTAAGAGAACCAACGATGCAAGCGATAGAATAAGAACCCGGTGCGACACTAAAGCTAATGAAGGACGATTGCAGGAAGACGGCAATGTGTGGCTGTTCGACGAGGATTTTTGCCGAAACTACACCGCAACTGTAAAGGACTCTACGTCATAAAGACAATAATAAACAGTATCGTTTATCGAATTCAGAAATCCCAGAGTTCGATCCCCCTCCTCTGCACAAACTGTTGTCGTGTTCTCACGAAATACGTTCATGTTAAACATGTGGACCCGTAAGCCTTTCCGAGGGGTTGGTGGTAGGGCATGAGGGATACGGTCACTGTGGATGCCTCCCCCACTGGGTTCCCGTCGTATATTGGGGTGGCATTTCCCGGCCGTCCAAACAGTTATCTTGCACCTTCGGGTAGGTCGGACGGTCTGAGACGAAGAAAGAAGAAGAAATAATTCAGGAATCGTCTTCAATTAAACCAAAAGTCACCCATATCGACAGATTCACACAATATTTTGGAAAACAGTATATTGATACTGCACGGGACTTACAGCCTTAAGGAGGGGCAGTGTGACAAACGTGCAAAATGTTCTCACAGGAGTCGCTTTTGAAATCCAGGCGGAGAAAATACTCGAATAGGCAAACCTTATTGTAAAGTGAATCCAGGGTTACTATATGTTGAAGATCAGAAAGGTATTGCCAGATTTGGTGACCTATAGACAATTTGGCGACTTAATGAAAGTTCGATACATACCTCGAAATAACGGATATTCTACGAGTTATCAAAGATTTCTAGAATTTTCTACAGAAAGTCTATAAAAATGGATCATCAATCAGTTGGAGAGTAGTTGACGTGATACTAAATACATTGAACTGTTATACCCGTCAATGATTTAAGAATAGTAGCCGCTGTTTTGTAAAATGCATTACGTCAATGTTTCGAGAAGAGTATCGGCTGTTTTCAGAAATAATTGGAGCATTTAAGTGCTCTTTAACTGTATATTGTTGCTGTTTTACTCTGTGCCTGTGAATAAACGTGTTAGTTATTCTGTAATTTGGATTCATTTTTGTATCCTGATCTCACATCTATGATTTCAAAGGATACGTCGTAACAATATAAATGTGTATTCAGTAGTTATAAAAATAATTTAACTGATTTCGTTTTCAAAACCACATGCTACACGGGAATCCCAGACAAAAGCGGCTGAAAAGTTTCTAGCGGATTTTTGTTATATTGTACTTACAATATACTTTTAAGATTTCATAGTTTGCAAATAATTAATATACAAAATTATTCAAGGACATTACTGACTACAGTGGTTTTCAAATAAATTTATGCTTCAGATTTATTTCTTACCAATTTTCACTCCACTATTTTGAAATAATTAATTTCCCTAGCTGTAGCTGCTTAAATTTACAAAACTGATATATATATTTTTTTCTGTCAGTTGCTAATGTTATTTTAATATATTTCTGTTTCATACATGGGTGCCAGTAGATATTTTACCAGGGGGGGATAATTTTAGCATAACATGTGCATTAATGACTAGTTTGTTGTCCGTCCGTATTTATGACCTTGAACGTCCAGGATACGAGTGACCCCTTGTCCTTCTTTATGGGAAACCATGTCTTCATCTGAAATTGAAAATCTGTCTGTCTGTCTGTTTGTCCCGTCATCACCGGAGAACGGCTGAACCGAATTTGATGAACTTTTGAAATAGTCCCACTTAAAATGTAGTCCATGTTTGGAGTTTCTACAATCAGTGGTTCTCGAGATATTAGTAAAAAACGAAATTTTCGTTAGTCTCATCATCACAGGAGAACGACTGAACCCAATTTGATGAAATTATGTTAAAAGTCTTAAAATAGCCCTCCATACATTTAGTCCAAGTTTCGAGTATCTAAGACCAGAGGTTATCGAGATATTAATGAAAAACGAAACTTTTTGCTAGGAGTTCTACTCGCTAACTCCGTGGTTTATCCAAACGAAAAGCTTGAAAATCGTTTGAAAGTGAATTAAAATTTAATCTCTGAGTTTGATGGGAGATTTTTTTTCGCTAATTAGTCACTTTCTGAAAACATGAATTGTGTGAAACATGATTTAAATGGGAAATCTATCTCCATTGTTTATTTTAAACAAGCTTTTACTGAACAATGAAAAGTATAAAGAAATCAAAATGGTTATTTAATTTCGCAGTTTATGAGGAAGACTCTATCTTATATCATGTTTCTCAGAAACGCAATTAAATTAAATATGTCCGTTAATTTTAATAATTAGTTATTCGATTTGAATAATAAATAAATGGATGTAAAAATATATTTTACAAAAGAACGATTTGATTTTTCTTATAGCATTTTTGACTGGATAATATCAATTACGGTCTTCAAGTTTAAACGTTATTATTATTGATATTTTCGGGGATTATTGATTCAGGGATTATTGATATTTTCATGTTATTATGCAATTGTTTTATTATGAAAAAAATTGTTTAAACTCATATATTGTACGTTGTACGAGAAATCTTCTACAAATACATGGGTATGTCTTCTAATCTACGAGAATATAAGTAATACATGTATATTGACATATGTTTTGATATATATTGGCATATATTGGAATCAATTACGACTTTCTGGTGTAAAGAGGACGGGTATTATTGATATTTTCAATTTATTACGTCATCTCTTTTATTTTGGCAAAGATTTTTGAGACTCATATTGTAACACGGGTAATTTGCTTCTAACACACAGGCATGTTTTCTAATCTGCGACAATATAAGTAGTACAGGGTTGCATATATTGATTCAATTCCTTTTTTTTTGTAAATTTCCTTACAAAAGGTACCAGGATGTTTTATTCTTTAGATATGTACGTGAAGATAATTTTGCATAGTGAGAACAGATATTCTTAAACTTCTCTTTACGAGCAATAAATTTCAAATTTTAACAGGAATTGCACATGATTGCGAAGTATAAGTTTCTTTATATTATATACTCCGTACGAAGAACGGGTATGCTGCTAGTATTTAATAAATGTTTGTTAAAGTTAATCTGATTTAGGAATAAGTAAACATTTAATGCGTTAAAACTTGTATGTATTCATCTAACATAAGTGACTCATTTTTAAATGTCGTGCATTTCATTCATTCTTTGCATTTATATTTTATATTTGATGTACACACACAATATACCTGAGTTATAGGTATATTTGTAATTTTTAACAATAAGACTCAGAAAATGACTATGCAATTGTCAGTGAAAGTTCCATTTCTTCGGTGGTTCAAATTTATTTCAATATTTTTAAGCCCATCGAAATCTATCAGCATTTTTAATCATTCAATAACTTCGTCAACACTTTCATTGACACTCTTTGAACTTCTAAAGTGAAATATAACAAATTACAGTAGTATGGTCATTTTTGATTTAATAATATATACCTACAAAACTAAGCCGGCAGTTAAGAAATAAGTCGTCCTTCATGTTCGCAATGGTTCTGGCTCATAAAATTTATATCAACGCACAGGAAATGAACAGACAAATTTCTTCCATCAGGTTTCATTATTTTTTTATTTATTACCTAGGTCATCCAGCTCAACTATAGGTTATAGGGCAGTTACAAAAGAGGGCAGGATAAAACAAAATATATAAATATAGATGTGAAATCCAGGTCCGAGCCATAAAATGTTAGTTCGTTCGAACAATTGTTAGCTCTAGACGTGACAGTATGGGACATGTATTTAATGACCAGGCAATGAAAAAGGCGTACATGATATTTATGTTTCTATAGATGCAGCCACACATGATGAGAAGCCAGGTGATATGTTTGGCTATAAAATTTGGCGTCCAATGAAGAGTCGACTTGACCGCAGGTTATACTAAGTTGGAACAAAAACCAAACCATGGCCCAGCCCCTCATACAAGCCTGGTATTTCAAAAGGGACATTAGTGCCAATGAATCCAAAATGACGACTTCGGCAGTCCAGTGGGCCCAATGCTTTTATACGAGTGTAACAAAGGATTAAGGTAATTATTTTTAGTTTCTGAGGAGCGATACAGTTAATCAAACTTTAACATCAAACAAAATTGCATCCTGTATTAACTAAAATCTGGACCAAAAAACGTTGTTAAGCAACGTAAGAATTGATGAAGTTTGAAATATAAAATATTAATGAAAATTTAAATAATAAGTATATCAATAATACACAGCTATAAATGCAATAAATTTTAATGTGAGGAAAACGATGGCTCATCATTTCAAAAGTATTAATTTTAATTTATGTATAATACTTATTTTAGTTACCAATTGAAGCCTGACTATACACACTGATTGGTTTTTGATGAAACAAACATTGTACAAATATCACTATACAAATTCGTATTATTAAATTGATAATACCATATTTTGACTCGATTTGCCATTATTTTAAGCGACACATACTATAAAATTTGTCTACCAATTACCAATATTTTTAGCTTTATCAGTATTCTTACTGTGCTTTCTATTTACTTGATAATTTAGCTTAATTAGTTTCTGCAGCATTACACAACATCGTATTTCTTACTCCAATATTTCCTATTCAATAATTTATTATTTGTTAATGCAATATATCACCATATATATGCAACTATTGCCTTTGAACTTATTTATTTTCATTGCACCTTAATCATCATAATTTCTAATATTAATTTTGACATGCATTGCTCAAATTTAAATTGTACTACGATCATGTACCATTTACTGGAGCATATGGCATTAACTTTCCACTTACCTTTTGCCCGCTGAAAATACATATACACAATCATTCAAAACATAAAGCCTGGAATTTCAACACACATATGCAGTTATTTTCTGGGCTAAATTACACATTTTATTTACATGTAAAATGCATATATGCACTTATCTACACAGACATCATATTTAGGCATTTTTAAATCGTCCAAAAATGTAAGCCTTTTACACTAGTTACTTATTAATTTTGTAGAAGTATTATTAAATATCAAACATATTTAATTAATTTTAATTTCTTTGTCCAGAAGTGGGAGACATGGGACAATACTTAATAAAGTGAATAAAGGGAAATAATGAATTACAGATCACCATTACTAATGGGTACACTCAATGTTTATGTAACGATTATCCATGTACTTTTTGCGCTATTACATAGACTGGACATAATTTGTCATCGGGAAAAGTCTTTGCTTTTAAATTAAATAACTATTATGCACACATCACAAGATCCATTCTGCAAGCCAAGTGGTTTTTGACAATGAGACTTCTGGCCCTTTTTGGGAAGGAGGTGACATCAAGTCTTAACTCGTGGTTCCTGATTGGTCAAGTCATTTGACTGCTGATTTGCCAGCCTTGAGCATTGGTAGCAATTGTTTTTTTGAAAATCCACATTTGTTTGCTAAGGTCTCACCAGAGTACAAAGACCATAATTTTAGCCCCCACTGTAATTCAGAAATTTTGCAATAAATATATTTATTTTGTTAGATACTACTGTGTCATCCATCTCGACTTTCTGTCGACGGGTTTATTCCCCCTATCAATCAACCCAGTGATTATGAAAGTTCAGAATTACAATGAAAGTTTTAAATTTCATGCCACATGAATCAGATTTCTATATTTTTCATACTAGTATTAGAAAATTTTAATCATATAATACCATTAAAACATTTTAAACATGTTTACTTTGGTTTAATTCTAGACGCATTCAAACATAGAAGAAAATTATAAAATATAAATGTATTCCAATGAAACAACATTTGATTAAAGTACCTTTATCCTAAGCATGAATTTTCTGATAAAATAAAATAGTTTCCAAAGAATCTAGACGAAGAAGATTATATTTCATGAAAGTAATCATTATTATTTTTGATGCATGAGAAATGGTACGAATGCAAATATGAAAGTAGTAATATCTGTTTTCAAAGTAGGTAATATATTTCTTTGTACCATTTATTCCAGGTCACAAATGTATTCTATGCTAAATAATTCATTTATTATATTTTTATATTAAACATGCAATAAAAATAAATAACTATATTTATTTTTTTTTTGTTTAAATATATATGAATATATAAACAACGATTTAAATTCAGAGAAATCAAATTAATGAAACATTCTTTAATTAAAAAGGAAAAAAAAATGAAAATGTTGTATTTTATATTTCGTGTTTTGCAGGGCATAAGTGTAAAAGTATTTACATAGAAACCAAATTAAATTAAAATAAATTGAATTAATAAAACTTCCCTTAATAAAAAATAAACATTAGGGGAACTGTACGTACCGCTGTGCTGCGTACCGCTGTGCTGCGTACCGCTGTGATGCGATGGTGCCACGGAGAATTATCAAGGGGTCCAACTATCAAACGAAATGGCACCTTAGACCATAACTCCCTGTTGTCTGGCCGTGTGGCGTGTGACAGTAAGAGCAGGATCTTGACGATGTCAACAGACAGTTATCTCCAGACACGTCTGCGCTGGTCGTTGGGACTCAGTTCGAAACGGAACTCATCACTGAAGACAATTCACTCCCAATCCAAACAATCCCACGTTGATCGGGCCAGGCACCATTGCAATAGCTGTTGACGGTCCATAGTGGTCAGTGGTAGACAGCGTAATGGACACCACGAGTATATATTCCCCTCCTGTATTCTTCTATGAATGGTCGTGGTGGTCACTTCCGTGTTTGTCACACGTTGGATAGTTGATAACGATGAATCGTGCTGTCACAGCTGCTCTGACAATCGCTTTATCTTCTCGTTCTGTCGTCGCTCTTGGTCGTCCGCTGAGTGCTAGCAACTGAAATCTGCCATTCCGGATCCATTTTTACCAACATAATCTAATTTCTGCATCGCTCCTACCCAAATGCCGAGCGATTCATCGGTGTGCCCATCCAGCCTCATGCAGTCCGACCTCACCCGCTCTTTCAAACTCCTTAAAACAAAAGATTTAAAATCGATTCGTGTTTTTTGTGTTAGAGGGTAATATGATAATCGTTGTAATCCATTTAATAATTAATATGTTAATTTTGATAATACATCCAATCCTTTACCCACCTTCACTTCTTTACTCTCCTTCATATGCTCGTAGTGGTCGCGAATTTGCCGGCGAGGCATTGTTACAATCAAGGTATGTAAGCGCAATCGAAATCTCCTGCACGTTTTGGACCTGAAAGCGAGGTTCTCTCCTTATATACACCACCATGGTGTTTAGTGTTAATGAGATGTAGTTCCGACAATTCATTCATTGGTTGCGAATTTTTGATCATTTGCATATTCGGCTGAAGGTCTTTGCATATGAAGTTTCATTACTATCGGATTATTTGACGGTGTGCGTCGATTTTTTTGTGTTAGATGTTAATATGATAATTGTTGTAATCCATTTAATAATTAACCAAATGTTTTTAATAAATAATGTTATTTTAAAGTTGAAATATGTACAGTTAATTATGTCAATATATTATATTCCAGGAACTCATCCTAAAGATTTATATGGTGCGTTATTAGCGGCACAACACAGGTGTTTTACGACTTTACAATGTGTGAACATGTTCAGAGATAAATTAAATATGTTTCTTAAAGATTAACTTAAGGTTCCTTATCTGAATGTGTACCACAGTAGTATCTTACATTATGCAATTATAAAATTATGTATTATTTCATACAGTATAACGATAAGAAATTACTCTAAACATGGATATTAGTCAAGGTTAATAATCGCTTGTGCTTATTTTTAACACAATTTGATAACCATTGATTGCCGTAGAGCAAATACTACTCGTTAATGGAAAATTTGATTAATTGAATGCGTTGCATAATATATATAAAGTGATAAATGCATTCTGCGACACAAATATAGTGTATAAAAGCAATAGAATGAATATAAGTGAACGTGTTACAGAAAACAGAAATGCAGAATTTCTTTTGTATTTTCAATATGGCAAGATGACTATATTCGTTTGCATTACATGTTAAAAAGGTAAAATAATAACATTTCTGCACATATGTTTTAAAATTTAAATTTTGAAATTATATGACTGGATGTTTTGGAATAAACAATCCCGGTTTTTTTTCTTACTCGATTCGAAATGTTTCAAAGTTCAAAAAACATAAAATTGTCTATTCTCTAAGATGTATTTATTTTTTTTTGTTACTTTCCCTGCAATACATGGTAATGTATAGGGAGAGTATTGGAATCATGTCGAAAATCGCAACTCGAGTTTTCGACAGATTTACACGTTTCGAGACCTCTAGAATATGAAAAAACTATTTTTAGCTTGACGTCTGTGTGTGTGTCTGTGTGTCTGTCTGTCTGTGTATCTGTCTGTCTGACCAGATTTTGTATCCACTCTAACTAAAAACTAATTGACCGAATTTCATAAAATTTGGTAGGTAAGTCACTTGTGGGCGAATCTGGTGCTGATTAGTTTTGGGTACGATTCGGGATAAAATCACTCGCCTTTTTTGCGGAATGGACCGCAAAAGCTTTTATCCACTCTAGCTGAAAATCTAATGGATCGAATTTCACAAAATTTGGAAGATAAATCGCTTGTGGATTACCCTGGTGCTGATAAGATATTGGTACGATTCAAACAAAATCTTAAATAGAAAACTGCGTATGCTGAAATATATCCATTAAATGCTTGTATTACACGTAATTTTTAACGAAGAAAATAATAAGATCAACCCCATTACACTAAGACTAGCCGTTCTCGAGATATTTTCGTTTTTTCGTTTTTTCTCTAAGCCACCTTTGAAAATGAGACCAGTTAACAAATGCGAACGAAAATTGAATTAATAGTGAATTAAATTTAATTAAAATAAAGATAACGTGTATATAAGTCTGCAGGGAAAGTCGTGTGCTGCCCAGATCAGATTTTTTGCAATCAAAGTTCACCTTTCTGATTTTTGCGGGAAAACTAACCGTTTTGGCGCACACGGGATAAGACACCATAGTAGTATGTTACATCCCGCCTTTCCAGGTCGTTCTTATTGTCGCGAAACTGTGGAAAAGTGTGTTTACATTCGGAAAGTTCTACTTATTATAATTTATTCTTCTATCTATAAATATGTTGTTGTTGTTGTTACTGGTGACCAGGGCTGTAGTGGAGGGTATACGGCAGTATACCCTCCATATACTCTCTGGTTTTTCCAGCAAATTCCGTATACCCTCTGTTTTTTCTTAAAAACTACGTACATGCTTTGCAAAACGATTTGCTTAATGAACAACATAGTAACAGATTTGAGATCATCTTTATTGATTTCAAAAGTCTCCAATCTAATGTTTATTAATGCAAATAGACCATCTATAGAACACTTTCAACCGGGAAAATATGTAAATTCTTGGTTGGCCAACCGTCCCTCTTCAGTTGACAATAGATCAAGAGTATGTGCTACAAAAAGAGATACAGAGACGGATTTCTCTAATCAAGCAGTTTGGAAAATATTTCAATGAAAATGATAGAGGTAGGCCTTAAAATTTGTTAAAATAAAGCAAAATTACATCCTACATTATATGTGTTTAAATATTTTTCTCTTAACATTTCCTGTAATTATTTTATATCATAGTTAAATATTAACATAGTGAGATTTTCAAATTTGAATATCACTTGATGCTAATCTGCATATTTGTTTAGCTTAAATACAGTAAACTCCGAATAACTTGAACCCTGTGAACACGAATTTCTGCTTAAGTCGAAGTTTCTTTAAAGTTCCACAATTCCTTTCGTGTAATGTAAAATTAATCTTTTTTTTTTCTCGATAATTTGAACTTCGATTAATTCGAACATTTCCCCCAGTCCTTCGAGTATACCCCATAGACGCCCGGAGGGGGTGGGAAAGAGGGTGGTCGCCCCCTGGCTTATGGATTTCCTATATATATACATGTATGCGCGTGTACATGCTTTTTTGCCCCCCCTGGAAAGTGTAAGCAGTAAGTACATGTTTCGCTTCCCCCTGGAAAAAATTCTGCGGGAGCCCATGGTATACCCTCTGTTTTTTTTACGACTACAGCACTGCTGATGACCTCCTGTTTCGGCGGAGCCGATTCTGGACCAGTGGCGTAGAAAGCAGGAGAGAACGAAGAAAGATATAAGACGAGTGAACAATGTTTATTACAAGAACGCATCACTGACGAAGGTCTGAGGGGTTGCAGCTTCACATTTAGACGAGCACCCAGAAGGCGGAAAACTGACTTTATCCTCGAGAACCATCCATGCTTTATTCGGAATTCGAACCCGAGCCCACAAGGCAGCAACCGAAGACGCTATCCACTTCACCGCCTGGGCGGCATCTAAAAATTTATAATAGTTATACGTATTGCATAGTTTCAATATGAACATCTACTGGTTTTACATCACCAAATAAAAGCTGTATATTTGTGCCGAAACTTGATGGTCTTCGTTTAAAATTGTGTCAGGCGATTAAGGGAAATAGTAAATAAAATCCAACTCTGCCATCAAAGACAGATCGTTTTGGATGCGAATACCATTTTGAAGTAAGTCACATTTCTGTTATTTTTCTGATTAGCATTTCATATTTGAAAACGAATATCTTTTAAACGCAGAATTTAATTATTTTACGGACATCATCCAAGTAGTGTACACCCAGCACTATACATCCATTTAAATCTTAAGGAAAGTCATGAGGCTTTTTAATATTAGAGTTTAATTTTCCATCATAGTCTTTTTTGTAAGAGAGAAGGTTATTAGGGGATGACCATTGCCAGTAAGATGTTATAATTTGTAATTCAATGTCACCTGATTTCAAAATTATGTAAATCAAATCAACTTTACATTTTTATTGAAACCGGAAGACATTAGTTTTAAATCACGTAAACTTTCATAATCGCGCAAAGTTCCATTCGCCAATACACGAATTTAAAATTGAATTTCTTTCTAGTGGCCTAAAAGTGTTAATTTGAATTTCAATATCGGAAATATTTTTTTTTAATTTAAAATGTTTTAATAGGAAGGAAACAGTTTTCCGACTTGGTTAAAAGCTCGTTAGAAAAATCATTCTTCCTCATTTCCGATTTTTTGAGATATAAACTCTGCCATAAGGTTTTCGGTCATTTAATGCCCAATATGTTTCAAAAATTGCTCAAAAGTCCATTAAATGTTAATTAGCAATAAATAACTCAAAGGCTAATTCGAACTTTAAAGAAATCACCCCTTACGTACATCGTCAAACTTATCTCTGCATCCTCACACCGAATTTCGTATGTAGATCGCTAAAATTTCTCTCTATATAGTCAGAAAATACACGCAGGCATGCACGGACAGACATATTATTTAATTTTTATAGACAATGCTAAAAATATTCGAAGTATAAAATTGTTAGACTATTTCTTTAGAGCTAATTCAGATTTCGTATTGAGCTTCCGACACTGACATTTGCATTTAATCTCATCTTGGCAACCGTCACAGTTTCCTAGAAGCTGCACTTGTTATGAATAAACTACTACTAGTAATATTGTATGTTTTGAATGCTTATTTTAGTAGATTATTCTATTCTGGATAAATTTTTACTTTCCTTATATACAATAATGTATAAGGAAAGTGTTGTGACGGGGTCGAAAATTCGAATTCGAGTTTTCGACGGGAGAACACGTTTCAAGCATCCCTGATCACGAATCGAACATTTTTGAAGTGATGTGTGTGTGTGTGCGTGTCAGTGAGTCTGTGGATACGAGACCTGATGAACGAATGGACCAATTCGAACGACATTTGGTACAGAAATTACAATCCGTAAACACTGGAAGCCTATTGTTTTTATACGCAATCGAATGTTCAGAACTCACCTAAATTTTCGAGTGAAATGTTGAAAAAGTCGTCAAAAAATCAAAACCTCTAGTAAAGGTCTGTAAATAGACATTTCTTATGTAATGTTTCATTAGAAAACGATTGACATAAATTTTAGAACGCTAAAATGAACCGTTCTCGATATATTGCACATTTAAAAAAAATCAAAAAATCATATAAAATAAAAAAATAATTCCGATTGAGAAACATGTTCACTTTTCATATGTAATACCACGCAATAAATTTGGTGACATCATTCTCGTGGTTCAAGCTCGTTCCATTCATGAAAAAAGATACTTTGAGTAATACTTTTGTATTTGAATGCCAATAGTCATTTATCAGCTGTAAGAATAACTTATTTCTCCGTCCATAACGCTTGGCGAGATTTTGTCGATGGAATTGTTTTAATGTCGACAACTTGGCAACTTTTTAAAATGTTGCTAATTTAACGAAAAACTCGGCAAATAGGTATAAATGATGCTAAATCAATGCAATTGACTCACTGACAAAAATTTAATATTTTGGAAAGAATATAATTATCTACTATAAAAACAATCTATTTTTTTACTGCAAAAGTAGTAAATTCATTGCTTTATATAAGGAAAGTCATGTGCTGCCCACATCAGATTTATTTTTCTGCTTTCAGAGCTTCTAAAATAAACCCACGGACATATATGAAAGAGAATAATGATTTCCGGTATTTATCATCTTAAACACATTGTTGATTTTCATGAAGCTGAAGTGAAATATTTATCCAGTTTAGCTTCAACAATATCGACAAGGAATTTCTTCTTATGTATTAAAGTTTGTTATTTTAATAAAGCTGAGAAATAAAAAATGATTTTCAGTTTTGTGTCTTAATGTAATCTTCTTTATTTACATAAAATATGGCATTATATCCAAAACGTGCTATAGTTATATCGTTGATATTCAATTCGTTAAGATATACTATTTTAACAGAGATACATCCTTAAATAATGAAAATTAAAATTTAAATCCTTATTGGTACTACATGAACCCCTTTGGTCTAAACATAGCAACATAAAATTTTATAAACTATCTAGATATAAACATTTTATGGTTATTAAAAATTTCTTATGTTATTTTATATTCATAAACATAATATTTTTCGTTAAGACAAGCTGAATTCTACTATTCCAGTTTGTAATAATTATACGGGTTTATTCATTAACATCTGATGTAAATAAATAAGTAATTTTAATGCAATTTCTTAAAACAATTGTATTTATTAGTATGAAAATGACACAATAAAAATTGTTATGAAATTCTACAATATATAAATTCTAAAACCGAAGTTCAAGTTAACACATAAGAACATTAAAAACATTATAATAATTTTTAATACTCTGATTTATGAACTTTGTTCCTTGTACTGTAATTTGTATGTTATATTTAAATTATATTTAAATGCCTCGTATTTAAAAGTGTAAAAAATGTAAATTTGTACATTTCTTCTGGCGGTTATGGCCTATAGTATTTAAGAACATGTTCGCCTTTTATTGTCACTTCGTCATTGATGAAGGGCATAGCAATGCCCGAAAGCGCCATGGCCGTGTGGTTTTTAGACGTCGTAAAAAGGAGATTAAAAAAAGCACTTTTAATTGAGTCATATTTTTGGTGGTCCTTATTTTTAAAGTATCAACGTTATATTGTTTTAACATAAGGTTGAGAAAATTAAAGTCACTCTACTCAGAGGGGACTCTAAGACTCTAAGGGAAAGGAATATGGACAACAGGTATTTAAGACGATGGGTTCACAGTTTATGGAAAAGTAATATAGTACATATTCATGCAAAATAATGCACCACCTCACACCACCGGTTGTGTTCAAAATTTGTTAAAGCAGTCCTTCGGGACGCGACAGCCCAGTGGTTAGCTCTCGGGGATCGCACTTTGATAACCCGAGCTCGATTCCTGCCTCTGCTCAAGCCGTGTGCTCGCGGAGTACGATCACGTTAAACATGTGGGTCGATAAGTCCTTCCTAGAGGTTGGTGGTAGGGGGATGAGGGTACGGTTCCTGTGGATACCTTCCCCACAGCGTTCCGGTTTAAATTTTGTGGCACTTCCCGACCGTCCAAACAGATACCTTACACCTTCGGATAGGTTGGACGGTCTGATTCGGAGAAGAATAAGTAATCAGTTCCTTACAAATGAATTGATTATCAGCCGTTATATACCTCTGGGATGAACTTTCGGACCACAGATTCATCACGATCATACTCCGAGTTGATTCGGGAATAGTTTCTGGTGACGTCAGGAACCGAGCATGGGACTACATTTGCTACAGGGACATTTTTGTCGATTAATAATAGAATCTCTTACTATACGGCTTTCCAAATGTTAGGGTGCACTTCCATTACAGAGAATAGTATCAGTAGACCGGGTTTGTAATTTCTTTGAGTTCTTCAGCAGAAGATATCGGTTATCTGTAATGGAAGCAAGGGGCTTGTTTTTTTTTTCACAATTTTACAAAGACCTATGGAAACCGATACATTCGGACTTATCACATAATAGACGCATAATACAGTGTTATAAACAATACAGTTTGATTCCAAACAGTAAACCACATATGGCTAATACATTAAAATCATGTGTTTTATTTATTCTCTATGGATTTTTGCCAGTTTTCTGAAAGTTAAGGACTGACCGTCCTACCTTGCTAATAAATAAACTTATTTTATTTATCATTGTAATATTCATAACAACAAATTTGTTTTACATAAACAAACATACATAAGCCTCCTCCATGTGTGTTTTCTTGTAAAAAACTATTTCCCCCCATAACGTATGTAAATAAAAAAAAAAATAAAATAAACTACGGAAGAAAAAATGCGTTATGCTTGCTCACAAAAATGTTTTCTTTATATTATAAAAGAATAAAAAATTTAACGGCTTCGTTTAGTTTTGAAGATTTTTTCTTCTGCGAGGTTTTGGCTTACAAAATCAATATTTTCTGCCTCTGTGGGAATCCCTCTGAGTAATGTAGTTTTTTGTATTTTAAAGGAAATTTCTGCTTTCAGTGAATACATTATATATGTATTTTTTTGCTGTGCAGATTTCCGATTTTTTTTCAACTTCACAATTTACTGTTAGTTTATCCGTTTTTTATTTAGGTATAAAATATATGGAATGTAAATAAAATGAAAATCAAAAGAACGCACATGTTTATTGCTTAATTTATTTAAGAAAAATGTAAACAAAAAATACCTTAGAATCAAAAAATATCTAAGAATTTCAATGAAATTATAAAACAACATTTTTTAAAAGACAAAAAGAAAATATCTGATACGAGCAAAATACTACATTCCTATATAATGTAATGATTTTTCTGCTTTTTCAGTGAAAAAATGAAGTGTAACTTCTACGGCACAATGATTTTAACAATGAATTTTGCATTTGGCGCTTTTCTGGATGACAGCATGTAAAAGTATTTCGAAGTTTCTTATAGACTTATTATTCAAGCTACTCTAAATTGACAGTTATCAAAATTGCTAGTCCATTGTTATTTTTTAAATTTAAAACAATGGTTTTGTCAATCAGGGGCGATATATCGCCAATTTAACGATATTTTGCTAAATGGATAGTCAAATTCGCCAAATGTATCCCAATAACTACAGACAAACTGAGATAAGAGTATTTCTTTTAAATAACCGTTGGCGACTGGTTTGGCTTCAAAATGTGAAATTACTACACAGAGGATCTTCTCCCGTGACTGGAACTACGAACAAAATCCAAGAAAAGATCCACGAACAAGATCCACGGACAAGATCTACGAACGAGATCCAAGAAAATAATTTTTACGAACGATGCACGAAAATGTTGTTAACAAACGGATTGCAAAATATTACATGTGAAAATGAAGTTACTTTACAATAGTTATTACGTTTATTAATTTTGAATGATTTGTTTGATAAATATATTTTAAAAAGTGCGATATCTGAAAAACCGCTCATGCTAACGTTCTAGAGTTTGTATCAATAATTTTCTAATGAAAATTTACATAAAAATGTCTATTTAAGTCACTATTGAAAGTCACAATTTCATTTTTTTTTTTCAAAATTTCATTCGAAAATCTGAGGATCTGCCAAACATTCGATTCCGTTGAAAGTCAATAGTCTTCTAGTTTCGCCTACTTCAACTTTTGTACCAAATTGCATTCAAAACGCTCTATTTGTTCATGAGATATCATCTCCATGAACTCACGCACACGTACACACACACACACAAACACACACACACACACACACACACACACACACAGACACAATCACACACACACACACACACACACACACAGACACAATCACACACACACACACACACACACACTCACACACTTACTCAAACACACAGGCATACACACGGACACCACATAAAAAACGTTCGATTCAAATTCAGGGATGCTAGAAACGTGTTCTTCTGGCGAAAACTTTAATTCGAATTTTTGAACCTATTACAATAATTCCTCTATAACTTATACTACACATATAGGGAAAGTAATAAACACGTTTACGAATATGTAAAAAAAATAATAATATAATTACACATGTTTTATATTTTCACATGTTCAATTATTAGATCTTATATTAGATCACAAATTTTTATATTCTTTATTCTTTAATATTCAGAAGTAAAGACGTGACAGGATTCATGAAAATCCACTCCTGAAAGATAACCTTATAGAAGGAGATGGGTAAACACGCCGATTATACTAGCATCAAGTGACATAAAAACATTTACAGACAAAACAATTACAATAAATCATTACATCATAACACCGAAAAAGGTAAACACAGACAACAAAAAAGATAAAGATGAAAGTAAAAGCAGATAAAAAATTAGCTATCAATACAGAAAAATTCTCAATTTCAACTGCATTATAAGTAAATAACCAGTCTTTGATAGCCCTGGAAAAGGAACGATAGGTAACAATTCCATTAAAAGATTGTAAAATGTAGGAGCTAAAAAGACATAACATTTCTGAAATTCTTAGAATTGGTTTAGAATTGGCTCGTGGAGGTCTGATAAACCCCCGCCATAGATAAAGTTACTTTGACTACCTACCACCCGCATTCCTAATACTTTCCTTATACATAATGTATAAGGACAGTATTGTAACGAGGTCAAAAATTCTAATTGCAGTTTTCGACGGGAGAGCACGTGTCAAACATCCCTGATCACGAATCGAACATTTTTTAAGTGATGTCTGTGTGTGTGTGTGCGTGAAAGTATGTGTGTGTGTCAGTGAGTCTATGGAGCCGATATCTCGTGAGCGAATGGAGCGATTCGAATGAAATTTGGTAATAAAATTACATGAAATCCGTGAATACTGGAAGCTTATTCTTTTTAAACGCAATGGAATGTCCAGAACTTCCCTAAATTTCCGAGTGAAATTTTGAAAAAATTATCAAAAAATCAAAACCTTTAATAAAGTTACGAAAATCGACATTTCTTATGCAAATTTCCTTAGAAAACGATTGACATAAACTTTAGAACGCTATCGTGGACTATTCTCAGGATATTGCACATTTTCAGATAATTTTTTCAAAAAATCCCATAAGCTAAAAAAAAAAGTATTAACTGTTGAGATACATGTTCACTTCTCGTATGTAATATCGTGCGATAAATTTGGTGACATTATTCTCGTGGATCTAGCTCGCTCCATTCATGAGAAAAGATACTTTGAGTAATACTTTTGTATTTGAACGCCAATAGTTTTATCTGCTATAAGAATAACGTATTTCACCATCCATAACACTTGGCGAGATTTTAGCGACGAATTTGGCGTAATGTCGCCAGCTTGGCGGCTTTCTTAAATGTTGGTAAGTTAACGAAATCTCGCAAATATTTAAAAATGACGTTAAATCAATAAAAATGACGACTAATTTTCGAAAATTCAATATCTTGGAAAGAATAAAAGTATCTACTATAAGAATAATATATTTTTTTTTACTGTAAAAGTAGTAAATTCATTGCATTATATAAGGAAAGTCATGTGCTGCCCACATCAGATTTTTTATAATGTAAAGCATATTAAGAGCTTTGTAAACATAAAGATGCCAAAATGGCGTAATCCTAGAATCGCAGAAAAGAGGAAAGGATAGTTTTTGATGAGGTTTACATAAGACAATCCTAATAAATAATTTTTGAAGCAAAATGACAGCCCTAAGGGACAAAATAACTCAAGGATGAATGCGCGTATCGCTATGAAAAGTTTTACATTCGTACATTATGCAAAATAAACAGAAAAAAAAAACAAATAAAAACTAGAATTAAATATAATAATTCGCATTTTTAAAACAAGAATGTTACGAAATTTATGAGTTTTAAGTTGTTATTATTCACACATAAAAAAAAACAAATATGAATGCGTAATCCTTGGGGATGCTCTATTGATGGGTTCACTATGAACTTAGCCGTTGCAGCCTCGGGTAGCCTGACTTAAATGCTGAAGAAACTGAAGATGATTACGTCTCATAATTGAATTTGTCGGTTCGCAAATTCTGCGCATAATAAGTTTTTATTATTGTCATTGTAAATATCAGTTATTTCATGGGACGCGTAATAAATACGAAACCGGTTCATGGATGCTTTTATGTAATACAAACACTGTTGTTAAGATCATTCATAATCAGAATTTTTATACTATATTCTTTGATGTCCATGTGTTGTGATTGTATATTGATATTTACTTACGATTGTGGAAGGAGTGTGGTGTCAGTACTATAGATTAAGAAATACACATTTTAATTTTTATAGAAAGGTTCATTAATTTTTTATCTAACATTTTACATTCCCCAATTCCCATTTTTTGAAAATTTCACAAACCACACACCTAATCTTGTAATGTCTCTATTTGCCTGTACTTAAATGTTTATTTTCTCTGAACTTAGATTTTAAAGATGTTTTATTGATTCAAATTTTCAAATATTTATGTTTAAAATATGAATGCTTAAAATACAATCTTCAGAAAACTGTAATCTTTGGAAATAAAGTAATAAACATTCGTATATATCGTTTCATATTTTTAAGATTTGTGAAAGGCGAAATTAATTGCGTTCTAAAGTCGTAACTTTCCTCAATCGGAAAAGTTTCCATCAAAAGAACTGAAATTATAACCCCTTTATCTCTATAGAGATAAAGGGGCTGTAACACCCGGACTTGTGGGATTTTAGCAGACAACAGCACCTCTCCTCCTACCAAACAAACAAATTCTAGACCGTCTGTGCCCTCAAGTCTGTGCTTTGACAAGCTTATTCTTAGAAAAATAAATTTGGTCATCTTTACTTACCGGATTTACGGTGTCGGCAATTTAACTAACTGCATCCAGCACCCCAGAAGCCCAGCTATCGGCTGAACTGACTTAAAAACAGCGGTGTAATTTATCTCTGAATAAGTTGCTGTATGTCTTTGTACATGATGGCTATATAAAGAAAGCTGGAGAACAATATGCATTGTTGTATATCTGTGGGCTAGGCAGGTTGCTTCCAGGGCTATGGAAGTAATTTATAGCCCAGGGTTGCTTCAAGGAGTCAGTTGCTTTTATGAGTCCGTTATATATTTCAAATGGGTGTCATGCTTTGTCGGAAATGGACTGCAGTCATTTATTTTGGGGCATCTTGTAATGAGGTCCAAACCTGAGGCTGAATAATAATACTCTTGTGCGATGTCTGTGATTGTAAAAATAGTTTTCTCACGGCTCCACTGAACTTTGGCAAAGAAAAGGGAACCAAATTATAAAACGGTTCAATCGGAGGTTTGCTTTACAGGGTAAAAATATAAAGGAATAAATCCCCCCCCCCTCCCTCTTAAAAGTGTTTGAAAACCTACGATTTATTGAGGAATAAGTCTTAGTTTTTTTAAGTCTCCTTCAAAGTGTTTGTTCTTGTAGAATTTTTTAAATTTTAGATTTTGAAGGAGAAACTTCCAGAGCATATTTCAACACCTTTGTAAAGCAGTTCATAACTGTATGTCTATGAGGTGTAAACGGTATATGAAGGGTAAACTTTACGTAAAATCTTATCCCCACTAGCAACCAGCATCTGTTATTCATATAACTAACTTATTATGAAATAAATATAATTAAAATTCAGATAAGTTATCTGAATATTCAGTAGGTTTTATGATTGGAACAAAATATTGGTGCCACCATGAAATTTTATATATGCTAAGGTTATGTAAGGATTGGTATATATATATATATATATATATATATATATATATATATATATATATATATATATATATATATAATACCCGTAGTCCAAAATTTAAGGTTTTCTTGAAATTATTTTTCTATGTAGAATGTGTTACTGTATATGGTTCTAAAGTGGAACAAACATGTAATAATATGGTCTATACAGAAAAATAATTGTGTTAACTGCGCTATACATATAAATTGTATGAAAATTATAGATGTAACCCAGATTTCGAAAAGGGGGATTACGATCGAAAGAATGACATCACTAAATTTTGTTTTTCAATTAACATAACTTTTCCTCCAAATAGGGGGGGGGGGGATATGACCCAAATTCCATTTACCTACATCAGTAAAAATCGACCTTGCAGGTAAAATTAGTGGATTAAAGTGAATAATTATTTTTTATATGTTATATAGTGCTCTGTAAAGAACACGTGTTTTAGGTGAGAACCAAAGCATCAAATTTTGGCTCGCTTGACAACGCCTTGAGCTACTGCGATCATTATCTTTCCTGATTTATTTTGAGTGGATATAAAATATAACAGGAAATGTATAAAATTGGAGTTTAGTAAATTTCTGATCAGGATCTTTGAATTGAAATATCTTCATTTAATTCCTCTGTTGCAAAAAAATATGCATAATTGTTCGTATTTAACCGAATTGTTTCTACAGCTTCGTCGGTGTAAAATAATTTAAAAAATTTCAATGGACTAGCACCAGGTGGTAAATCAAGGACAGGTCCAGAACGGCAAGCAAATGCAGGAAATGTATTTGCAAGCAAATACATTTTTGTATTATCTATATCCATTGTTCAATTTTAAGTTCTTCGTTTTTATCCATCATAACAGTCTCAATTTCTCTTTATTCATTATTTAACAAAAAAGATCAATCATGCATAAAGCATTGATTACGAAACACTTTCCAACTGCAATGCAATTTCATTTGAACATCTCTAAGATGCGAAACATTCAGCGGTAATATTTTTTAAATTATCACAATACTGCAATAATTTATTATAATTGTAAACTTCATCGAGAAAAATGAACTTTATTCAAATGACGTCATTGAAATATAAATTGCTTGGCTCTCTATGAAAAAGCAGTGAAAATTCCATTCATGAATATTTATTCTATTCCTTTCAATACTACAATAATTTATTTTACATGAAAACTTAAAACCATGGAGATAAAAGTAATTTAACTCTGTGTTTAAAACTTCACCGGAAAAGTCTACTATAAAATCGTCTGTTCTCTATGTAAAATCAATGACTGTTTCATTCATATCAATTATATTGCAGACTCCAGCGCTAAATAATTTTGCGTTAAAGAAATTCAAGAATTCTTGTACAACTCATCTTACAGCTTGATGTGTTTACAATCTTCATGGTGGAAATTAGACTTCGTTAGACAAAAAATGTTTAAAAAATTAGGTCCCATAGGATTAAATGCATTTCATTTTTTCAAACCGGGTTCAATCCAAAATTAATTGAGTGATACTATTCATTTACATTTCCAGACCACTACAGACCGAATAAACAACATACTAAAATTTCATTTTGATAAAGTCATTTATACGGCAATTATCATGCGAATGGGCAGACAAACAGACAATGAACAAAGAACAACAAACAGAATGAACAAAGTCATAAACACTTTTCAACTATGTTGTAAAGTGTTAAAAATTCAAGATTTCTTTTATCTGCCTTACTCTCATTACCAGTCATAATCTTCCGATTCAGTGCAATCCGATTCATCAGTATCATTAAATAAGATTGCATTCTAACTCATCCTGTGTTAAAATTTTACAAAACGCTCATTTCAAACCGAATTCGAAAAACAAACGAATAAAAGTTAAGAAGCAGAAGTAGAAGCATAGTTCTTAAGAAAATCTATCAAACTCATAAATATTACGACACCTGACACTTGACTTCAGTCCCCGTGTTTTCGCCAGGTAATCAGCCAAAAGTAAAACCTGTCGCCAAAGTACTTCGGAGTAGAATGAATGACAGATAGCCTCTTCCCCTTTGTCGGCGTTTTGAAGTCCAACCTCCCACCTTGAAAAGGGGGTCGCGATATATCTGGGCCGCTGGGCCGTCTGCGGTACTTTGCTTGTAGGGCCGTTTGGGCCGTTTCGGGAGCCAACAATCATCGAAAAAAATGATCTTCATTCAAATGACGGCATTGAAATATAAATTGCCTGATTTAAACATCTCTAAAATGTGATATATTACTCGGTAACAATTTTAGAATTATCATAATACCACGATAAACTTCATCGAAAACAACTGAAATTCATTCAAATGACGTCATAGAAAAAATAACACGCCTGGCTCTCTCTAAAAAAGCAGCATTTCATTCATAAATAATTTCCCATTCATGTCATTCATCACAATACTATAATAATTTATTTTATTTAAAAATTAAGACCATGGAGCTATAAGTAATTGTACTCTATGCTTAAAACTTCATCGCAAAAAATCGTCCTTCTCTCGGTAAAGTCAATGAATATTTCTTTCATATCAGCTATGCAGACTCCATGAGCTAAATTCCTTTGCGTTAAAAAAATACAGCAATTCCTATACAACTCATCCTACATATTTTGCTGTTTACATTTCACATAAGTGAAAAATAGGCTTCGTTAGAGAAATAATCAAAGTTGGATTCTCATTTAAACTCAAATATATTGTAATTGCGTTGTTTCGGTATGTAGATGCACAGAATTTAAGCGAAAATAAAGAGGTTTTACGACGAAAACAGCACTCAATATGAATTAAAAAGGACTTTAAAAATGACGATTTTCAGACAAGATGGATGCCGTGTCATATAAGACGTGTAATTATTATTTTAAATTTTATTTAAAAAACTACTGAATATATTTTGCTGAATTTTTTTTTATATATTTTATGGTATAATTTGAATATTACCTAAAATTTTCGAAGCAATTTGTGAATTTTAACTCCGCTTAAAAAATGTTTGAAAAATTAGGTCCCATGGGATTCAATGTATTTCATTTTTTCAACCCGTGTTCAATCCAAAACTAATTGGGTAATATTATTTATTTATATTCCCATAGGTCCTACAGACCCTCTGAACAACATACTAAAATTTCATTTTGATTAAGTCATTTTTACGGCAGTTATCGTGCTAACGGACAGACAGACAGACAGACAGTATGAACAAAGTCATAAACACTTTTCAACTTTGTTGTAAAGTGTTAACAAAAAGCAAATTCACAGTCTGGAAGCAATGTCCTGGTTTCTTTCCAAAGTTTCTTACCAGTTAAGGATGCATAATATACAACACATCGCCTAGCTGGGTCTTTTTTGCGGGATGTGAGATAACTTGCGCTTTGCTGAAATAAGATTGAAAGCATTTAAGGCCTCTATTGCTTTGAATGTGAAATCCCAACAAAACTTTTTTACGAACCTTTACGAAATACTGCCTCTGATACAATTTAGTTTGTAAGACTACTACTGGCATCTAGTGTAAAAGATTGTAAACACAGTTAGTATCTCATAAAAAAAAATCATGACGCGTTATTTCCGTCAAACACACAGGAGTCTCGGCTGGAGCCAACGGCCCTACCGTGCTTATAACACCGGTTCTCGTTAGATCACCGAAGTCAAGCAGCATCGGGCGCGGTTAGTACATGGGTGGGTGAGCACCTGGGAACACCGAGTGCTGTTGGCACATTTCGGGCGAGGTAGTCCGGTGGTTTGCGCGCTGGATTTGCACGCTGCCACAACCGCTGTCGTGTTCATGCGGTGTACGATCACGTTAAACATGGGGGTCCGTAAGTTCTTCCGAGAGGTTGGTGGTTGGGGAAGGAAGGTACGGTCCCTGTGGATGCCTACCCCACTGGGTTCCGGTCTAAATTGGGTGGCACTTCCCTGCCGTCCAAACGGTTACCTTACACCTTTCTGGTAGGTCGGACGGTCTGGGTCTCAACAACAACAACATGAGTCTCGGCTTTAAAAGTGCATGACGAGTCTACCTCGTCAAACCAGCTTAGCGGTAGCGCGATGCATGACGATTTGAACTCGTCAATAATGCTTAAAGGGTTAACAGTATATTTATTTTTTTCCAAAACTTTTCCTTCAGTATACTGTACCATCGCCATTCACAATGCAAATTTACATTTTCCCCTACGAAATACCCTAGTAGCATTTAATGTTGGTCCAATATTGGACGAGTATTGTACATCATGGCATTACATCGGAAATATTTCCAATGTAATCCCAATATTGGGGCTACATTGGAAATAATGTTCCAATATTTAAGCCAATATTGAGGCAATTCCGCCAAAAATTCCACTTTTTTATATTGGTCTAATATTAGAGCCAATAAAAATCCATTATTGGGCCAATATTGAATTGCTACTAGGGTAGTATGCGAAAAAAATAATGCTTCACATTAATCTATAATGCGTACTTGTTTATATTTTAAATCAACCCCTAAAGAATAACAGTTCATATATGGTATTTCAAAAGTTACAGTTACGATATTGACAACCACGCACTTAAATCATCATAATAATACGATGACAAAATTTCGTTTGAAATCCTAATGAAGGTTCTGCCGATAAAAATTAATTACTTTTATATGAAATATTGTTATAATAAAAGATGTTTTTATAAAGATTATGTTACACCACCAGACACTATTTAAATCGAGTTCAGAACAAAATATTTTACAATATAATATAGTTTTACATGGTTTTGCTCGAATGCTTTTATTAATCTTATATCAATAATACCACTTTGGCACGATCAGTAAAACTTCATAAAATATATCATTTATATAAAAATCAACTGATAATCCGGTTAGAAAATCAAATAACATCCATCTTATTCAAGACCAATAGGAAGCGTGACCTCATTTTGGGCTGGCAATTCTTTGCAGACTTCTCATCCCGTTACCTTCAGGTCTGCAATTTGTTACTGATATGACGTAAATAAAGCCACGCATCTATAAGAAAACGACAAAAAGAAGTGGATATATATATTTTTTTACTTTGAAACCGGAAAACCAGTTAATTTTTGTATATATGCTATATTTTATAAAGTTTCACTTTATGTCATTATTACAGCAAATTTTGGGAGATTATTTGTCTAACACCGCAGATTGCAGCATCTAAAATAAGCATTATCCGCAGTAAAAATATATATTTTACATTATCAGGACAGAAATAATGGAGCTTTTTATCCACTCTTACGCTGCACACCACAATTTCTAGAGAAAAGCATACACACATGGTTTTAATAGCTCCCACAGATGCATTTTACGACTGTAGCAGTAAAAGAAACGACCTTGCGCGCTGAACCATTTTATTGTTTTCTGCAGATAAATGAAATAACATTCCACAAATAGCAATCTAATGACAAAAAATATATTTATTTAAAGATTTCACACGGTTTAAATGTAAACTTTCTGTCAAACAATAAGGAGTTTTATATTTTGTTTTGACAGATTGTTCAAATAAATAATATTTATTTATCTGAATCCCCGTACAGAACCGCATTGTTCGAGGTTCCGTGTTATTTGAGCTAGCTTCTGTTTTTGCTGACTCTGTCATTTTTTCTGATTAATTTGAAATACCAACTCTCGTGAAGTCGACCTTTTTTCTCCAACGAAACCGAGAATGAAAGTTATGACGAAATCTTCCAATCATAGAGCTAATAAAACTATTCCAGTTTCAAAAGTTATTGTGGCAGAAAGCTTTTTATATTGGATAAATGAGGATGAGCAACAGGAGAGAAACTGAGGATGACGGTGAGGATGAAGAAAATCATACATTCATATAGCTATATAAAATGTTCCAGTTTCAGAACCTATTATAGCAGAAGACATTCCATAGTGATTGAATGAGGATTGGAAACCAGAACCGATGACATAACTATAAGTTTAATGACTAAGAAAACACAAGAGGTGAAGAAGAGGAACGTCTCAAATGCCAGCGCTAAATGTTTCAGTGCAGAGTTTACCGAGTTTACAGTGTTAACCGAGTTGCCAATTTTTTCAATAAGTGGCAGTGAATTGAGCAAGAAAGACACCCGTAATTGTTATGATGAGGTCCTCGGGAATCACACACCAATTATTCTCTTATTATTGTTTTTAAATTTTAGAATTTTTGTAGACGGTGCTGATTATCCAAGTAATTTCGTTTTAGGCTACTAGTGTACATGTGGAATTTCACAAATTGACATTAAGCCTGAATGGAGTGAAAGCAAAAAAGACATCATCGTCGCGTAAGTGTAAAGAAATAACGAAATCTAATTTTTAAATAAAATAAATAATTTTGTTTTTCAATACGGAATGAATAAATCAACAGTTTTTAAGCTATACTTTGGGATTAAAAACGAAATCTATCACGGAAAACCAAGTAAAATTATTGTCCAAGTTCGAAAGATTGAAAAGCTGAACTGCCTGCGTAAGCGCATAAAACATAAATGTTCTAAACATTCAAAGATTGTATACAATCATTGCATTTTAATTATCTTAAGAGGATATAGCACCTTTTCTACGTAAAAATAAAACAATTTTCTGAAATACTTAAAAAAAAATAGCTTACTCTTTGGGGTACAATTTTAGAAAAAACGCATTGCCATCCGACTAAAATTAACCGAGCAACAGTAAAACATGCGTGTCATAAAAAATATTTTCATTGACGAAACTGTTAAATAATGCTAAACAAAGCTTGTTCTTACGTGCTCGTGAAAAGCAGGACTCCCATATTTCCTATAATTTTCCATGACTAGAAATGAAACAATTGTGATATTTAATAATAAATAAAGTGGGAAACAAGTATTATTGAAAAAGGGAAATTTAAATTCGAATAATTTTTTATACATGCTGATTCGTAAGATAATTTTATACGTGTGAAAGTGGCTAAGGTAAAGGCAAAATCATCAACATTAGTGGCTCGTTTGACAAATAGAATAAGAAATAAAATTCTACACTAATATCGTTAAATAGAAGGTCCTATATATGAGGAAGAGGCGTTGTGAAGAAATATTATTCTGTATTATTTTAAATATATGGAATTCATTTTCTGAAGTGTTTCTTCTCAGTTCCATATACTTCTATTTACAAAATTAAAATCAAGCATTGTTTTATTGCCATACAATTTTACATGTGAGTTTATGTCGTAAGTTTTCATGTTGTTAACCATGATTTTGACATTTAGATAGATAGATTTTATTTAAACAAAGAAAAATGTAATACATTAAATTTTAAGTTTTGAAATTTTTAAAACATATGAACGTATTTTTTATTTAAAACTCAGAATGCAGGATCTCAGAATGCAGACATACGTATGTTAGTTTCAAATAACAAAAATAGTTTATTAGTGGTTGCCGTGCGAAAAATATTTTAAGAAAGACATGTTGCCGTGCGAAAAATATTTTAAGAAAGACATGCTGCCGTGCGAAAAATATTTTAAGAAAGACATGTATATACCTTGATAAAAATATATTGTTAAATATTGTGGTAAAGTAATTATTGTACATAACTGCGCATAGTTGAACCAGACAGGGGTTTTACCGGGCCTGAGTAGCACCCAACGGTTACATAGATATTAATACGTCAGATATTAATGCACAATTCAAAGCTAAAAACATTGTACCGTAGATCTTATACATCCTTATTAAGCTGTAAAAGAAGCAAATTAATTGCTTCTGTAAGGAAAGTCATGTGCTGCTCACAACAGATTTTCTTATTATTAAATCAATTATGTGGAAGTGAGCCTATATTTTAATGACTTTAAATGCTTAGAACGAACTACATTACTTAAATTTATCTCTTTCCAGCCGGACCTGAAATGCTGCCATTTAGCTAATTCAATTAGTTTCAAAACTGTCAAAGGGATAGGTTAAAAATATTTCCGCACCGAAGAACAAGGGAACCGTATACAGCTTTTAAAATTAATGGTCTCAGCTCTTATGACAAGGAACAAGCTGTTTTCTAGAGAATTTTGTGAAAAGTCTCTGAAGTATGATTGGCAAAAGCATTAGTTAAGGGAAGAATTTAGTGTGTGGTGTAATTTAAGTGAGTGTATTTGTAGTGGTCAGAGAAATTAAATTTATTTGGAATGAAAATATGTAATAATTTCGTATTTTAATTTAAGAAATATTATGTTTCTTTTTGGGTAAATTTTATTTTACTCTACAATGATCACTGGCGTTAGGACGTTACTATTGGGAAGTAATCAAGCTTAACTTCACTTCTATTGACAAAATGACCTCCATAAAAAACAAACGACTCCTCCAGTCATATCGAAACCAACTATCGTCTCTTCACAAATCACTTTGCAAGAGGGAAATATACCACTTCTCTAAGGAATATGAACAAAGCAGAATCTCCAAGATCTGATGGTATCAATGAATTGCTCATATTAGTGACTCTTGAAAAGAACTAATTATTTTTATTCTTAATCGAGCCGATCCGGTTATCGAGCGGTCAGTGTCATGCCTTTTTCGTCTGGTCACTGGATTGCCGGGTTGCACTGGATTGCCAGGTTCGAATTCCGCCAGCGGACATGGATGTTGTCATGCCGAGACCAAGTCATACTTGGGAGTCTCTATAAAAGTGAAGCTGCAAATCTTCTCCCCTTCGCCATGGGATACCCTGGGGGGGGGGGGGGTATGGACGTGGTGCGTAGGCGCGCCTTCACCATAAAGGAATTAGTAACGAATTTAAATCGATCATGGACACTGAAATATTAAGAAGATACTCAAAAAAGGCAATTTAATAACAATTATAAACCTCGCAATGAGTCTTATTCATATGATAGTTTTAGACCTATCGCCCTTATAAGTTTTTTTTATAAACTCACAGAAAATACTATCCTGAAAAGAATTATATACCATATTCATCAATTCAATTTGGTATATAGGCAGTATAGACAGTTCTGTGAAATAAATGATTGAAATAGTTGTATGATTTTTTCGTTTTTTGTTCGTGACACTAGGTGATTTATTAGCAAATTATTTTAAATTGACCGTCCATTTCCCCATTCTGCAGGTTCCGTTAAATACAGGGAAATAATCTAAATTTTGCATAATTTTGGACGAGACTAAAATTGTTATCCGTTTATAAATGTGCCCCGTTTCCTATAGGTTCTGTTGCGAACAGCTTTGACTGTACCATAGGAACTGGATATAATAAACCCTACCAAGATCGCTCACAGGGAAATTTTCCAAAATTACGGTAGTTCCCATTGCAGATAATAACATCCATGGACCAGTTTTAAGCTTATTACAACCTCATCGGCATTGAATAGAGATACATGCACTGATATTAAGAAAACTTTCTATGTGCCATAACGTTCAAGTTCAAACTCACAGAGCTGCCTACATGCTCATTTCCCAAATTGAGGTTTGTCTACTACTACATATAACAGCATCCATGAATTGACCCCACATATAATTCGTATTTTTTAATCGAGCCCTTTGCACGAATTTTTAAACATTTTTACTTTCCCTGCATTACATGGTAATGTATAGGGAAAGTATTGGAATCATGCCGAAAATCGCAACTCGAGTTTTCGACGGATCTACACGTTTCAAGACCTCTAGAATACGAAAAAACCATTTTTAGCGTGACGTCTGTGTGTGTGTATGTGTGTCTGTCTGTCTGTGTGTCTGTCTGTCTGTGTGTCTGTCTGTCTGTCTGTCTGTCTGTCTGTCTGTCTGTGCAGATATTGTATCCACTCTAACTAAAAAACTAATGGACCGAATTTCACAAAATTTTGTAGGTAAGTCACTTGTGGGCGGGGCTGGTGCTGATTAGTTTTGGGTACGATTCGGAATAAAAGAACCCGCCTTTTTTTGCGAAATGGCCCGCAAAAGCTTGTATCCACTCTAGCTGAAAAACTAATGGATCGAATTTCACGAAATTCGGTAGATGAGTCACGTATAGGTTACCCTGGTGCTGATTAGATTTTGGTATGATTCAGAAAAAAATAACCTGCCTTTTTTTGTAGAATGGCCCGCAAAAATTGCCAAAATCTAAACTAAAAAGCTACGTATGCTCAAATATATCCATTAAATGCTTGTTTAATGCGTAATTTTTAACGAAGAAAAGAATAAGATCAACCCCATTACACTAGGACTAGCCGTTTTCGAGATATATTAGTTTTTTCGTATTTTTCCACCCCACCTTTGAAAATAAGTCCAGTTATCAAATGAGAACAAAAATTGAATTAAAAGTGAATTACATTTAATTGAAATAAATAGAACGTGGATATAAGTCTGCAGGGAAAGTCATGTGCTGCCCACATCAGATTTTTACTTTCCCTGCATTACATGGTAATGTATAGGGAAAGTATTGGAATCATGCCGAAAACCGCAACTCCAGTTTTCGACGGATCTACACTTTTCGAGGCCTCTAGAATACGAAAAAACTATTTTTAGCGTGACGTCTGTGTGTGTGTCTGTGTGTCTGTCTGTCTGTGCAGATTTTGTATCCACTCTAACTAAAAAACTAATGGACCGAATTTCATAAAATTTGATAGGTAGGTCACTTGTGGGCGATTCTGGTGCTGATTAATTTTGGGTACGATTCGGGATTAAAGAACCCGCATTTTTTTGCGAAATGGCCAGCAAAAGCTTTTATCCACCCTAGCGGAAAAACTAATGGACCGAATTTCACAAAATTCGGAAGATAAGTTACCTGTGGAACAATCTGGGGCTGATTAGATTTTGGTAAGATTCGGAAAAAAATAACATGCCTTTTTTTGAAAAATAGCCCGCAAAAATCGCCAAAATCTAAAATAAAACACTACGTATGCTCAAATATATCCATTAAATATTTATTTAATACGTAATTTTTGACGAAGAAAAGAATAAGACCAACCCCATTACACTAGGACTAACCGTTCTCGAGATATTTGAGATATTTTAGTATTTTCTCTACGTGACCTTTAGAAAGAAGTCCAGTTATCAAATGAGAACGAAAATTGAATTAAAAGTGAATTAAATGTAATTAAAATAAAGAGATCGTGAATATAAGTCTGCAGGGAAAGCCATGTGCTGCCCACATCATATTTTTATTTCTAGCAGCAGCACTTGATACAAATCATTCTCTGGTGTACAAATACACAACACCAAAAATACAGGAGAAAAACTATTACAAGAAACAAGAAACATAAACAAGCAACAATAACAACAATAAAACAAATACAGGAAAAACATGGACGGTAGCCAAAAACACAAATTAAAAACAGTCAGACAGCTTGAAGGGCTTGCATCTTCTCCCTTGCACTCCAATACCTTTTGTACATGTCACCAGAGAGTCCTCGGCAGTTCATTAGATCATCAGCGTCCATAGCTGCGTTACCACCACACACTATACAGTTAGGGCTTGATATTAGAATAAGTCTATAGAGATATTTCGATAAACAGTAATTTTCAAATATTATTATGTACTCTCGATTAAGGTGATCTGATATTTATCATGGGAAATTTCCTATCGAATCAATATTGAGTTTAGTTTCAAGGAATCCTTACTGGTTTGAACCGGGAACATTTAAAATATTAAGCTTTTATCAAATTAATTAAAGAGTGCATGTAATTTATTATGTTAATTTCAGCTATGGGAAATATATATATAGAAACTTAATTTTAACTGTATTCTTGGAAGAAAGATTAGCACAAATCCATGTACTTGACATACTTAGAAAAATAATCTGGTTGACCTGGTATTGATTCAGGAAAGTTTCTTATGTTTTATATTTGAAAATGTCTTTTAGCCCGGATATTTTTCAGCTCCAGTACTATGAGTCACACATAGTTAAAATAAGAAAATTTTCCCGTTCAGATATGCAGTCTAAATGTATAATTTAATTACAATATCTGCCCTTTTTAAACTTTTTTTCCTATCTCTAAACAAGAAATTTAAATCAGTCGAATTGCATTATTCAGTAACTACTCAATGTCTTTAGTCATGAAGCTGAAACCACTTTATAATGCAATGTCACACTTTATTCAGACGGAAGTATTTTTAACATTTTCTTTTGACGACTGAAGTCAATTCAATTAGTTTCCTGGCCGCATTTGAAGATTTAAAAGCAGTGGAAATTGAAAATAAATAAGCTATTGAATTATATCAGTTCTTTAAATTTACGATTCTTAGTGTAGCAAAATTCCTTTGGGGAATAAATTAAGCAAAGCAATTCATTTTATATGTATTTCTTTTCAATTGTGCTTACAAAAATATAACTGGATTTTGACTTTTTCACATATTGTTTTGGATCATATTTCATTTACATTTTTTATATCATTTATTAACACTTTACAACAAAGTTGAAAAGTGTTTATTATGACTTTGTTCATTATGTCTGTCTGTCTGTCTGTCTGTCTGTCTGTCTGTCCGTTAGCACGATAACTGCCGTAAAAATGAGTTTATCAAAATGAAATTTTAGTATGTTGTTCAGACGGTCTGTAGGACCTATGGGAATATAAATAAATAATATCACCCAATTAGTTTTTTATTGAACCCGGGTTGAAAAAATGAAATACATTGAACCCTATGGGACCTAATTCTTCAAACATTTTTTAAGTAAATTTAAAATTCACGAATTGCTTCGAAATTTTTAGGAAATATTCACATTATCCCATAGAATATATATAAAAAAATTCAGTAAAATATGTTAAGTAGTTTTTTAATTAAAAAAATTATTTAATATAGGGAAAAAAACAAATTCAATTAAATTCTGACTTTGGGATATCTTCCAGAAAGAAAAGAGAGAGATATTATATAATAAATATCTCTCCATTTGTTTAAACGTTTTCCATATGGGAGTGGCTTCATATTTTAAAATAAATTTGGTAGATAACAATTTTTCATTTTTTTTTAATTTTATATAACTCTTCATGATAAATTTAATTGATGGCATTTTAAATGCACTTTCCTACGTCCTAGAGAGTTAAAATTTGGTACACAGCTTAAATTTGTTGAACATTTTATTCGACAAAAATTTGATGGATCTTTAAATATAGATCATACATTTTTTTCGAAATGGCCTGAAAATAATCCCCGTTCACTTCTATAAATCATTGGTGTAATATTGTTAAAAATTCTGATGTGGACAGCACAAGTCTTTCCCTGCAGACTCATATTCGTTCTCTTTATTTATTCAATGATAATTTGAGTTTATCTGCACAACATAAGTATTTTAAATGACATTGAATTTGCACGTTAAACTTAAATTAAGTTCTCATTTGATAGCTGAACTTATTGTCAAAGGTGGCGTAGCGAAAACGCGAAAAAACTAGAATATCTCAAGAACGGCTAGTCCTAGAGTAATGGGGTTAGTCTTATTCTTTTTGTTGTCAAAAATCATATATAAAATAGGAATTTAATTGATATAATTGAGCACACGTAGTCTTTTATTTTTATATATAACGATTTTTGCTTACCATTTCGCAAAAATTGCCCGTTCCTTTTTCCCGAATCGTAGTAGAATAACCTACAAATGATTTATATACAAAATTTTGTTAAATTTGGTATATAAATCACTTGTAGGTTATTGAAATATTATACTCCAAATTTTGTTAAATTTGGTTCATTAGTTTTTAGCTAGAGTGGATAAAGGCAATTTCTGCGGCCATTTCGCAAAGAAGGCAGATTCTTTTATTACGAATCGTACTATAATCTAATGAACATCAGGATTTCCCACAAAAAACATACCTACCAAATTGTATGAAATTCGGTTCATTAGTTTTTCAATTAGAGTGGATGTAATATCCACACAGACACACAGAAACATACACAGATACACCCTTACACACACAGACGTCTTCCTAAAAGTAGTTTTTTCGTGTTCTAGAAGTCCCAAAACGTGTAGATACTTTGAAAATTCGAGTTCCGATCTTCGGCACGATTCCAATACTTTGAGTACATACACATACACATATATATTATCTGTGTATTATCTGTGTATCTAAATTCCGTGCCTATGCAATTACAATAGTTGTGATTTTAAATGATCCCTAAACTTTTATTATTTCTTCAAGGAAGCCTAATTTTAACATATGCAGAATGCAAATATCTCAAGCGATTGTAAGATGAATTACATAAGAATTGCTGAATTTTTTTCACACAAAATTATTTAGCTCTGGAGTCTGGAATACAAGTTATATGAATGAAATATTCATTGATTTTGCATAAAGAATCAGATGATTTATATTTCGATACAGTTTTAAATATTTAAGTATAATAAATTACTGTAGTACTGTGATAATGTAAAAAATATTACCACTGAATGAATCACATTTTAGAAATTTTTAAATGAAATTACATTTCAGTTGGAAAGTGTTTCATAATCAATGCTTATGCATGATTGATCTTTCTTGTTTATCATACTTTACTTTCAAGAAATTTTTGAATTCCTGATTTTGGTGAAGATTTTGATTTTAGCTGAGTGGTACTTATAAACTTTGAGAAATATATATATATATATATATATATATATATATATATATATATATATATATATATAAGTATATGCGTTAGTATATATGTATGTTCATGTGTATCTGTATGGACACGACACAACCAGAAAACATCCACGCACCTCCATGGTATGTTGTGTGTCAATACATTCTAATGTTGCATGTCAATACAAAGATCTAGAACTAGAACTAGAAAGAACGTTTTGTATTTCAAATTCTTAGAGCAAAATTACTACAGTGATTCGAAATTTCAAAAATCATACCATAATTTCGTATGGAGAAGAATAATAATTTCATGATAAGAAGACAACAAATTTCGTAATTCGTAAACTATAAGTTATGTTCTAACCAAAAATATCCAACTAACTATTGATGAAGATTCTTAGAAATTCGTCATACAAAGTTAACGAAACTTTCAGTATCAGCATAAACTTAGATTCAGTATCGCAGTATAACATACGTTTTCTTCAAACTAAACCCGAAAATGTACAGCACCGGTTTGGACGTCCGGGAAGTACCATTCATTTTAAACCAGAATCCCCCAGTGGGGGCGGTATCTACAGAGACTGTACCCTCCGTCCCCTACCACCAACATTTTTAAAATCTTACCCACGTATTTAAAGTACCCGTACTCCGCGCGAAAACGGGGATAGTTCGGGAAGAGGCGGGAATCAAACACGGGTCATTCGAGTGCAATCCCCGTGCGTTAACCGCTGAGCTGTTCCACCCAACGGCATCTAGATTTAACATCTAATCTTGCATTTAATATTGCATTTGGACTTGCATCTAAACTAGCATCTAGACAACATGTCTAGATTAGTATATAGATATTTTAAATATTTGGCCTAGGACATGTGTTGGTGTGTATTAAGATATACAACTGATTTTGATGGTCTTAAATATTATCGTTTTGGTTTGTTTATATTTCAGCTAAAGGCGTATCAGTAACGAATGGCACCCGGGATCAAAGTGTAAAATTGCTTCCCCCTGCATAAACATGCATGTAAAAAACCAAATCCATAAATAGCTCGCATTTCGAAGGAAAATTGAAACAAATAACGAAGTAAAACACTATAAAATATATTTCTAGTTTCCTGCAGTCAAAAACAGGAAACCTTGTTGATGACTAATTTTGTCCATCTGTAACCCTTAGAGCCACCGAGAAGGCAGGGGGTAAGAGGATGCAATGCATATGCCCCCAAAGCGTATAAATATGTAATAAATAATTTAAATCTTCTGCAAAATAGCAGGTAATAGAGGTACCCTGAAAT
The DNA here is from genome assembly GCA_951213105.1 of Amaurobius ferox. Classification (NCBI taxonomy): domain Eukaryota; kingdom Metazoa; phylum Arthropoda; class Arachnida; order Araneae; family Amaurobiidae; genus Amaurobius; species Amaurobius ferox. The sequence continues at coordinate 50,069,184 of OX578134.1, forward strand.
ATTCGACTGGCGTTACTGGTAACCCTTTTTCACACACACAAATCTAATATTATCATAATTTTATACAAATCTAAACAGTCTATTCAGCAATTTTCAAATTTGGCATGCAGAGGCAGTATTTTAACAAAAAAAGAAAAATTCGAAGACTGTAAGAAGTAAAATCTTAGAAGCATGTATTAAAACAAATAATTAATGGTCTACTTTATTGTTTTATTCCGTGATTTCAACAGAATTTTTATTTTGTAGGTATATGCAATAAGCAATATAACTTACTTAATTTTTAACGAAATATTATTTAATAAAATTTGCTTGCCCTTATTTTAAAAATTACTTTGCTTCAATATATGAACCAATTCCTTCACTCTATTGGCTGGCACCTAGGGTCATATGTCCCTTGTCTGATTCCCTCTCCCTTTGTGAAAATAGAAATCAACTTTTACCAACTTTTTCTCTCTTTGTGAAAATAGAAATCAACTTTTACCAACTTTATCTGATACTAGTACTTTATATTCAAACATCAGTTCTTCTAGATCATTATATTAGAGTTAATTCTCAATAAACAATTATATAGTTTCAAGACATGTTGTTTAAAGTTATTTCTCTAGTAAAATTGATTGTTTGTTAATTTATTGTACTTTGCAAATTGATTTTATTGTAGCTTGTTACTAGTTTCCTTTGTAAAGCGTTTTGCACTGTCATTGGCTATTGAATTTTTGCTTGCTTGTTACCTTTGCTAGCAGTGTAGACTCGCCATGCCTATTTACAGCGTTTTTTTCCCGAAGTTAATTGCCGCCATAGTATGCACTCACTTACAAGATTGTAAGTGCATTTATTGTGTGACAAAATAATCATCCTTATTATTAAATACTGATATTGATATTATTCATACGAATCGGAATAATTCACTTTCATTTAACTACCTTCAAATCTAAATCTTTAAAAAATAAATTAATATTATTAAATCACATATAATCCAATTACATAATCTATTATATTATATAATCTATTATAAAATCAATTAATTTTATATAATCGATTTATTACGTAATCCTTATATATATTTTTAATTATCTATTGAGGTAAAAAATACTAAATTTACATATCTCTTAGATCTGGTTTCATTGAAAATTCATGTTTTATTTGTTAATATGTTTTAAATTTAGCATTTACTAAATTATATACAAAACTTTACATGTTGAAACAATCACACAATCTTTTACTGTTTATTTCTTATATATATTTCATTTTTTTTTAAATATTTACTTATGTCGTGCTTCTTACTTAATCTGGTAGGCTGTGTGTTTACAGAGCACAGGTCTCGTCGTCTTGAGCTGAAAAATGCATAGCTTTGGTTTCAATTGTTTCACCCGATACATCGCCTTAGGTACCTCCGTTCTTTGCGTTTTACCCCGATGTTGCATTTTGTCTTTCAAGGAATACACACTGCTTCTTCTGCCCTGATGATGAGGGTTCGTAAACTCCCTTGAAACAATTGCAAGCTCTTAGTTTTCATATCCACTAATAATGAAGCAGAAAAAGTTGTAGTACATGTCAAGAATCACGTTCTATATCTGCCAGCATTGTTATCTGCTATTGGGAGTTGAAAAGCGCTATACAAGACTTTTAAAATAAACATGCAATGTTTTTAAGATTAAAGATTTTATCTAAGATGGAGGAAACAATTATAAAGAATTTTATTTTTATGTATATTATTTCATTATTAGTTATATAAAATATGTATAGTATATCCAGATTTTACATATAGTCTTTGAGAGTTAAAATATTTTACTCTTTACCGATGTATTAATGATTAAAATATGTGATTGAAATTTTCCACAAACATATTACACATACCCTCTCCAATGTCATCCAACTAAAACCATTAATCCTGGAATAAAAATGTTTTAAATGCAATGCAGCAGTTATAAACACATTACTCAAATATAAATGCATTAAAACTTCCGCCTGACGTCAGAAGCAAATTGATTTAGTTAACGAGCTTCAGTTTAGTAATGATGAGCTCAGAATTAAACAAATAATTGTTTGAAATAATCTCCTAGGAAATTTCATGATAAAAACTCCATTCTTACTTGCACTCTTAAAAGAAAAATATGTGAATGTATGAATAAAAATGTTTACAGTTTCTGTGAAATGTTTACCCATTCCTAGAAGGAAAACTTGTAATTTGTACACAGATCGCTCGAGAACTGAGAATAAAATCTCACAATCTCGAAATTTCTCCATGGGGGGGGGGGAAACGATCTTATTCCCCATAATTCTGGTTCGTATTTGAATAAGTTACCCTTTTTACACCAATGGAAGTAAATAAAAAGACATGGGTTCAATATTCAGCCTCACTATGCTACTTTTTTCTTTACATATTTGACTTCCAATTTTATTCTTTCAATTCATCATATAGATAAATACAACCGTCCTCTCCATGGGCCTATTTTCGGCAAGTCACTAATTTGATCAAATTTTAGCTTCTAATAATACTAGAACTTCGCTTTAAAGACTCTACTTTTTAGCTTGAAAACCCAGACCGAGGACCCCGCAATAAATGGCACAAAGCTGCTAAATCCTTGGCCGGCACTTCTGAGCTTCTTATCTTTCTACCCAGACCGTCCGACCTACCAGAATGGTATAAGATCAGTTTGGAAGACCGGGAAGTGCCACAAAATTTAGGTCTGAACCCAGTGGGGGAGGCATCCACAGGTACCGTACCCTCCTTCCCCTGCCACCAACCTCTCGGAAGGACTTGTGTACCCACACGTTTAACGTGATCGTACTCCGCGTGAACTAGTTTTAGCAGTGACGGAAAACGAATTCCGGCCGCCCGAATACAATTCCAGCGCGCTAACCACTGGGCAGTCGCGCCCCTGGTATTTCTTAGCTTGAGTTTATAAAGACCGCGTAGCCAAATCCATGATTCTCGGGCTCTTATGTAGGCCATAATACGCCTGTGCAGAAGTCGCGCAGCATCCGATGCATCCTCCGCGGGCCTAAGGTATTTATATGCATCCACGCCTAAGATCCATGGCGTGTAACGACCATACAACGAGCGTAAGGAAGTCGTATGCGCGGCCACATAATGGGCGAAGGCGTGTAAAGGCACTTATTTCCTTTTTTTATTCAAGCTTGCGTATCGTTAACGCACTATTTGAGTTTCGAGAATTTACTGTATTTTCCAGTATAATTTTACTCATAAATTTGCATCTTAAATCCAGAGCAATGTATTTGGTGTTAGCTTATACTCGACAACAAAATTAAAGCAACTTCTAAATGCGTCACAATGCTGTAATTGCTTACTGCGCATACAATTTCGGGTACTATCGATAAAGTTTAGAATGCCCACATATTTTTACAGAGGAAATTTATTTAAGTGTACTTGTCCGGAAATTATAAATAACTTCTAAATGAGCAAGAATTATGAAATTTTCTACACATATACATGACCGGCCGTCCAAACGGTTACCTTACACCTTTCTGGCAGATCGGATGGTCTAGGTCTCAACACATATACATGAAGCTCCTGTGCAAAGAAAAATCGAAACCTATCGCATTCATTCATAGGTGGGAACGTTTTCTTTCGGTATAACCAAGTGATAATTCCAAAAATTGCAACACATACAGGTCAGGCACTAAAACTACATATAAACGTTGAAAACACACGCATTTCTTTATAAGGTTGTATTAGAGATCCACTAAGTTTATATTTTATTATTTATCGCCTCCATCAATTTTAGGCATTATACTAATTTCCTCACATCTCTACTTCTAATTTTCTAGAACTCAGCTTTAAAGACTATTCTTCTTAGCTTGAGATACCGAAATCAACTTTTGCTTTAGTCATCAGTATCCAGATGCCATGCGCTACAAGAGCCTATTTGAAGCATATAACAGCCATGCAGTGGACGTTGCTGAGACACATGTTCAACCGCAAAGAAGTGGAAGGTGTGCTTATGCATTTATTTTGGGGCTGCGAAAGATTCAAAATATGTTTTTCAGTTTTTGATTGATGTGTTTGTTTGTGAAATGCTTAGAATTTACAATGACCTATTGCTAGTAAAAATAGTCCGGTTATTCGCTGCTAGTCTTGAACAAAATATAATAATATAATTCATTTTTGCTCAGTACGTTGTAGAACTTAATACATATAATTTAAATGCAGTAAAAATATATGACTCAGTACTTAATTTACTTCTATATGACCTATTCATTCAACACCCTATTTTATGGCCATATTTTGAGGCGAATAACATATATGTTTGGGGTTCTGTGGCGGAAGTTAGCGCGTTACACAAATGTAAAACGCTTTGGACCCTTATACCTCTTAACCTACTAGATAAAAATGCAAATACTGTTATTTTGTCCAAAATAGAATTTATTGTTGAATATATTGCTATTTATTTACCTTTGATAAATATTGGTGCATAAGAATAAGATATTTTATTTTGTTTAAAATAATTAGGAAGTTAAATTAACTTACGAATTTAAATGTTTAAGGATTGATGAGGTTTGAACAGAAGAACAGAATAGATGAAAAATATATGTATTCAAGTACGTATTTATGTGCTGTCAGGAAAGCTTATATATTAATTTGAAAATAAAATATCTTCAGATATATTATATAAATTTAATTTATGTACCGAAAATGAAGTTAAATAATTAGTAAGTAAATGTGATTAATGAAGTTAAATAATTTGATATTTGGATGTGAAATCTATGGTTGGAGTACCTCAATCAATTAAGCGAGAAAACTGAACGTGATAGCGTATGCTGTAAACAGTAGCAAGTAATTTGTAGTGCTTTGAAAGTCTGTAAATGAAATAATTGTGTCTGGAAAAATCGAATTAACTTATTGGAATTTATTGGAGATTTATTTTACCAAATGTTATTTACGCAAAATCATTTCGACTCCATCGGACTAGAGCTACGGTTAATTTTTTTATGTAAAATATCTTGGGGCATGGAGCAAAGTAAATCTTGAAAGGAATGTGACTTAGGAAAAACGTAAGTGGAAGTATGCAGCGGAAATAATACAAATACCTAACATAAAACATCGCAGTAATTTGAAGGTCTGACTCCCTTGCCCTTGGTGACAATATCGGTGACATATGCTAGGAATTAAGCAATATGTAGCCAATTTGATGACTTTTGACGATTTCTGGAAACCTGTCGAATTTTATTGATTGGTTGAGAATCTCATGAGTACGAGCATATATGCCAAAGAGGTCATATAAGCTCAGCAACATTCCGTTGGGTTTTTGTCGTGATATGAGCAAAATTATCTGACGACCTCAATACAGTATCCAATACGTATTGTATCCTCTGATTTCATATACCCTTTATGGAGTATTAATTGTGGTGGAAAAATGTAAATAATTAAATTTTACATAAAAAATTATTGAAACCTTTCCTTAGGTAGCTTGTATAATCGTTGCATATAGCACATCAATATTTTTCCTTTCAAAATTTGCAAAAAGTCTCATGTTTCAGATGAATCCATAATGAGTTACATAGTATTTACTGACTAATATTGTTTATGTCAATACTGGTTCAATATTACCTTCTTCTTTCAGTGTATAGCACCACCACTGCTGTAGTTTATCATTTTATCTAGCACGTGATGAAAGTCTCACTTTGTATTAAACTTTTGGCTCATTGTACTGAAAAGGAAAATCCAAATGTTTTAAAAAATGATTGTTTTCTTTCGTTATTACTTTACCTAAAATATATGGCCATGTAAAATGAAAGACTTGGGATCGTGTCGAAAATTGGTATTTAAGATTTTGAAGAATCTATAAGTTTCAAGCACTTCAGAACAAGAATCCACCATGTTTAATGTGACGTCTATGTGTGTGTGTGCGTGTGTGTGCGTGCGTGCGTGTGTGTGTGTGTGTGTGTGTGTGTGTGTGTGTGTGTGTGTGTGTGTGCGAGTACGTGTGTGTGTGCGCGTATGTGTGTGTGTGCGAGTACGTGTTGTGTGTGCGCGTATGTGTGTGTGTGCGTGCGTGTGTGTTTGCGAGTACGTGTGTGTGCGCGTATGTGTGTGTGTGCGTGTGTGTGTGTGTGTGTGCGTATGTGCATGTGCGTGCGTGTGTGTGTTTGTCTGTCTGTACAGTGCATGTAACCACTCTAAATTAAAACTATTTGACGAAATGTTACAAATTTGAGAGGAGAGTCACTTGCGGGTTCCTCTGATGCTCATTAGATTTTATTACAATTCGTAAAAACAAAAAATTTTTGTTGTGGCAAAAAAGGGACTACCTCCATCTAACTTTATGGGTTATACAATTTAGTTCCAACCAACCTATCTATAAACACAGTTTGCATCAATACGTTGTTTAGAAAGTGAATTTGAAGATAAATTAGAAAGCATGTCTCTCTAACTCCATGGTTTAAATATTCATATTAGAAATTTTTAAATTGGGATGACGTCTAAATATGAATTTTCCTAATCAGCTAAATCATAGCAATAAAGGGACTAATTTTTTATTCCATGAACTTAATATAGTTATTATTTTATATCTTCAGGCATTAAATTTTTTTTGACCATGCGATTGCGTTTTGTTGTGGCAACACCTTCGGCCTAAGACTGTAAACACAAAAATAGCAAAAGCAGGTCCTTTTTTGTGAGATTACTTCTCTAGATGCAAGGGTTAATTTTTTATTTCTGATTTGAATTCAGCATGCTCAACTTCAAAATGGTCGAATTCATGGTCGAAAGTTTGGTCACACATGGGTTTTTTATTCCTTGCTGTTGCATTTGGACATCTGGCATACTAACACTCACAAATAAATATCCATGCCAATTTGCTCAATTGAACTCAATTTAATAGATTGTGAAAGAAGAAATATGAATTTGAGTGTGTAGTTGAATCATATGCTGTTCACATAAGATTTATTTTATTTACGTAATAATATAATTGAGATTTATTTATTTTAGTTAAAATAATTATTTAAAAATTAGCAATTCCTTAATGATTACTAATTTACATTGAATATTGGATATGAATTTGAAAAACATAAAATTTATAAGGAGAAATAACTGTTTTATAATCCATGTTCCCTTAACTTCTGTGTAAGTATATTTATGAAGTTTGAGCATAACAGATTATAAATGAATTTTGAAGACAGTCATTTTTCCATAAATTGTATTTTTTATAAATAATAAACTTATATTTAAAGAATAACATCTGTAGGTATAAACCAGTATACGCATTTTAGGTTTAAGGATTAAATAAATATATTCTGGAAAAATATTTGCTCTTTTTGCTTTTTTGATAGTTGAAGCCTATAAAAACCATCTGTGCCAGCTATTAGGAACGCGCATGCGTATTTTATCGTCTCTAGAGTGGAACTTATTGTGCGGAGGACAACAAAACGCTATTAGCTTAATAGACAGATGACTTTTTCACAAAATCTATGGCTTATTTTATTATTTCTAAAAGTGGAATTTTATATACCCCCATTGCTAATGACTTTAGGCGTTTTAAGTGCTTTCAGATATATATATATATATAATGTAATCACTCTGGTACTGATTTAGTGCAAATGCATATATTATTATGGAATACAAAGTATTTATTTATTATCTTGGGTAATTTTTCTCTTCATATACAGAGGCTGTTCGCACATTTTTTAGACGATTTTGGTAAGCGGTAATAAAAAATCGTTTGCTGCAAAAGAAATAATTCCAATTGTACTATGTTTTTAAAAGTCAAAATTATCGTCTGCGGCTTGAAAGTTTTGTTTTTATTCAAAAATGGCGTTTTTAACAAAACAGTGGTTCGAAGGCTACATTTATGCTCTTTCCGAAGAGAAATATGCATACTCTGTTATCCAAAAACGATGTGAGAGTCATGGTTTTGTGATATCTAAAGCGTCGATAGGTAATATCGTCAACAGGAAAGGAAAAAACGTCAAATTGGAGCCTCAAGTGGGACAAAAATTCCAAACAAGTATCCAAGGAAAAAACGGACATCTTCGACTATTGCAAAGGTATGTTGTTTAATGTTAATAGAAAATCCCCCTAGTCAAAGGACAGTTGCAAAATCATTAAAATGCTCGGTGTCCACTGTAAACAAAATGATAAACTTTGATTTAAATCTTAAGAAAGCGAAAAAACGCAATGTGCATCGTCTTCTTCCAAATCATATCGCTGAACGCAGGACACGCTGCAGAATTCTATATGAGAAACATTTATCCAAAGAAAAATGGAAAACAATTGTCACAATAGATGAATCATGGGTGTATTTAAATGATTGCAACAAAAAAAGAGCCATTTATTATCATAAAAGGGGAGAAAAAAATTTAAGTACATGGTTCAAAGAATCGAAAGAAAGTTTTTCTAAGGGATTCATGATTGTTGCTGGTTTTTCTTATAATGGCAAGTTAAAAATAAAGAGAGTGGGAAAAAATGTCAAGATTAACTCCAAATACTATCAGGAACATATTTTATCGCCAATTTTTCTGAATGAAATACCATCGTTTTACCCACAGTGCCATCAAGACTCGTGAGACTCATCAGCGTGTGAGACTCCGTCAGGACAAAGCTAGCAGTCACACATCAAAATCCACTGTAAATTTCCTAAAAGAAATGGAACAAAAAACTGGTATCAAGGCCATACCCTTCACTGATATCCCTACTAAATCTCCCGATGTATCACCTATGGATTTTTGTGCTTTCGGACTTTTAAAATCTGCATTATCCAAACGTCGTCCCAAAACTCTTACAGGACTCTGGAAAGCTGTTCAGGAGGAATGGGATAGAATACCTCTTCTGACACTTCAAAAGGCATTATTAACCTGGAAATTGCGATGTCGAAAGATAGTTCAGAATAAGGGATGTCAAATAGAACATTTAAAACACAAGAATTTTATGTAATTTAGTTTTGTGAATACAATATACATCGTCTAAAAAATGTGTGAACTATATATATATATATATATATCATACCAGAAAAGTATAAAAATGAAAGAAAGCAATATATCAAAGAATGGCTGGGGGGGGGGGGTTGTGACCCCCACTCCCCGGTTAAGCCAGCTTTGCGTCTAGACAACACTCCCGGAAGCCGATATATTGCACAAATATGAATACCGAAGTATCAAAAAATTTTTAAAAAGGATTTTAAAAAAGGATTTTAAAAAGGAGGTCACAAAACATGAAAGTGTGGAGTACCCAGAAGACTCGTATTTTAAAACTGTACTATTAGTTTAACTCTCACAAAACTAAAGGCAATAAGAAACAAACATATAGATTTTAATTTCCAAAATAGATACTGTACCATAACCCAGATGTACCATTCACCATGACGAATCCAGCATCACTCCATCTGCTTGTTATTATCTATTGATATAAGAGTGTACTCATTCATAACCTGTGTAAAGATGGCTCAGACTCCCTAACGTAATCAACACACGGGAGGTTCGGCATCCAAATATATGTGATAGCTATCAGTTACGGTTATACTATAAAATTTGCATATAATGTTATACAGGAAACGCTTCCGAAAACCCTGTGCAATAGCACCATGGAGGAAGTTAATATCGCTATTGTAACGATCATTAACATTACAGTTGATTTTTTTGCTTCGCAAAAGATGGTTCAAAATTATGTTTCTGTACACATTCTTATGTAAGCATGAATACCAAGGAACAATGAAATTTATATTAAATTTAAAATCTCTACGTTTATCGTAGAGACGAAATCCAGTTGATCCATCAGGAAGTTTGTACAAAGACAAATCAAGAAAATTAAGACTTTCATCAGGGTTGTATGGTGTTTCGGTTAAAGTTAAACATTTTGGATAAAATCCTTGCTTTCTTTCATTTTTATACTTTTCTGGTATGATATTAAAATCCACATTGTAGTGCAGCATAGCGCCTTATTCGTGTGATTTCAGGAATTTTTTAGCTTTCATTTTTTATACATATTTATATATATATATATATATATATATATATATATATATATATATATATATATATATATATATATATATATATATATATATATATATATATATATATATATATATATATATATATATATATATATATATATATATATATATATATATATATATATATATATATATATATATATATATATATATATATATATATATATATATATATATATATATATATATATATATATATATATATATATATATATATATATATATATATATATATATATATATATATATATATATATATATATATATATATATATATATATATATATATATATATATATATATATATATATATATATATATATGTATATATATATCATATAAAAGCCAGTAAACAAATTCAAATAGAATTCCTATGCATATCCACAAAAATTAAAGGCACTACTCAGGAAAAGGCGCCAAGCCGCTCTATACTCCGAAGCAGAATGTAATCCAAGAAAAAGAAGAATTAAAGGAACTTGGGATAACCAAATGCTTTGCATTTAATGGTTGGGGAGGATTGCGACTCCCCCTCGCGTTTAAAGCTGTTTTTCCAGCCTAGGCAAACGCTCACGGTACCAATACAAAGCAAAGGTTGGTCCCCATTGCGTGCTAATACGAAGGCACCCGAATACGGAAGAACAAGACCAACCAAACAGAAGGAAACTGGACCAAAAGTGAATCCTGCCCAACTCGCTATCTTATATATGTTCATCTTACGCATGCGTGCAATCTTAGCAGGTACGCATAAACTTTATTTACTTGCAGATTGAAGAAGTAAACTGTCAAAATCTATCTGATCCTTGAAAATCGATCTATAACAATCCTTTAAGAAATATAAAGGATAATGTTTCTTTTGAACATCCTCAAGTTTGTGATGGAAAATATCAAAAAACAGAATCATGTCATGATCAAAAATGGAATAGAAGTTATCGATTGATTAAAACATTGTAATAAAGATATATGTTTTAAAAGCTTTGATTTCCGCGACCTATTTAACAACATTGATTTATCTAATTTATACTCAATCTTGAAAAAATTATATGAAGAATTTAATTTGAAGGATTTTATTACTTATCGAAGATACCTTGACCTTATTGAACTAGTATTAAAAGAAAATATTCTATATAACGGAAAAAATTATTACCGACAAATAAAGGGAATTCCAATGGGAGGAGCCTGCTCATCAATCTTGGCTGATATTTACCTCTCAACATATGAAAAAGGAACCCATATTTTGTCTGAGATACCATATTTCCGGTTTGTTGGCGATGTGCTATTGGGGTGTTATGAAGCCACTACCAATTTCGATTTCACTTTTTACCCACCGGAATTGGAATTAATATAAAATTGTAAAGAAGAAAATGAAGCGGAAAATTTTCTGGACATCTCAATAAAAAAACATGGACTATATGGTCATTATACAACGTTATATGACAAAAGAGAATTATATAAAATTAAGATCAATCATCTCATCGATTGGAAAACAAATCTTACCAAAAATATTTTCAGAAATATCATACTCGGACACTTCAAGAGAAATCAAATTTACAACACGTTTAAAAAAGATTGCAATAATAGCAATGTAAAAATCATAAAAGAAGCTTTATATAAACATTATCCTTTATATTTCTTAAAGGATTGTTATAGATCGATTTTCAAGGATCAGGTAGATTTTGACAGTTTACTTCTTCAATCTGCAAGTAAATAAAGTTTATGCGTACCTGCTAAGATTGCACGCATGCGTTAGATGAACATATATAAGATAGCGAGTTGGGCAGGATTCACTTTTGGTCCAGTTTCCTTCTGTTTGGTTGGTCTTGTTCTTCCGTATTCGGGTGCCTTCGTATTAGCACGCAATGGGGACCAACCTTTGCCTTGTATTGGTACCGTGAGCGTTTGCCTAGGCTGGAAAAGCAGCTTTAAACGGGAGGGGGAGTCGCAATCCTCCCCAACCATTAAATGCAAAGCATTTGGTTATCCCAAGTTCCTTTAATTCTACTTTTTCTTGGATTATATATATATATATATATATATATATATATATATATATATATATATATATATATATAAAAGACATTTCATTTACTATAAATTCAACAGAAGGCAGATGAATTTTTCATGTTTTTATATTTTGCTTATTAAATTGAAGTTAATTTAGATGTATTTTTAAGAACATTTTACATACTGTAAACTTGTAAATTATAAAAAAAAGGGTTGTTTCAGAAATACGTTTTCATTACTGTCTAGTATTTTTCTCCACTTGGCATTCTCATACACTCGTATTACTTAGGGAGTACAAAGTATTCATTTATTTTCTCTAGTAATTTTTCTCGTCACAGTTGTGTCAAAGCATACTATGTTAATACACTCTATGTAAATTTACGAATTTTAAGTTTACGTTTTCCTACATTTTCTATATTACTGTCATTGCTTAGGTTTTTACCATTAGTTTCCATACCAAATAACACAACGATCTTAGATATTGAATAATTTATAATGCAATCACTATAATTAAAAAAATGTGTCTGATTTTAAAAACCACATAATGTACATTTAAGTCCATTACTTATCATGTAGATACGTGCATTTTTTCTTGATTGTTGTACAACACTCACACATATATACAACCTCTTATATATACAAACAAACGCAAACGAAAGATTTCATTTTTGTAAGTACTCGAAATTCGACCTGGAGATCTTAAAGCGTAAAAATTAGACATAGCTGATGTGATAGCTTTCATAATAACAAAATAATAGCTTTTGGGGGACTTAAATACTAACAGATTATTGTTTTTTCTTAAATAACTTGATATAAATTACTATTATGCTGGATTATAACAAATTATAAAATATTTTTTCGTTCTCCAAGAAACATAAAGAATACTAGTTAACACAGTAAATCAACAAACTCAGCCAAAACTTTTATTAAATATTAACAAATGAGGCTTACGTGTAGCTAATAGAACATTGCGATAGGTGACAATGTAAAATCATTGGTAACAGTCAAATAATTAAACAAGAAAGATCAATCATGCATAAGCATTGATTATGAAACACTTTCCAACTGAAATGTAATTTCGTTTAAAAATTTCTAAAATGTGATTCATTCAGTGGTAATATTTTTTACATTATCACAGTACTACAGTAATTTATTATACTTAAATATTTAAAACTGTATCGAAATATAAATCATCTGATTCTTTATGCAAAATCAATGAATATTTCATTCATATAACTTGTATTCCAGACTCCAGAGCTAAGAAATTTTGTGTGAAAAAAATTCAGCAATTCTTATGTAATTCATCTTACAATCGCTTGAGATATTTGCATTCTGCATATGTTAAAATTAGGCTTCCTTGAAGAAATAATAAAAGTTTAGGGATCATTTAAAATCACAACTATTGTAATTGCATAGGCACGGAATTTAGATACACAGATAATACACAGATAATATATATGTGTATGTGTATGCACTCAAAGTATTGGAATCGTGCCGAAGATCGGAACTCGAATTTTCAAAGTATCTACACGTTTTGGGACTTCTAGAACACGAAAAAACTACTTTTAGGAAGACGTCTGTGTGTGTAAGGGTGTATCTGTGTATGTTTCTGTGTGTCTGTGTGGATATTACATCCACTCTAATTGAAAAACTAATGAACCGAATTTCATACAATTTGGTAGGTATGTTTTTTGTGGGAAATCCTGATGTTCATTAGATTATAGTACGATTCGTAATAAAAGAATCTGCCTTCTTTGCGAAATGGCCGCAGAAATTGCCTTTATCCACTCTAGCTAAAAACTAATGAACCAAATTTAACAAAATTTGGAATATAATATTTCAATAACCTACAAGTGATTTATATACCAAATTTAACAAAATTTTGTATATAAATCATTTGTAGGTTATTCTACTACGATTCGGGAAAAAGGAACGGGCTATTTTTGCGAAATGGTAAGCAAAAATCGTTATATATAAAAATAAAAGACTACGTGTGCTCAATTATATCAATTAAATTCCTATTTTATATATGATTTTTGACAACAAAAAGAATAAGACTAACCCCATTACTCTAGGACTAGCCGTTCTTGAGATATTCTAGTTTTTTCGCGTTTTCGCTAGGCCACCTTTGACAATAAGTTCAGCTATCAAATGAGAACTTAATTTAAGTTTAACGTGCAAATTCAATGTCATTTAAAATACTTATGTTGTGCAGATAAACTCAAATTATCATTGAATAAATAAAGAGAACGAATATGAGTCTGCAGGGAAAGACTTGTGCTGTCCACATCAGAATTTTTAACAATATTACACCAATGATTTATAGAAGTGAACGGGGATTATTTTCAGGCCATTTCGAAAAAAATGTATGATCTATATTTAAAGATCCATCAAATTTTTGTCGAATAAAATGTTCAACAAATTTAAGCTGTGTACCAAATTTTAACTCTCTAGGACGTAGGAAAGTGCATTTAAAATGCCATCAATTAAATTTATCATGAAGAGTTATATAAAATTAAAAAAAAATGAAAAATTGTTATCTACTAAATTTATTTTAAAATATGAAGCCACTCCCATATGCAAAACGTTTAAACAAATGGAGAGATATTCATTATATAATATCTCTCTCTTTTCTTTCTGGAAGATATCCCAAAGTCAGAATTTAATTGAATTTGTTTTTTTCCCTATATTAAATAATTTTTTTAATTAAAAAACTACTTAACATATTTTACTGAATTTTTTTTTATATATTCTATGGGATAATGTGAATATTTCCTAAAAATTTCGAAGCAATTCGTGAATTTTAAATTTACTTAAAAAATGTTTGAAAAATTAGGTCCCATAGGGTTCAATGTATTTCATTTTTTCAACCCGGGTTCAATAAAAAACTAATTGGGTGATATTATTTATTTATATTCCCATAGGTCCTACAGACCGTCTGAACAACATACTAAAATTTCATTTTGATAAACTCATTTTTACGGCAGTTATCGTGCTAACGGACAGACAGACAGACAGACAGACAGACAGACAGACAGACAGACAGAATGAACAAAGTCATAAACACTTTTCAACTTTGTTGTAAAGTGTTAAAAAAATAAAATGGGGATTCATATAAAATCTTAAAACAAAATACATATTTTATCATAAAAATATATTTAAGCATTATTTCCTCTATTATAAATACATTTTTTTAGTTTATCTATCATATATATATTTATATTTCTACTGTTCATATATATGAATGTGTCAGATGCTTTCCTAAAAATAAAATAAAAAAACATATCAATTATTAGAAAAAAGCTATTATTATTATGTTGGATACACATATTTTTCAAAAACTTCCGGCAGTGTTCAAAATTACGTAGCATAAACATTTATTTTAAAAAAAGTCCTCCATATATTTTATAAGAATAGCACACGAAGATAATGATAGGAGAGATTTTTCGTCGGTAATGATAATAATTATTGTTACCGACAAAGACAAATGGCGTGAATAAAGAGGCCCTGTCGTCAGTGCTGCAAGATCGTTAAACTGATTAATTTGTTCAAAGTTTTAACATTGATTCTAAAGAACATTTTGCAAAATGTTTCATTATAAGTTTGAAAAAGGTTTATTTAACATTATATAATTTTTTTTAAGTATCTTGTTAAAGGTTTGAACTCAGTTTATAAAGAAATAGAAAATTCAATATATTTTGCTCGTAATAATTTAAAATTTTATTTAAACTGGAGTTTGAAACATCATATAATATATATTTATAGATATGTCAAAATTATGGAAATGTCATAATAAAAAATAACCTGAATTGTTTTATAATACAACTTAAAAGATTTATATAGTCAGAAGAAAATCCATTTATAGTCAACAACCTAAAATTGACAACGATGAACATACATACCCTATGTAGAAATATTCTGGAAAAAGTATGCAAGTCGTGAAATTTTCAGACAATCTACAAAACTCGAAAAGTTTCAGATACTCGCTAAAATTTGGCAAGTTTAGGATATTTCACCAAATTCGTGAACATGGTCACCGAATTTTCTCCCAAGAGATCAATCGACCTAAACATTCAAATTGTAACTATAAATTTCTATTGCGTATTCGTAAAAATATGTCACTTCTATTTCATTGTTTCATCTAATTCACATACATTTTTTACATATATGTACTCCACAAAACGTTCTAAGATGTTTCATATCATCAGATCCCGATTATGACAATCAGAAGTCCAGGGTAAAAAAAATATATTGAGGACCTCCATCATGAAAATAGTTATAAAACAATAATTGACATTTGTGCAGTTGTATACTCGGAGAATAGGTTTCGTTAAAAAATTGCATTCTGTATACATCCAGTGAGGTACCTAAACTGAAATCTGCAGCTTGTATGTATGCAAGCGTAAATGTAATAATTAAACTGTATTTTATTGAGTAGAAGATACATCTGCATACTACTTCCCTATTACTCTCGAACTACATAAAACTGTGATATTATAGAAAATTCCAAACAGCAACTGTTTTATAAAACATAATATTTTGTAACATAGTAATGAATTAAAATACCCAGTTAGTATTAATTTAATATCACTTAAACTGTAACTCCCGGTAGATTGCTGGTATAATTGAGCTCGACTATAAAACAGTGATTAGCTATACGCTCTCGCTTGGCTGCTGTGATTGGCTACACATTTGTAAAAGTAAATTATTATATCTCCACAAAAATTGGTTTAAAATAATCAAATTGTTCGTATAAGGATAATATAAGGGTTGATTTAATTTTGGGGATTTGTGGAACCACAAGTTGTTTTAAAGTTCCTGGTTAAATACCATTTGTGACCATGTTCACATGCCATAATATGTGCCTGCACATCATAAAACAGTCGTAAAAATCAATCAACGCTTTCTATTCAAATATTAGCAATGATCTATGATCTGAGAATAAAAATTAACAACGATAGAGACATTTTATTTTTCTATATCCCATAACCACTAATTTGTTGTTAACAGCATTGGTCGAAAGGTAACCTGCTGGTTGTCGTACTTTTTTAAATCTTATACAGATCATATATTAAGTGTTACAAGGGGTATATCGACTCAGAATTTATCAATATGCACTAACAGCTTCATATTTTGATACGAAACTAGTCGATCTTGTGATAGCAGAAGGACGTTTCTTGAGGAACTTCGTTTTGTCTTCATAAATCTGGTTGGCCGGTTGTTTTAACGGGTAAATATTATGATATGCCTGAAAGTGTATATAATTAATAAAGACGATATGAGATTGCAAGTTAAATTATAATAGAATCCAAGTTATCTGAATAATGGTTACCCGTTAATCGGCTAAACCAAAGAGTCTTTATTTTAATTTTATTTTGCGTATTAATCTTATTTATGCGAAATTATTTTATTTACACTTATAAAAACATTTTTGATATTTGGACTGCATTGATGATAAATGATTGACACAAATGTGCGATATAGACATGATTGTGAGATTGACACAAATGTAGAAACAGACATAGGCTATTTGCGTTAACCATTGTGCAAATACTATCACTTTCTTTTGTTAGAAATTATATTACCATTTTCTTTTTCTACTGAGTATATATCATCGCTACAAAGCACTTTTACACAACAGCCCATCAGGAACTGTTACATAATCTTATGAACAGAGTGTGCTACTAATAATAAAACAGAGTGACGGGGAACGCTTCCGAGGCGATCCACTCGGGAATGCTTCCGAGGCGATCCACTCGGGAACACTTCCGGGGCGATCCACTCGGGAACGCTTCCGAGGCGATCCACTCCTCAGAATCAAAACTGAAATATTTTACATTTGCCGCCATCTATCGGCAGAAAATATCTTCCGTTCTTGCAAGTTGAATCAATTAGAAACTGCCTCAATAATATTCTCAAAAAGCTGCTTTTTGATTTGTGATGCTCTTTGAAGCAATTGAAGCAGTTTTCATTTTTTTCCAAGTTCATCCTCGAAGATAATAGCCCTACCAGAGCAAAGAGAGATTGTTAAACAAACCTGAGATTGTAAACAAATCCATTCTTTTGCTGTGATTCATTCACCGTGTTAGTAACGTTTTTGATGTTCTTTTATATTAAGATAAAGACAAACAGAATTGATTTAATTATAATGTTTATTTATTTTCGTATATTTAAATATAATTTATTTTCGTATATTTAAATATTTTCGTCAAAAATAAAATACTCAATGCTGAAAACGATATGAGTTTAGAAAATGTTTGATTTTGCTGTTGGTAATTGACAACTAAAATTTGAATTTTCGTTTTTAAACAGTTTCTTTTATTATTTTTCGGTAACGTTTCTTTAAGGCCCCTATTACACGACATTATTTGGGACAACAAAACAGGTTGCAAAACAGCTCAGCAAACAAATTTAGCCACAACATTCTAAGTTTAAACCTTGTTGTTGAGGGAACGGTTGCGGGAAAATCGAAAAATCAGAAGTGCGTAAATCCGAATGTCACAGGTGTCGTGCTTTCGAGTTATTTCATTTCTTACTTTAATGGCAACAAAGATGGTCGATAGACTGTTTTGGTTTGCGTTAGAATCTCGAGATAGAAAAAATAATAGAACTTCTACTAAATTATAGATACCTGCGGGATATAAAAGATCCAAATTATACGAAAACAACCCACACTAAAGAAGCTTTCTGAAATCGGCGGCATTAGACAGGAAGGGCCTGTTAGAAAGAAGGGGCTTAAAGTATTATTGCCGAGCGAAAGTACAGAAGTCTGTAGATGTAAAAATAATAATAGAACATTTATCAAATTACAGACACCTGTGGGATATAGAAGATCCAAATTATAGGGGAAAAACACACTAAAGAATGCTTCTTGAAATGAAGTCGCCGGCATTACAGAGGGGCGTGTTAAAAAGGCGGCGCCTAAAGTATCATTGTCGGGCGGAATTGCTAAGGTCTGGAGATGGAAAAATAATAATAGAACTTTTATCAATTACAGACATCTGTGAAATATGAAAGATCCAAATTATGCGCAAAAAACATTAAAGAATGCTTCTTGGAATGAAATCGGAGGCATTAAAAAAAAAAGGGCGTGCGTGTGAGAAAGGCGGGAACCTGAAGTTTCATTTCCGGGAGGAATTGCTAAATTCTGGAGATGGAAAAATAATAATAGAACTTTTACCAAATTACAGACATCTGTGAAATATTAAAGATCCAAATTATGTGCTAAAAACACTAACGAATACTTTTTGGTATGAAATCGGCGGAATTAGAGAGGAGGGGCGTGTTAGAAAGGCGTGGGCCTAAAGTATCATACCGGGTTGAATGCTGAAGTTTGGAGATACTGATGGGAAAAAGAAAATAATTTTAACAAAATTACATACACTTTTGAGATATAAAATATTTAAATTATACGAAAAACACACTGAAGAATGCTTTCTGGAATGAAATCGGCGGCATTAGAGAGAATGGGCCTGTTAAACAGGATTGGCCTAAAGTATAATTGGCAGGTCGGGATTGCCGAAGTTCGGCAATAACAATTGTCCTGTGTAATAACACAATCATTCAATCCAAACGGAACCTTTGGGATGTTAATAGTGATCTTTACAGTAAGAGAACTCTAAAGCGATATTCCTATGAGGAATTTACGAAGCGAGCGAATGCAAGGGGGAACAGTTTTCCCATTTGCTGCTTGCAGTGACAACACTTTCGTACTGTGCTGCGTGGGGTGACGTCACAAATGTTCCAAAGCTGTTTTGCGAACTGATTGTTGTCCCAAATTACGGTCGTATAATAAGGCCTTAACAGTAACGATTCTTTATAGTAACATTTTTTGATATTCTTATATATTATGATAAAGACAAACAGAATTGATTTAATTACGTTCCGTGTTCACGGGTCGGACGTAAGGGTAATCTTTATATCTTAACTCAAAATGGTAGAACAGCTAATATTGTGTATCCAGAAGCTCTTCAATATTAATAACGGGGTTTTAAATGCTAACACAAATGATACATAACATAAATGATTTTTAACATAATTTATTTGATATTTTACAGAAGTTACTCTTCTCTTATTGTACATACCTTTTTTACATGCTTTCTAAATTTAATTTAGCCATTTCCACAAATATTATGTCGAAAAGGCACATATTATACTTGATATAATTTATACATTTTGGCTACAAAGAACTATGTAATTTTTAGGAGAAAAACTGCTTAATGCGGAAATATGCCTATAGCGGAGCCCGTCTCATTTAGCGGTGTGTAACAAAAGAGGTAATGCGCATCTATGTACTCTACTTCAAAAAAGGTGGATGTGGAAATGAGTACAAAGGAGTAGCATTTTCTTTATTTTTATACTTCAAAACATGTGATAACAATTACAAGATTTAAACATATGATATAAATGTTTAATTGCATTTTTCTTTTTCATATTTTATTCTTGCCCAATTATGTTCTTATGTTCATCAAAAATGTTTGGTGTTTTATTATTTTTTTTTGCTGCCCACAGCTTAGGTAAAAAATCGAGAATTTCGCATTTTTTGGTAGATGTACGAGACGAAGGCAGGTCGCCGTAGACGGCTAGTCTAAAATATTTGTAGCTAGTCTGTACATACTACTAGTATTATTTGTTTAATCATACTCTTCTTCGAAAGCAGCATATATTTCATTCACTGCAGAAATTTCCACATCTGTTCAAGCCCCGTTCATCAGTGTTTGAGCACACCAGAACCCAACATCGAATATCCTAGGAAATCGCTTGAACATGTCCAAGAACACTTCGATAGTGAGAATTCCATTTCTACCCCCAGTTTCAGCCAAATCAGCTTTCACATGCTCGGACTATGTTTCGAAAGCAAGCGTCTCAACTTCAGGTTACAATTTACGTCCATCCGGTTATCCGAAAATGCCTATGTTACACTAATCAAACAATAAATCGCCCTTTCCGTGCCATTCGGGTAACAGAGATTTTATTATATTTCCTTAAAATTGGTTTATTTGAAAACAAAATTAATATTTTCTCCCTCAGAATAATGTTTCCCAAAATATATCGTTCGCCCATCAAGGCTTTGTCGTTAAATCTCATTTCTTCAAATTTTGCTCGTTTAAGTCGCATACGTAAAATGCTTCTGTTTGGAATGTTTATCATATGCTTATGTAGGATAAGTGTTCGAGATCTGATAGCATGAATTCACTTCGCTCATACTCTACATTGAATTTAGTTTTATCAATTTTCGATAAAATGCCATATATATACTTGAAATATTTTCATATATCAAATACGAGTTCGAATCTACTGCATGTTAGAGGTACAGCCTCAAAAGGCTAGTGTGAATCATCATAACCCGTAACTAACAAGTAGCGCTATAACAAGTTCCACTGAATTCGTCGCCACACAAAGTAAAGTATATGCCAAAACAGTTGAGAAGATATAAACTTTGTTTGATATATATATAGAGAGAAAGAAAGAGAACTTAGAGCCCAAATCGACATTCTATGTAGATGGCTAGACCATTTACATTTAGAATCGGAATGGTCTAATAATTCACACTAGCCCTTTGAGGCTGTACCTCTAACATGCAGTAGATTCGAAGTCATATTTACTATATACAAATGTTTCTAGTATATATATATATATATGGTGAAATTAGAACATTGTGTATATCACAAGTTTAACATCCAATTAAGATGTTAATTGAATAAGACAGAATAGTCCAGGTTCTGGACTGGAGTTCTTGAGGGTCCTCAAGACAACTCATGACTCTAGATGTACTCCCCCCCATTCACTGGTTATTAGCAAGTATCAATGACTGAATACTAACGTAACAACGGTGTGCCACCTACGTGATTTAGATGATTTTGAATGATGACAGATGACGGCAATCGATATTAATGATCGACAGATCGACGAAATATGATTGTAGGGCTCAAATGAACAAATAAAAAAAAATACTTAGATATTTTATACCATAGAAAAAGTTATAAACACTATGCATTTAGTTTTTTCAACTTGGAACAAGCAGTGTACTAAGGGGAAACAAAGTAAATTAAATACGAACTAACGAAATTATATTAAATGTAGTATTTTCGATTTATTATTAATGCATAAATACTTTGAGTCAATTATTTTGAGCGAGAAAATCATGTTGAGATCATTATAAAATATACAAATATATAAGTCTAAATATGTGATTCTAAAATACTCAAGATTTTAAAATGTTAAACAATTGAATAATTTTATTGTTTTCTTTCGTATATTTTATTAGTAGCAATTCCGTTGCTTGTAAATAGTTTATATCTGTATCTATTATTTAAACTAAAATTTTAACAGACAATGTCGGAAGTAAACGTAAATATATATATTTATTCATACAAACTTTGTTTAAGTTACACAAAAATGTTTAAATAAATATAATCAATAATCATATGTAGTCAGTATGACTAAATGTTTAAAGATACTGTATAATAAAAATAAATATAAATACTAGTGCGTTACACGTATGAGCTAGAGGAAAATTTAATACAGAATCTATTATTTTCACCGTCATAAAATAATTGTTCTTCTTTTGTCTTGTTTATATAGAAATGCTATGAATTTGTTTATACACAGCCATTCGTTTGTAACATAAGTTCAATAAAATACTGTAAAACATTTTATCTATTCTTAGTTTCTTAATAATTTGATAAAATACAGTGCATTTAAAAACATGTTTATGTCTTTTATATTCAAAGTTATAAGAAATAAATCAAACTATGTGGTTCTGAAGTACATAGGAAAGTAATATCATTATTACCTTTTCTATGCTTCATCTTCCTTATACAGAATGCTTAATTTATTAAACAACACAGATTTTATATGAGAATCAAATGAACTACCTACGTATTATAAAGATATGGACACATTTATGATAGTCAAAAGAGAAAATATTAAAATAACTTCGTTGAAAGCAGTGTATAGTGCAAAAATAAGATTATCGACCGCTTTTAGGGCGAGAAACAGACTTGTTCGTTAGGACTCTCAACAACCTTCACTCGTGAGAGCTAGATAAGATACTCAGAGTTTATATTCTTCTCACAAAATTAGTTGCAATTCGTAAGAAATAATATAGTGGACCACAAAACTCTACAAATATTTGTTTTTACTGGAACACACTGCTAACACCTTTGAAAATCTCAGAAGTATATGGTTGTTTAACAAGCATATATACAGTGGCGGATCCAGAAAACCATTCTGGAGGGGGCACAATATAGTCCAGTGGCATACGCAAAGTTGAATTTGTGGGGTGCCCGGCAATGCCAAATCCACGAATTCCGATAATTTATACAGTTTGTAATACAGTCGAAATGACGCCGAAAATAATTCGATATTTCCGTAATTTCGTTTGAAAAAATTTCTGTAATGCTGTAAAGTCTAGAGGAGGGGGGGGGGGGGCTCATTTTCTGTAATGCTGTAAAGCCTAGAGAGGGCCTAATATATTTTTTTCGTTGAAACCGTAATTACGTTGTTTCCGACTTCGTTATACACGGGTTTGACTGGCTACGTGATGTGTATAAGAAAATAATGAAAATGGAGTGAAAATTATTCAGATTTACTGTTTAAAAGATTAAACAAATTCACTTTACATGTACTTTAAATTTAACTTCATTTTAAATTTGCGCGAAAAAACTTCCTGAAACCTCTTCTGCTGTAAACAATACATTTCTGTTGATGTTCATTAATGCTAAACCATTAAGCCGGCTCTCCGAAATAGTATTGCGCAGGTAAGTTTTAATTCGGAGTAGTGTTGAGAAAGAGCTTTCTGCTATATAGAGAGGATATATAATTTTGAAAAATATAAAAATCTAATTTTAAAAAATATAAAAATATAATTTTGAAGAATATAAATATATAATTTTAAAAAATATAAAAATATAATTTTGAAAATAATTATAAAAAATATAATTTTGAGAAATATCGACCTTTCCTAGACTTTACTTATCTCGTCTGGGCGTGGAACATGCCCCCGTGCCACCCCTCTGGATCCGCCCATGCATATATATATATATATATATTACACCTCTTTCAAATCAAATTAAATTTATAAATTTTCCTAAACTTCTTCACTTTGTTATTTTCAATAATTATATTTTTCAAGGAAATAAATTATACTTACAAGTCTCAGGAGTTCCACAGGGTGGCTGCAGTAGCAGTATGCTAGCTAATTTATACCTTTATCATTATGAAAAGTTATTTACTTCAATAGATTATACTTTTTACAGATATGTTGATGATCTGATTTGCTTAGTACATACAGAAAATTATCTCATATAGATTACTATCCAGACAATTTGGAATTAATTCCTAATGAAGCTACTATTACTAAAAATGTTAATTTTTTGGATTTAAATCTTTTTATTGATCCTTCTAATGGAATTGTTACAAATTTATATGATAAAAAAGACTTTTATAATTTTAATATTAATAAAATCTTACCTTTTAATTCCTGTAACTCGATTAAATTGTTTAGAAATATTATACTCAATCAGCTTTTTAGAATTTATAGATTATCTGATAAAAAATTTCATGCTATGCATATCAATAATCTCAAAATTACTAGTAATTTATATAAATATCCCTCTTATTTAGTAAATAGTATTGTTAAAAAATTTAAAATAACTGGATTTTTATAATTCTCTTCATAGTGTCATATAATTCTATTCATAGTATCTTATATTAGCCAGACATCTCCATTCTCTTGTATTTTTTTTTTTTTTTTTTTTACTTCCCACTTCAGCATTACTATTATTTGCCCCTCTTTTTAGTAGCTCTTATAGTAGCTCTTGTATATTAATACTTTTTCTTAGCATTTCGCTTCACATTTTTTCAATTCTTATGAATGGCAACAGTAAATGTTTTTTTATTTTTTCTTTACGAATGGCAACACGGGTCCCTTCTATCAGTGTTCCCTGTATTGAATCGATTGTACATACGCTGTGCTTTTTCCAGGTATTCATTTTTTCTTTTTTATTCCTTCTTTATGTATGTCGTCCAAGTAGAAATAGTTTATAGATTTAATCTATCTATTTCTTCAGAAACATACATTTTTGTGTTTGCTTCTACAAAAAGCTTGGACATGATTAGATTTTTGTAGAGGTTAACAATTCATGATTTAGGCTTAGAGCCTCGTCCACGTGTATGGCGTTTGTGCTTGATTTCGTTTGTTATACTTATTTCGATGCCATACCTTTGTATTATATATTTTTCATTGACTTGTTGATTCGATATTTATTTTATTTATTTTTTTCCATTTGCTTGAGGATTAGTTGATTTTTACTTTTGTTTTGTAAGCCAGTTAGATAGTTGAATTTAGTTTATGTTTTTCTTTTTTTGTTTCCATACCTTTTAATTTGGTTGATTTTCTGTAACTTGATAGCTTGTGTTTTGTATTTTTTATCCATTTGATTGATGATTTGCTGTATTATATTTTATTCTGTGGGTGTTTTAAAAAGTTAGGTTTATCGTGTTACATCTTCTTACTTTTCGTTCATTGGATTTTCAAACTTCTATTATATATATATATATATATATATATATATATATATATATATATATATGTATATATATATATATAAACAGGGTTGATAAAATAAAACTGGCCCGGAAAAAACTTCTAATGATCTCCTTGCTGTTTAGATTACGTTTTCACGAAATTCCGGAAAAACTTTTCCGGCCCAGTTTTATTTTATACCTTGCATTTATATATACAGGGTTGCCAAAATAAAACTGGCCCGATTTTTTTTTTCGGAATTTCGTTTCAATCAGCTGTTACTTGCAAAAAATATTTGTAAGAAATTATACCAAAAATGCATTGGGTATTTGAGAAAACTAACACTGGGAAATGGCTACCTAAATTTATTTGACGATTTAATGCATTCAATCTTTTATTACATTAAACGATTATAATCGCATGGTATTAGTTAATAATTCATTTTTCAAATAGTAATTTTGATTCATATATTTACTCAAAATTCAACTCTACTGTAAACAAAACTAGTGATCATTATATGTTTCAATTTTGATTTGTATTTTGAGTGAACGGACGGAAATATCTTGATACGTTTTTCCAGGGATACTCATTTTTAAAAGGATTAGAAGTTACTAGCCTTAATTCATTAAAACATGTTTTACTGTTTGTTTGCTCTACGAGTTTTATAAAAATCTAGTCTTAAGTACTATAGTCAGTGCCACTATTTCTAGCTATATCTATTTTGAAATAAACAAAATCTCTATTTACGTGATTGCCAGATAATAGGTAGGTTGTACTTTTCTTTTAATCTACTTTCCACGTTTAGTCCAACTGTTGGCATACCATATTGCATCCTACCGAAGAGTTTATATGACAATAAACTATTTAATATTTAGTGTTTAATACTATAGTATGGTTTCAGTGATTTAATACTATAATATGGTTTAATACTATGTGTTGTCTTTGTTGATGAGACCCAGACCGTCCGATCTATCAGAAAGGTGTAAGGTAACTGTTTGGACGGCTGGGAAGTGCCACCCAATTTAGACCGGAACCCAGTGGGGAAGGATTCCACAGGGACCGTTCCCTCCTTCCCCTACTACCAACCTCTCGGAAGGACTTACGGATCCACATGTTTAAAGTGATCGTATTCCGCGTGAACATGGAGGCAGTTTTGGCAGTAGCGGGAATCGAACTCGAGCGTACCGTGTGAAATTCCTGAGCGCTAACCACTGGGCTACCGCGCCCTTAATACTATGCGTATTAATACCATGTGTATTTAATACTATAGTATGGTTTCAGTGATTTTTGAATTTGAGACTTTGAATATTAGTGTTTCTGAGGTGGGTAATGTAGTAAATTTTGAGTAATGGTATTCCTTATTTAAATGTTAAAATTCCTTATTCCTTATTACAATCGGCTTGAGTGTCCGATCTAGCTCTTACGAGTGAAGTTTTCGCTCCTTGGATATCCTGACGAAGACTGCTCCTTGTATGTCCTGATACTAAATAACCGGCACTATCAATCGACACTATCAATTTTGTATGTTATGCTACTTTTATGAAATTATTTTAGCTGTATTACTGTAGTAGTAGTTTAAGCTGCACGCATCAAAATACAGTGATTACTAAATCACACACTAAATGTGGCAATTGTAGGGCATGTTCAGAAAATGTCTTTAAAATAAACTTTGAGAACTACTCTATAGTTTTTAAATTAGGCATTCAAATATTTTGAAATTACTAATCCTCATAAGAATATAATTAAGCTTGTTTAACTAAGAAATAAAATATTGATTTTAAAAGTTTTGCATATATATTATTTATCTTAGAGATTTATCCGCACATTTAAAAACAGTGACTAATAAAGAAATTACCTAATTACATTTTGTAAATATTCTGCTTTCCTAAAAAGTATTTTTCGAGTGACCCTCATAGCGTTCGTCAATATTAGTTCTGTGTAAACAATAGAAAACGGTTTCAATACTACGTTTGTTTAATTTAATTTTAATTTTAAGCTATTCTACTTTAATGAATATTAAACAGTAAAAATTCAATTATTGATTTTTCATTTCCATGTAAATACAGGATACTAGGCTGAGAAAAGTATGCAATGAAAGATAAAAAAATTATAATTATAGTTTTATTTACTTAGATCGTTCTTAAAATTTCTTTAATATCTTATCTAATTTCAATATGAATATCATTTGAAAAAAATAAATATGTTTGGTAAGGAAATAGCTTTTATATAAATATATCTGACAGAACTTAGTAATATTTATAATAGAAGTTTATTTATATTAGAGTAATTCAAAGAGTGCTCAGAGAGTTAAAATATTCCATAGTTTTTAAATTGATTAGTATGATTTGATTAGTTTAATATATGGGTGCAATTGTAATTGTATTGAAAGTAAAAATAAGTATTTAAAGTATTTTTGTAGCCAATCGGTATTTTTTATTCAGATTCCAACTACTCATTCTGTGCAGATAATTTTTGTGTTTTTCTATCATAAAAGTAAAAAAAAACAATATATCTACCCTAATATTTTCTCTTATTTTACCGGAATTTTATTCAATTCAATAGACGTAAATGTAATTTACAACGTTCCTACATTTTTATAATCCCTTTATATATTGTCTCAAAATTAATGATTTTTAACACATGGTGAGATATAGCGTTTCCGCCCGACAATTTGAACAAATATCATATCCAAAATATTAGTGCCGGATGTCTCCCTAAAGAAAGACATAACGCGCTAAACATAACGGGCATTTAAATATATCAAAATTTACCATTTTTATACGCATCCTGTGAGAAGTGAAACTTTTAACATGGAATATGGAATTTATCGTGATAATAGAAATTTGCTGATTAAATATATACCTAACAAGAAAGATTAATAATGTATAAAGCATTGATTCAGAACCATTTTTCAACAGAAATTCAATTTCATTTAAACATATCTATAATGTGATACATTCGGGGCTGATATTTTGAAATTATCACAGTACTACACTAATTCATTATACTTGAAAACTTAAAACTTCGTTGAAAAAAACAATGCAAGTAATACGAAACGAACTTTAATAAAATGACGCCATCGAAATATAAATAAATCGTCTGCATCTCTATCAATGAATATTTCTTTCAAATCACTTAATTCCAGACTCCAGAGCTAATTAATTTTGGGTGCAAAAATTCAGGAATTCTTATACGATTCGCCTTACAATTACTTGATTTGCTAACATTCTGCATTCGTTAAAATTAGGCTACGTTGAAGAATTAATCAAACTTTAGTGATCATTTAAAATAAAAAATATATTAATTGCGTAGGCACAGAATTTAAATACACAGGTAATACGCAAAAGTAAAATAGTTTTATGACGGATGCAACACTACACATCTTTAAGTATCACTATCTTTATACAGTGAAAAATAATAGAATCCATATTTCATTTTGCAATATGTCATGTTATCCATTCATATATCATAGGTGTGTGTAACTATTATTTCAATTTCTCTTTCAAAAACTATCTAACATAGTATTTTCCTGCAGATTTTTTGTACATATTATGTGATATTTTGAATATTTCCTACAATTTTCAAAGTAATTTGTCAGTTTAAACTTCTCTTAAAAATTGCTTAAAATATCAATTCCGATAGGATTCAATGTATTTCATTTTTTGCAACATGGATTAAATCTGAAATTAATTGGGTGATATTATTCATTTTCATTCACATATGTCCCACAGACCGTCTCAATAACATATTACAATTTCATTTGTTAAATTCCCTTTTACGGCAGTTATCGTGCGAACAAACAGGCAGGCAGACAGACCAAACGACCAAAGTCATAAACAATTTACAACTATGTTGAAAGTGTTAAAAATGTATTAACTAAATATTTTACCTGTTATTGAAAACAATTATGCAATAATCCACGTATGAATGTCTTGTTGTTCTTTCAGTGCCTGAAAATTTGCTGAAATGTAAACGTTCATTTTGGAGAATATAAACAGCTTGAATTAATTTAAAAATATGAAAATATTTTAAAAATATATTTTTTTAAATTGAAACCAATCTTATATTCATTTTATCAAATCACTTCATAAAAATAATCATACATTCACTCATTAACATTCCAACTAAAATTTTGGTAGATTCTTTGTTTTGTTTGTATGGCCCACCAAAAAATTTAAAAGATATAAGAAAACCAATATTAAAAAATTTATATATTAAAAAAATCTGATCATAAGGTACTTTGCGTTTTGATTAAAAATGAGAAAAATATAAGTATATGTTTACGATTATCATATGTTTATCATTATTCTTTATATGTCCGAAACCCAAACACATGCTTACTTTACGTTAAAAGGTATTTTATTAACGTTAAATATTTTACGTTAAATACTCATTTGAAGTTAAATATTTTATTAAAATTTTACTATGTATTATGTAAACAGAAAAAGTATGTAAGAAACAATCATTAATGGTATTATTTTACAAGTCGCAAACAATCTCATAAGTTGTCCATAGATTTCAAATGTCCTTCCTATTAATATACTTATTATTGATTTAAAAGCTATACCTTATGTATTGAGTACGATTTTCTCCAGATTAAATGTAGCAAGTAATTTTGCAGGCCAGAAACATTTTTGGACAGTTTCATAATTGTGACGACCTCTATATATTTCATATGTTTTATGTAAATTTTTAAAGTGGCACATATTTACACTTTGTGTTTTTCAAGATCTAGAAAATTCCATTGTTAATTTTAATACTTTTTATGGATATATATGATTATGCATTTACTTTTCACATCTGTTTCAGTTTAACTGTGTTCTGTTAGTTATTTCTCTAAACTGGAATTGAAATAAATAAATAAATAAATTAATCATTGTAGATAATGCACTTATTTCTAAAATATATATATTAAAAATCGTTTTGTCTTTTTCGGAGAGAATTATCCAAAGACATCAAGTTCAAATAATCAAAGAGAAAATTATATGTATTTTCAATTTATCATTAATCTGCTGCAAATGCATAGATTAAATACATGCTTATGTCTTAGAAATAAAAATGTAAATAAATAAATCACCTAAATTACTGAAAAAAAGAGATTCCAGCACTAATAAAATTTCTCGACATATCGATGAAGAAATAAAATAAACCACCGTAAAATGAAAAAGAAAAATAGAACACTTACGAAAGAATTCAACAACTAGAATCTTCATTATCTTTAATTAAGTTCATAGAGCAATATATGCTTTAATATTTTATGATACCCATACCAAAGCAGACTTTAATTGGTGTAATTAAGCGGCAAATGGTAATAAACTCCATAGAAAATAAATAGCCGGTTTTGTTATTAAACTGGGAATTCCGCAATTAACCTAATTGTTTTATTTTTCACCAAATATACTTAGAAATCGTTCGGTTTGTTATTCTACAATTTATACTTTAAATAAGATCACAATGGAAAGAATGTCCCATATCTGCTATACATCACTAGTTATTGTAATCATCTCAGAAAAGGTTTAGAATAATGTGTGTTAATTATTGTAAACATTTTAAATAATAAGTGGCTAGATTTTATATAATATAGGTTTATAAAAATAAAACATATAGTTTTTAAACAAAGCTTCTAAATAGTTCTTCAACATAATAAATAACTAAGAAAAAATAATAACTCATTTAAGATTAACTGAATTTCATAATGCAAAAGAATTTACAATAATGGGAAAAACATACTTGTCGTTATGGTAAATCCCTATGCAGGATTGTTTATTTCCATTTGTCAAAATTAGTATTAGAGCTAAAAAATTAAATATACTTTCTTAATCTGTGTTCGAAAAGTACTTCATTAAAGTTTATACAAAAATAACAACAAAACACAGAACCCAATTAGATTTAGTTGATTTTTTTCACGTTAGAAACACGTGTGCCACATCGAACAAATGAATGTATTCAGTTGAATTGAATTAATATACTGTCTGCGCAACATCCTTAGTTAACAATCACTAAATTTGAAACCAGTTTTTATAGCAATCAGTTTTTGACAAGCCCCACTGCGCTGTCGCAGAAGTCGCAAAGTGAGACAAGTGGATTGAAGTTGATAAATAAAAATGCATATTTATAAAAAGGGGGGGGGGCTGACACCCCTCCCCCAAGAGTCAACATAAGAGCAAAAATTGCAATGGGACACTCGCTCCCGCAAAAGCAAACATAAACGCGAATATTGCATTCCAGCACTAAAAACTATAGAAAATCCCAGTGCGGAACGAACAACAAATATACAGTCTTTATATCTCATAAACACAATTTGTGCAGTGATGAGTACAAATGACAAAGTAAAAAGTTACCTTTTTCTAGAGCTAAGATAGTTCACGATGACAATTATAGACTGTACCTCAAAACCCTGTATTGTTACGAATTTGTAAATTGTTTCAATGCTCTTTGCCTCTTATCAAATAACACATAGAGGAGCTTTGCTTCTATTCAACGACTTTGCTGCAGTTCAACGGCTTGGCTCTATTCAAGGAGAAAGCGTCTATACAGGCAGCCATACCTATTACGTGATTGTAGGGATGCCATATTTTGAATTTCAGGGCGGTATTGTCAGACTAGGCGATTAGTCGCCTACTAAACGATTTTTGCCGATTTTTTGCGTGTATGTTTGAAATATAACGAATATTTTTCAAGGTACGAGCCCTTTATGGGTGTTTCTATGGAGAGTACATAAAAAAAGCCATCGATGAGTTGGAGAGCAGTTGATGTAATACGAGCTATATGGAATTGTGAAATACTTCATTGTTTTGAGAATAGTACCCGCTATTTCTGTGAATTATTTCAGCATATAATTGCTGTTTCATTGTATCTGGCAGTTGATTAGTGACATTGTAAAATAGTTATCGAGATATTCGCTGTATATCTTTCCTGTTTGCGCTTATTACTGCTTTTACATAAAAGTGTTAGTTATCCAGATATTTTGAATCAGCCTTATATCCTGAGGGTGCACTCATGATTCCAGAAGAAGTTCGTACTAAACTGGTGTCAGGAATGGAGTTTCTGGAAACTTGACAAGCGGTTATGATTCCTAAAAGTAACTATGGAAGAACAGATAAGCGAAATGATGGAACTAATGAAAGCCGGACATAAAGCATTAAAAGCCGGACATAAAGCATTGAAAGATGGAGAAGGAACGATGGCAGAAAAGAAAGAGGAAAATATTAGGATCGAACAAGACGGTATGGGAGATTCTATGAAAGTCGTATAGGAAGCTATGAATGTCGAACAAGAAGCTATGAAACAAGAGATTAATTACAATTAATTTACTTCTTTTACAGTAAAAACATTATGTATAATATCAGCGGTACAATGTTTTTAATATCCAATTGTACATTTGGCGCTTTTCCTGAAGACAACAATTAAAACAATTTCCAATTACAGAATTAACTTATATTTTGCGTAACTTTAAATTTATATGGACAATTATTAATATTGATAGCATCTACAATAAGCAATATGGTCAAAATATAAACCTATATTAATTATTTAATCCTCATTTTGATGTCATTTCCAATAATTTAATTTCATTATTGCAATGTTAACTATAACAATGTTTTCGTCAATCTGGAGCAACATATCGCAAAATTG
Organism: Amaurobius ferox; assembly: GCA_951213105.1. Taxonomy (NCBI): domain Eukaryota; kingdom Metazoa; phylum Arthropoda; class Arachnida; order Araneae; family Amaurobiidae; genus Amaurobius; species Amaurobius ferox. The sequence continues at coordinate 50,102,316 of OX578134.1, forward strand.
ACAACACTTTGTTAAAATTTGTCGCCAAATTTATTGCCCAGCGTTATACATAGATGGAGATAAGAGCTTTTATTATATATAAATGACAACTAGGCAAATTGTTAGTCGTAAAAATACAAAATATTACACATCTATCTTATCCCTTGAATGGAACGAACTAAATCTTAAAGAAAGATGTTAACAAATTTGTCGCATAAAATTGCATTAAATATGGACATATTTCACTATAGTTATCACTTTTTTTAATTTTATGTAACATTTTTTTAAATTTATTATAAAAACGTGCAACGTCTTGAGAAAATTTCATGTTAACGTACTAAAGGGCGAGTTATTCGTTTTCTAATAAAAAATTACGTAAGAATGATCATTGACGCAACATTATTAAGGATATTTAGTTTTTGATATTTTTTTATTTCATTCGGAAATTTGGGGGTATTCCCTGCAATCTATTACATTTAAAATCAACAGACTATCAGTGTTCATTGATTGTAATATTTGTACCAAATTTCGTTCGAAACGTACCATTCATACCTGAGACATCGCTTCCACAGATTCACGGACACACACATCCCATCGAAAAAGTTCAATTCGATTTCAGAGATGCTTGATAACCGCTGTTCCGTCAAAAAATTGGAATTTTCGACCCAGCCACAATACTTTCTCTATACATTATACTATGTTTATAGGGAAAGTAAAATCCTAATGTTATACATAGCACGCGTTACGAAAGGTTAATGTGTTAAAATAGTCGTTTGCATAAAATCAAATGAGATGGAAAATGCCTAAGTGTTTCAAATTTGCAAAAAATATTCGATACCAAAACGACTGGTAATCCGCTAAATAAACACAGTTTTAGATATCTATTCGATTTCAATCAAATATATTTTAGAATCGAATTTTCAATACAATATATTGTATTTATTGCAGTTGCGTTGTGCGCATCAATATTTCTAAAATTTGAATAAAAGATACGAAATATAAAGTAAACTCGAAAGTTGAATATATTTTTTGAATAATACTGAAACAATCCCCGTTTCAGTGTTATATTTTATTCTGTTTTCATTTCTTAGAGTGTGTTTCGGTATCATAACTTTGAGTTTTATTGAATAAGGTGAAAGATCCACCTGTCAAAATGGAAATAGAAACATTTTTATCAAAAGTTTGTGGACATATGAATTTTTATTCGTAGAAAATACATTTAAATGCAGTTTTTATAACGCTAAAACCAACACGCTATTAAATTTTACTGCCAATTTAACAGCATGAATATATTGATAGAACGTAATGTATATAATTACATAATATATACTTTAAATAGCACGTGTAAAATACCTTAGTTTAAAAAATGTTGTATTTTTGTAAATTAAATTTAAAATCACAAAATAGGAATGATAATAAGCGAAAAAACAAAATTGGATCTTTAGCTGAATGTTTGCCCCAGATGCAATAGTATAATATATTGATCATTGGAATTATGATTACAGATCTATTCATATTATCCATAAAATACTTATTCATAAAATGAATGTTTAGCTGACATTTTTCCACAGATGCAATAGTATAATATACTGATCATTGATATTATGATTACTAATTTGTTAATATTATCCATAAAATACACCAACACAATCATTAAAAATTATTAATGTTGATGACTTTTACTTACTTTAGAAATCATCCTATTTTTACGACGATATTCTGATATTTGGCGCTACCTCTCTCTTATTACAGTTAGAAATGTCATCAATAATCAAATAAATTTCTGCTTATCGCGACCCAATCTTATTTTAATTTATTTGAGTATTAATAACATACAGAAGTGGGAATTAAAAAAAAAACAATTTAAAGAAGTCGATGCTTCATTATAATATTTTAATACTCGTCTTATCTGTCAAGAGATACTGATGAATTGTATTGACCCAACTTCTTCTAGGACCATACTTCCAGAAAAACATACTAACACTTTAATCATCACGTATAGCTCAAACTGCTGCTAAAGCATAAAATTCCAATAACTTTTTCAAAACAGTGTATATTACAAAAATAAAGCATTGACTGATTGCGGAGCAAAATAGCATTTTTCGTCAAGACATATAAGACGCTCAACCTTAATTTGTCAGAGAAAGACCGGCTATTAATGCAGCCACATCAAACGTGGCAGAAGTAGGCCAACGGTAACAGAAGAAATGGAGATAACAAAACCAGGAGGCAGGAACCAAAGGTGAGAGAGACATAATGAATTAACTGTAAAGTATCCAAGAGGAAAGTGGTGTCCACCTAAGCACACATGTTCATAAAAGTCCGTTTAAATTAATAACAAGAAAGATCAATTAGGTATAAGCATTGATTATGAGGTATTTCCCAACTGAAATGTATTACATATTTATTTAAACATCTCCAAAATGTAATACATTCAGTGGTAATATTTTTAAATTATTACAGTACTATAGTAATTTATTATACTTGAAAACTTAAAAGTCCATCGAAATATAAGTCGTCTGCGTGAAAAAACTTCAGTAATTTTTATAAAACTCGCCTTACAATCGCTTGATTTGTTTACATTCTGCATGAGTTAAAATTGGGCTTCGTTACAGAAATAATCAAAGTTTAGTGATAATTTAAAACAAAAATAATGTAATTGCGTAAGCAACGAATTTAGATACACAGTTAATATGCAAAAATAAACAGTTTTATGAAACTAAATATAAATGTAAAAGATCCTTAAATATCACGCTCTTTACACAGAGGAAAAAATTAAGGCCATATTTTATTTTGCAATGAGTAACTTGATCTCTTCATATATCATGGGTTGTTGTTGAAACCCAGACCGTCCGACCTACCAGAAAGGTGTAAGGTAACTGTTTGGACGGTCGGGAAGGGCCACACAATTTAGACCGGAACCCAGTGGGGGTGGCATCCACAGGGACCGTACCCTCCTTCCCCTACCTCCAACCTCTCGGAAGGACTTTCGGACCCACATGTTTAACGTGATCGTACTCCGCATGAACACGGCGGCAGTTGTGGCAGTGGCTGGAATCGAACCCAGGTCAACCGAGTGCAACTCCAGCGCGCTAACCAATGGGCTACCGCGCCCCCATATATCATGGGTGTAATTATTTTTCAATTTTTGTTTAAAAAAATACATAACATATTTCGCTGAATTTTTTTTTCACATTTTATGTGATAATTTAAATATTTACTAAAATTTCGGAAGCAATTTGCCAATTACAGCTTTGCTTTAGAAGGATTGAAAAATTAGGTCCCATAGGGTTCAATGTATTTCATTTATTCAACGCGGGTTAAATCCGAAACTAATTTAGAGATAATATTCGTTTTTATTTCCATATGTTCTGTAGTCCGTCTCAGTAACATACTAAAATTTCATTTTGATAAAATCATTTTTACTGTAGTTATCGTGCGAACGGGCAGGCAGACAGAATGACCAAAGTCATAAACACTTTTCAGCTATGTTGGAAACCGTTAAAATTAGAAAAAAAATATTAAAGTTACGGAAATAAGTAGAAAGCAGACGAAATCGAAAATTTAAACTAGAGATTTCCAGCTAGAAGAGAAGAAATGATAATTATCATTAATAAAGGCATTAGACTGACAAACGATGGAGAAACTTTCAAGAAATATCATTTCCAACATAAAATTAGGAATAACAAGAAAGATCAATCATGCTTAAAGCATTGATTATGAAACACTTTCCAACTTCAATGCAATTTTATTTAAACAAGTATAAAATGCAATACATTCCTCGGTAATATTTTGAAACTTATCACAATACTGCATTAATTTATTATATTTGAAAACTTAAACCTTCATCGAAAAAAATGAACTTCATTCAAATGACGGCATTGAAATATAAATTGCCTGGTTTAAACATCTCTAAAATGTTATACATTCCTCGGTAATAGTTTTAGAATTATCATAATACTACCATAATTTATTATATTTGAAAACTTCATCGAAAACAACTGAAATTAATTCAAATGACGTCATAGAAAAAATATCACGCCTGGATCTCTCTATAAAAACATGAATTCATTCATAACTTTCTCCCATTCATTTCATTCATCACAATACTATAATAATTTATTTTATTTAAACATTTTGTTTAAGACCATGGAGCTACAAAAAATTAAACTCTATGCTTAAAACTTCATCGAAAAAAATCGTCCTATTCTTTATGAAAACAATTAATATTTCCTTCATATCAGCCATGCAGACTCCATGGACTAAATTATTTTGTGTTAAAAAAATACAGGAATTCTAATACAACTAATTCTATATATTTTGCTGTTTACATTTTACATAGGTGAAAAATAGGCTTAGTTGAAGAAATAATCAAATTTATATGAGCATTTAAACTCAAATATATTGTCATTGCGTTGTTTCAGTATGTAGATGCACAGAATTTAAGCAAAATTAAAATATTTTTAGGACGGATACAACACTCAATATGAATTAAAAAGAACTTTAAAAAATTACGATTTTGAAACAAGATGGATGCCATATATCATTTTGAAGTGGGTCATGTGATCGTTTCATATCATGGTCACGTGATCGTTTCATATAAGAGGTGTAATTATTATTTTAATTTTTATTTAAAAAACTACTGAATATACTTCGCTGAATTTTTTTTATATGTTTTATGGAACAATTTGAATATTACCTAAAATTTTCGAAGCAATTTGTGAATTTTAAATTCGCTTAAAAAATGTTTGAAAAATTAGGTCTCATAGGGTTCAATGTATTTCATTTTTTCGACCCGGGTTCAATCCAAAACTAATTGGGTGATATTATTCATTTATATTCCCATAGGTTCTACAGACCGTCTGAACAACATACTAAAATTTAATTTTGATTAAGTCATTTTTACGGCAGTTATCGTGCTAACGGACAGATAGACAGACAGACAGACAGACAGAATGAACAAAGTCATAAACACTTTTCAACTTTGTTGTAAAGTGTTAAAAACGATTTTAGCTCTGTAAAAATGAAAAGTATGATTCGAGTCCCAAGAATATCCAGCAGTACCAGACATAAAAATGTCTTGGTTAAAACTATGGCTTATGCGTTTCTCAATACGAAATGTTTTCTAGTTCAGCTGATATAACCAAACGCAGCATTAACAATGAATGTGATAAATACTCCAAAATTCAGCAGAGGACTAGGGTCTTTAAAAGAAGGGATATTAAAGTTGTTAAGCCGTTTAAAAACATACCTAAATTTGAAACTGGAAAGGATATTGGCGATTTTATAGTTAACCAATGAATAAAAAGGTAAAATGGATTACGTATGGAAACCTCTTGCTACAAAACGTCGGAAACAGTAGGCAAACCACCAAGAGCTTTTCCCAAACAATGCTATCGTTTCTATTTATAATTTTTTCATTATATTCTTCTATTTACGAAGAAGTTATTTTAATTTTAATCTTTAGGCATCATTAACATTGCGATGTTGGTTTAACCTGGTATTGACTTTGAGCCAATATGTATATTTATATCTTGTGACTGGAGATATTATTTAATGAACAAAGTCGATTTTTAATAGGTGATTTAAATGTTGGACCAGCTAATTTCAGTAGCCATATTATGATCACATTCAGTGGTTATGTTTGTAATTTTTAGCTATCGTATTTAATTCAATTAATTGCTGAGTCCAATAACTAGCTGAAAAAAAATTAGAAAAGGCCGTTTACTTCTTTTAGAATGCACAAAACTTTAGCAGCAAATGTATGTATTAATAAGAAATATCCTAGAATCTATGATATAGTCATATTGCACATATGTGACTTTCCATGTGATGCAAGGTTCACCTACAGCCAAAGAGGTCATTTGTTCGCCTTTAAAAGTAAATATGGCACAGGGTTGGACTGAGAATCTTTTTCAGTCCGGGTGATTTTAAGGTACCAACCCCAGTTAAGTGATGATGGAGAGGGGAGAGCAACATAATGAAAAAATAAACTCGAAATCTCCTGATATTTTAGGGAAAGTTATAAAAGAATATGGCTTAGTCTATAATAATAAATTATCTATATATGTGTGTTCGTTACGCCTTTAAATCAATAACCAGATCGCACCAGGTTATGAAATTTGGCACGTATACATTGGCGAAACGTCAGGAGGGACATGGTGTTTGGTGTCTAACCAAATAATTTATGACCAAGTAACTTTTATTTGTAATTATACGTAATTCGAAATAAACGTGTCGTGTGTTTGATATTTTAGGGAAATTTGTAAAAGAATATGGCTTACTCTATAATAATAAATTATCCATATATGTGTGTTCGTTACGCCTCTAAATCAATAACTAGGCAGCGCCAGGTTATAAAATTTGACATGTATAAAGTGGCAAACGTCAGAGGTTCTTAACTGTAAAAGTAGTAAATTCATTGTATTATATAGGGAAAGTCGTGTGTTGCCTACATCAGATTTTTTGGTATGATTAGAGAACTGGAGCAGGTTGAAAGCAGAAATTAATCGTATTTTGGTTTTCGCTGAATGTTTTCATTCTTTGGATTTTGTACCCTACTGTTCCAGCCTATTCTGTACCTGTAAAAGGCAGTTAAAAAGTTTGGTGAATAACTCAAGAACCGAAACGGCTAGAACATTTAAAGTAGGCATATCATTGCCTTTCGTGGTAATATTTTAATTCTTTGGAATTTTAACCTTACGAATGGAGACCACTTTGAGATTGCAATAGTAAGATGCAATTTGTTAAAAATGACAGGAGAACTAGAGCAGCTAGAAAGCTGAAAGCAATCATAACTTTCTTTTTGTTGTATATCTTGCATGTTTAAATTTTGAAACCTACTGGTTCAGCCGGACTCTTAACAGAAATTGACGTATTTTGGCGAGTAACTCGGAAGCCGAAAAAGCTAGAAAGTTCAAATTAGGCATATCGTTGCCTTTCGTTGTCATATTTTTTAAATCTTTGGATTTTGTAATTTGCCGATCCAGGCCGCTTTGAGTTCGAAATATTTTGTTTTGAGTGATTCAAGAATCGGGGCAACTAAAAATCTGAAATTAAGGGTACCTTATCTTTAGTTATAAATTTTGATATACTGGATTTTGAACCCACCTTACTATAGTTCAGCCTTTTCTGGATCTGTAATAGAAAGTTACATGTTTTGGAGAATAACTCGAGAACCCAAGCAACTTCAAACTTAAAATTTCGGACTCATTGTGTTTCTTTTCGTGATATATTTGCTTTGGACTATATGAACATTATCGGTCTCGTCAGTCTAGGACCCGCCATAGGAAAGTAAGTTATGTTTAGATAAATTAAAAACATTTATTTTTGTTAATTTTGTTTCCTGGTTTTAAATCTCTGCAATTTATTTTATCAGACTTCGGCACCGATAGTCAAATTTATAAAATTATTCTTGTAAACAAAACGTCCGATTTAAAACAGTCTAAATGAAATCACTTTTAAAAATCTGTGCTTCTAAACAACTTAAAATGAATGCTTTAATGAAAGTGGCCCAATCCAGCAGACTGTAGTGCATCAATATGTCACGCAGCCCGAGTTCAGACTGCGAGTCAGATAAGACCACAAATTTACCTACAAGGACATTGAAAACGTCTAGTATTTGATGGCCAATCCGAGCCCTCATTGTTTAACAACGTGTTAGTCGAGAAACATTTTAATGTTCGACGGCCCGGACGATTCCGTTACTGTATGATATGGTGTGGGCCCCTATTCAGTCCATGGACTGCACCTGCCAAAATCCCTGGGTGTCCCAGGCCAGTAATTTTAATTAAATTATTGTGTTAATTGAGATAATTTTTAAGTTGATTGAAATGCTTTTGAACCAAAATCGCCTTCAAACCCACCGGCCCATAGGGCGTCGCAAGATCGCCCTATAGGCAAGTCGATCTCTGACATAAAATGTTTAGGTTCCAAGGCCTGGTATGGATTCTTGTTCATACATACATGCCCTTAATGAGACGTAATATAGATTCAAAAACACCAAGCTGACGATATACTGTTCAATCTGGCAGTTACATGCATTGGTACGCGATTGCCCAATAGATAGTGCGCGGGGATTTCACTCGGATTCCCGCTACTGCTAAAAGTGCCGCGTGTTCACATGGAGTACGATTAACGGGAAATAGGTGAGTCCGTATCCTTCCGAGAGGTTGGTGGTAGGGAAAGGAGAGTACGGTCGCCGTGGATGCCTTCCTCACTGGGTTCCGGTCTAAATTGGGTAGCAGTTCCCGCTCGTCCAAACAAATACCTTACACATTCGGGAAGGTTCGGACGATATGGGTCGAAGAAAGATGAAAGCTACATGCAATGGTCTAAAATATTTTTTTCGTTAAATCCTTCTTTTAGTAAGAAATTATTGTGAATCCTATAGGGCAGAAGGCATTTTTTGTTCTTTAATAAAGCTTAGTGCATATTTTTGTAGCTTTATAGAATTACAAAAAGGTGAATTTTTTCTGCAAAAATTTATATTCTCGCAAGCAGCGGGTTTATCGTGATTCGAGTTATATGAAAAATAATAAAAGCGTGTTCTTAAAAATGCTTTACCTGTTTTTACGCTAGAAATTACCGCAACCAAAAATTCCTCCTGCCCCCAAAACAAATCCTAGGCGTATACACAAAAACAAAGGCACATACGCGTCATGAGTTTCAAACAGCATCGGGATATATTTTGTTTAAAGAAATTATAATAATCAAATGACGCATAAAAGCTGATATAATATAAAAAAATTTGATGTGAGCAACACATGACTTTCCTTATAAAACGTAATGAATTTACTACTTTCACAGTAAAAAAGGTTATTCTTATAGTAGATACTAATATTCTTTCCAAGATATTGAATTTTCGACAATTAATCGTCATTTTCATTGATTTAGCGTCATTTTTATCCATGTGGCGAGATTTTTATTAATTTGGCAACATTTCAAAAAGTCGCCAAGATGGTGACATTCCGCCAAATTCGTTGCCAAAATCTCGCCAAGCGTTATGGATGAAGAAATAAGTTATTCTTAAAGCAGACAAATGACTATTGGTGTTCAATTACAAAAGTATTATACAAAGTATCTTTTCCCATGAATGGAACGAGCTAGATCCACGAGAATGATGTCACCCAATTTATCATATGGTATTACATATGAAAAGTGAGCACGTTTCTCAATAGGAAATCTTTTTCTTTATTTTATATGACTTTTTGATAATTTTTTTGAAAAATGTGCAATATCTCGAGCACGGTTTATGTTAGCGTTCTAAAATGTGTGCCAATCGTTTTCTAATGAAAAATTACATAAGAAATGTCTATTTGCGTAACTTTATTAGTGGTTTTGATTTTTTGACGATTTTTACAAAATTTTATTCGAAAATTTAGAGGGGTTCTGAACATTCGATTGCGTATAAAAACAATAGGCTTCCAGTGTTTACGGATTGTGATTTTTGTACCAAATTTGGTTCGAATCGGTCCATTCGTTCGTCAGTTATCGTCTCCACAGTCTCACTGACACACACACACACACACACACACACACATACTTTCACACACACACACACACATACTTTCACACACACACACACACACACACATACTTTCACACACACACACACACACACACACACACAGAAATCACTTCAAAAATGTTTGATTCGTGATCAGGGATGCTTGAAACGTGCTCTCCCGTCGAAAACTCGAATTCGAATTTTCGACCCCATCACAATACTTTCCTTATACATTATGTATATAAGGAAAGTAATAATAATACAAAAAATCTGATGTGGGCACCACATGACTTTCCTTATATAATGTAATGAATTTACTACTTTTACAGTAAAAAAAATAGATTTTTCTTATAGTAGATATTTATATTCTTTCCAAGCTATTGAATTTTCGACAATTAGTCGTCATTTTCATTGATTTAGCGTCATTTTTATCCATTTGGCGAGATTTTCGTTAATTTGGCAACATTTCAAAAAGTCGCCAAGCTGGCGACATTCTGCCAAATTCGTCGCCAAAATCTCGCCAAGTGTTATGGATGAAGAAATAAGTTATTCTTACAGCAGATATACGACTATTGGCGTTCAAATACAAAAGTATTACTTAAAGTATCTTTTTTCATGAATGGAACGAGCTAGATCCACGAGAATGATGTCACCCAATTTATCGCATGGTATTACATATGAAAAGTGAACATGTTTCTCAAAAGGAAATATTTTTATTTCATGACTTTTTGATAATTTTTTTGAAAAATTGAACAATATCTCGAGAACGGTTTATGTTAGCGTTCCAAAATTTATGTCAATCGTTTTCTAATGAAAAATTACATAAGAAATGTCTATTTGCGGAACTTTATTAGTGGTTTTGATTTTTTGACGATTTTTTCAATATTTCAGTCGAAAATTTAGGAGGGTTCTGAACATTCGATTGCGTATAAAAACAATAGGCTTCCAGTGTTTATGGATTGTGATTTTTGTTCCAAATTTTTTTCGAATCGGTATATTCGTTCGTCAGTTATCGTCTCCACAGGCTCACTGACCCACACACACACACACACACACACACACACACATACTTTCACACACACACACACACATACTTTCACACACACACACACACACACACACACGCCCACACACACACGCCCATATACACACGCACACACACAGACATCACTCCAAAAATGTTTGATTCGTGATCAGAGATGCTTGAAACGTGCTCTCCCGTCGAAAACTCGAATTCGAATTTTCGACCCCGTCACAATACTTTCCTTATACATTATGTATATAAGGAAAGTAAAAACAATCAAAATACAACTGAATTTTAGGAGGATCAACGAAAAATGATTAAAGAGGAAATCGGGGCGAAAAGGGCTGTAATGAAAACAATTAATAGAAAAACTGAAAAAGAAATCTCGGATACGCTGTATTTTATAACTTTATAACACTTCCTTGAAGAGAAGCAGACATAAATCAATTAATGGACTACAATTGTTTCCACGACGTTTTGAGATTCCTCAGGTCAAATAATTCCTCAGGTCAATTTTACCACATTTTGGTGTGCGATTATTTATTTTTCGCAACGCCAATCATTATTATATCAATAACCCCCCCCCCCCCGCCATCTTACACAATGCGAAGAAAGCTGAACTGAAAAACAGTATTGGAATATTATTTAAATTAAAATAGAAAATCGAAATATTAATCTTTTAATTATTGGTAAAAAATGGAAAAAATTTGTGAAAGTTAAAAATATAAAAAAACCTGCAAAGGAAGTGAGTTAAAAATTACAAGGGATGAGGCTGTAATTAAAAAAAAAAGTATGACAAACGGAAGTAACTGGTTTCGGAATTTATGTAGGCCAAATTCATTAATCAAACTACTACAAAATTCCAATGTTTGAGACTAAATCTAAGAAGAATATAACACAGAATGAAAGAGAGCCGGTTTCAGAAGCTATATGAGCTAACTTCAACCGGATTTAAGTAACAATCAATTAAATTGCGTAAAAATCTAGGTGAATGCGACTAGAATTTTAAAGGCATTTTAAGGCATTTAAAGGCATTTTTTAAACCACTTTTAAAGGAAAATAGACTGTTTCAGAATCTATATGAGCAAACATTTTATAAGTCAAAGATGGGTACAATGAATATTCCTATGGCTATGAGAAGGTATAGAACTGCATATTTATCAGTTACAAGATTATCATAATACAAATTAACAAAAACTGCTACTTAAGAAATGTTCAGAGGTAGTGTTGAAAAATTATCGGTTTTCGAATGTTGAAATAGTATATTCAAACAACCATCGAACAAACTAATTTAAAAGTACCAGACTATGATACTGAAACTAAAAATATGAACAAAATATAAGAAACTAACCGGTTAGGAAATCTATATAAGTTATTAACTAAATTACGATAACACAAGATTGCACTATATTAAACCACTATTGAATTAAAAAACGAAACTAACCATATTGAGTAGAAAAATAAACGGTTACGGGAGCTATATGAGCTAATATTTAATGTCAATTATGTATATCTAAGACACTTTTCTTGGTAACTACATTAAAAACACAGAGCAAAAATACAGAGCAATCAACAACTGCATTAAAAATACCAGAGTTCAAGAAATTAAACCTCATTCCAAAAACTAATGTAGTTATACTATAGTGCGGTACCTTTAATATTTGCCTTTGATTAGATACCTTCGATATAATTTTTTTGCATTTGAAAATAATTAAAATGAATGAGTTTTGGACAAAAAATTTTGGGAAATTGATGACTTTGATGTTTCTTGCTGAACGCCCAACTTGGGATGTACTTTCATACATTCCTCAAAAACTCTCTTTGTCTGGCCGATGCAGGGCATATTATACCTGGAACTAATAGAATAACTGTCTAACAACAAAGTAATGGCTATTTTAGGTAAGTACCGAATAATATATGTAATGAATGAAACTGAAACTTATTAACTTGTACTAAATCAACTTTAAAATTGTATCTTGATAAAACTCTAGAACTTTTAAAGCAGCATAAAAAGACAAAATTACCAACACTTTAGGAACGAAATCGTTATCAAAAGAAAGTGTAGAGGGTGTACTCTACCTAGTAAATGTTTTCAGAGCTCTAAGAATGATAAGGAGATTAAAACTCTTGCCTTTTGCTAAAAATTTCAAGATTTTAATTTCTGAAGTTACGGAAGTTGAACCAGGGCATAAGTGGATTTTGTTAGGAAGGGTGCTGTTAAAGAAGGCGTAGAAGCATAGAAGCAGACAAGTGTTTCCGAAAAACGGTAGTACAAAGTACACATTCTTTTTGGAAACAAGAACATCGAAAAATGGAAGTTGATTGTGCGTTTCAAATTTATAGATATATTGAATATGAGGGTCAATGGAATTAACAATATAAATAATAGAATACAGATCAAAGAGATTAACTACATGAATAATTAAAGAAACCAGAGTTTCAATGTAATTTGATCTGCTGAACTATATTTTCCTTAAATTAATGTATGTATAAATCACAAAGAAACGGTTACAAAGAATTATTTATAGCGAGATCAACAGATTATTTTAAATTATTTCCATTGAAAGGAACTATGTTTCGTCCAATGCATAATTTAGTCATTGCCAAAAATCCATTAGCTTCAATATCAAAGTAATAAAATTCCTTTTTATTTTTGTAAGTAAAAAAGAGCACCATATATAGGTTCATTATAGAACAAGGATTTTGCATTCAAATGTAACAGCGTACAGTTTACAGGGGAGAGATATTTTTACTTACTAACAGACACTCCATAATTTTTGCAGTGTAAAAGTTATTAGTTGATAGAAGAGAAAATGTACATGTCATAAAACCATTTAGCTGTCATAAGACGTTGCCCCGGCGCACCAGTGTGGACGGAACATACACCGCTCAACAACACAACATCCATGCCCGTAGGTGGGACTCGAAACCACAACCCAGCAACCGAGCAATCACGAGGAAACGGCATCCTTGACCGCTCAGACGCCGCGTCGACTAATAACTTGATATTATTTTTTTAATTTCTAACTAATATTAAAGGGGAGTTGTTTTTTCACAAAATGCTATAAATCTGAAATAATAGTAGTATATACATTGTGGAAAACAAATATGACTGTTTCTTTAAATACTACATTGTACTGAGCACAACTGCATAAAACTATAATCAAGCATATAGAATCCAAAATGCACAGTTGAAAACTTGCCAAAATGAATGTTATACACACACCGATATTTGGTTTTCTGAAATTGATTTAACAGAAGTAAACACGAAAAATAAATTAAGTTACTTTTGCATAACAAATTTGAACTGGGAGAAAATTGAATTCTAAAGCTGCAATTCGTTCCTCCAAAAACGGATTATGCTCAAAATGTTACATTTATTCTTAACATTTTTTCCGACATTTGAAGAATGCTCTTCGTAAATGCCTTTGTAAACTCTGAAGTAATTTAAATAGTCTCACTACAAAGCTGCGGAATAAATGAAAATCTCTAAAACAAAAATAATAAAATATATTCATTTTATTATCACGTAGCATTCTATCCATATAAACGTTTTCAAATAAATCATGGTGGATAAAACATACGGAACAGAATTAATTTATTCTAGTAAAAGTTATACGATATTCACAGTACAATTTAACAGACAATATGTGCATGTAAAAAATGCATGTCCATAAATAATATCCGCCTAGCCAATGTATAAGGACAAACTGTGACGTTGAAACAAAAGTACTTTCTTCATGATCAAAGGATCATTCAAATACTGTTGTAATAATGACACTAAATTAAAACCTCATAAAATACAGCATTAATGCAAAAATAAACTGGTCAACATATTTCAAAAGCAAAAACATCGCTCTTCAGGATCAACAAAAAGTGTTAGCTCTCTTACTTAAATCAGATTACTTACTCAAATCCTAACTTACTCAAATTTGAGGATTTTATTTGAGGAAGTTAGCTCATATGACCTCCAAAACTAGATGGTTCTTTCATATTTGAATTTCATTTGTTTATATTTGTTTTAATTGGTTTCATGACGTTTTGATCAATTTATATATCTACAAGTAAGTCATTTAAATAATTTAATAGTTTGACGAGAAGTATATGGCCATACTATCCAAATGACATCGGAGCAGGAACTAAAAGTACCAGCTAACAGTCAGCAGCAAGTAATGCTTATAAACGAAACAAATGAGTATGAAAATAATCGAATAAACTTATTGATAATTACCTAAATTTTATTTTGCAAAATTATATTCACACAAAAGCATTTCGATCTATCAGTCTGCAGCTACCGCCTATTATTTTAATCTACATATTTCTTCCTTTTTTCTCTTTTTGATAATTGTGGATGTTTTTATAGACGCAGAAATAACTTTTCGTAATTTTTACAAGATTATTTATTGAAACGAACTTTAAGATGTCGAAATTTTTATGCGTCTCTTGTAGAGGTTGTGCATTTTCCGTTTTGAATCCCTATACATTTACCTATGGAAATCAATAATGATGATCTGCATGACAAACTAATACACTGCAAATTGATAATAACATAAGCTTATGGTACATACTATTTTAAATTGTAAATAAACTTTTCGTTTTAAATGTATTTTTTGTCTTTAGGAATTTAAAAAAAATGTAAATTTGAATTTTCTGTGGACACACATGCTTCAGTTTAATATGAACTTTTTTCTCCTATTAACCATAAAATATAGCGAACTATTTTAGAAATATAAAAATATAAAGATAGCTTAACTAACAATGGAATGTTATAGAGAGAATCCTCATTATCTTTAATTAAGATCACGAAACAATATTTGTCGTAAGTCTTTCATTATACGCCTCGCAACGCAAACTTTAATTTGTATAATTAAGTGGAAAATGGCAATAACGTGCACGAAAAATAAGCAAGTGTTTGCTATTGAACAAGAAATACCGTAATTATCGTAATTGCTTTGTTGCACGCCAAATATGCTCATAAATTGCTTAGTTTGATGTTCTTTATTTTAAAATAAGAGGAAATAATGATGTCAAGAATATTCTATAATTATGGGATATCCATAAAATAATTTATAATATAAAAAATATTTTTTCTCCATGATAAATTATTAAATATCATGATAAATTTTATCATTTGAAGGTCTACACTTTTAATAGTATAGAACACATATTTAAAGATATCAGGATCAGAAAGTATGGATTTATATAAAGTTTGGCCCTGTAAATCATCTATAATAATAAATTATGTCTACAATGATTTCTCTTAGTTCGGCTAAGTCTACTGTGGCGGAAAATCTAAGCAATGAAATTTGATACAAAGCTACCTCCCGAAAAAAAAGCACATTGCACTTTTTATAGTTGTTTAATGTTAAAACTTCATTTTGCGTAGTTTTGGAAGTGTGCATTTTGAAAACCAAGAATAAAAATTGCTCTCCAGAAAGTTTCTTAATTTTTAATCGTTGATATCTCTCCCGAGCTGTAGATACAGTCCAATAATGCAACTAACGGATTCCATGTGTGAAGAATCTGTTCAAGGCTCAAATGCTTAGACTTAATTTTTGAACATTTTGAAATATAATATTTTGTTATATTTAATACAGTAACTGCTTGCATAATATATTTCGTTCAGAATCTGTATATCTGTAAGTCGTTCCTTTTGTCATTACCAGAGTACTTATCTGGTGACGTCAGACACGTGATGAATATTTAACTAGTAACTCTGCTACAATATCTCTCTGAATCTTTAACGCAAAATGCCACGCACGAACACACTGATTGGGAATAGCGTCAAGTTCGTTAATAATGATTTATTTATGGTTAGCTAGAGGCTCACCTTCTTTTGGTTATAAGTTTTTGTAAATTTTGCAAGATAAATTTAATATAGAAGTTAATTTTTGAATGTGCGGTGGCTTCCTTTTAAAATGTCCGATTCGTCTAATGTGAACTCTACCACATCGTCATGACTTAGAAAAAGTTCGTAAAAAATTAGGATACCAGAAGTCCAGGAATATAAAAAACGCAAAAGATATTACTAGAATAACGTGTTTGGATTAGCGCAGTTTGAAAACGAACCCAATCTTCATAAATGGGACAAATTGTTCATTACAAAAACGTTACATTTCAAAGAAGAATACTATCATATATTAAAATTTGATAGCTAATATCTGTAAGTTGACCATTCTTCACAAATGAAGATATTTGTCAGATTTTGGCTATGTAATTTTGAATAATATTTTAACTACCAACAACTATTTCAGATGGTTACACTAGAATACTATATTCTTCCGAACATGAGGCATGTATTTCTCGCTTATCTCGGAACAATGTAATATAATCCCTTTGCTAATTCCTTTGTTCTCCGAGTCATATCTTCCAGACAGGTTTTGCTACCGTAACTACTGGAATTTCTCCCTCTGAAGGCAAAATTGTAGTACTTAAGAACGTGACAACTACCTCATTTTGTAGATTAACGATTCCCAACCAAATTCACATTTACATGGTGGCGTATGCTTGTGGCAACCGGATTCGCACTCCAGCAGCATATGACTATGACAAATTTTGACCTATGCTGTCATGTTAATAAATGTAAAAGTTTTCACTCGAACTTAAAAGAAAAAACTACCTAATTCTAGATTTCTTTATAACAAAGCAAGATTACGATTTTGCGAAAATCCGTTAATATTTCTGGACGCTATCGTGTATCTATAAATCAGCCACAGACATACAGGCATCACTTCAAAAATAGTAAAAATGTGTTCAAAACGTTTTAGACATATATTGGTATCAAAATCTCGATTTTGAAAAGTTTCATGAAAACCATACTTTCTCTATACTATTATACTACCTAGCATGAGACAGTAAAAATACAACACAATTTTTTTAAATGTATTCATTTTCCGGATTTTTAGAAAACTAAATAATCGCTGATAATTAAAGAACGCGCATCATTATTAGAATGCATGAAAGATGATTATTTTTCTCCTTCTTATGTCAAATAATCAAAAAGGCAGCTGCATAATTGTTTGGCGAATACTTTGAATTGAAGATATATTTTATCAAATTCACCTGCGCTGAGCATAGTGTCACGCTTCCGTAATTTTATTGTCGATTGAGAAGAGCCATCATTAACGTCGCTACATAGATTGACATTTATGTAACGTATATGCGTGAATTGCTTTCAAAAATAAACAAAAACGTTTCAAATTTTACACATTTCCACAACATAGTTATAGAATCCGCAGATAAACGGACTTACTTGTATACTGATTCAAAACTTCTAGTTCAGCCATCAACATAGTCCAATTCTCTGCCAATACACCACAGAATAATGGATAATAACAATGACAACAAACATCTTGAAATATGCAGCAACTATGCAAACGTCTGTGGAGTTCGAGCTAATCAACTCTTAAGTGTTTCCATTCGCATAAAATGAGTTCCAATGGCAATGACCACTCTCATAGTCACAGAACGAGCATATACGGGATAGGTAATTCTAGGATGATCCAGCTCAGACAATTTTTATTTCATTCTAGTGTCAAGCATTTTGAAATTTTCTACTTGTTGTAAGAAACTTCATATGCCGATGCGTTATTTTAAAAAGTGTCATACAAATCAAGTTATTTTTGCTATCAGACGCTATCGTATCGCTGTTGCAAATCCCAAAGAACACAAAAATCATTCTCAAGCGCTTCTTGATATATTGTGAACAATAACATAAACTACACTTTAAACAATGCTTGAGATTCAGTGCTGTATAAAAATACTTCATATTTAATTAAGCTAAACGACTCAAAAATCTAATAAAGTTGTAAATCTTGATCCAGTGATGCAGGTAGATTTAAAATTAATGGTGTAATCAGTTTCCTAATACTTATTGCATGATTTTTACAGCGTAATATCTAGGTTTCACACAAATCACTTTAACAAATGACATGGATGACGCAAGTTTCTTAACCAAGATTTAATTAAATTTCGTTGAGGGGGGAAAAACACATTTTTCGGTTCATTGCTGTTTTAATTAATCTCTTTTTAAAGTGCTGATTTTAAGCAATAAAAATAAAATGCGTGCACCACTAATATTTAATCTAATATTAAGAAAGTGAATACAATATAAAATAAAAAGGTCAGCTCATTATATACAGGTAATAAGAGAATAATAATAGATTATACTATATAAACTCATATTTGTAAAAATTGCAGTACCATGAAGGAATCACGCAATTGAGCTGAAATTTACAGCAAATGCAAATTAGGGTATGCTCTGCAAATGAATAGAATTTCAGAGTCATATCATATGCTTGTGCTGAGCAGCATCCCCCGAACTGCTATTTTAGTCGTATGAATAGAGAAATGTAGCGGGACGTTGAAAATAGTTTATTTTTGTCTGCCAGCGGTAAACGTTTCATGAAAAGTCAATATTCCTCTACGGTGACAGAGGGCGTCATATGAACATGTTACGGAGTTTGGACGAGGATGAGTGATCGTCCTTCGTGAAGGGGTTGTTTTCTTATCGTGACATCGCAGCTCGTATGGAGCGTATTGCCAGGACAGTTATGCGAGTGTGGAAGCAGTGGACTGAAGAGAACTGGACAAGTCGCAAATCCTTAAGTGAATGACGAAATGCTACGCCAACGCGGGATGATAGACAGTTCATTCGCATGGCAGTGATAGACCGTACAGCTTAATTTCGACAGTTGACAAAATGTTAGAGCACTGCTTTTGGTGTGTCATTATCTGCTCCACCAATTCGTCGGCGTGTGCTGGACCGTAAACTACGTGCAAGAATTCCTTTGTATAGGATTTCCCTGAAGCAAAATCATCGATGCCTCCGACTACAATGGGCTCATCAACATAGTCAATGGAGTGCCGATTAGCCACAAATAGTCTTTTCCGATGAATCTCGCTTTAACTTGGGGTACGGTGATGGTTGCATCAACGTTAGACGTTGAATCGGTGAACGCACCTTCCGGAGCGCGTTATCAACGTCATACTGCACGAACACCAAACATGATGGTCTAGGAGCGCCATTGGTTATCATGGACTATCTCATTTGCTAAGAATTGTGGGCACTCTCAACAGCAACCTGTGCATCATATAAGTTATAGATCCCGATGTCTTACCCTTCCTTCAACGCATGCCTGGATCCGTATTTCAACATGACAATGACCTCCACATGCTGCTAGGAATGTCGAAAGCCCAGGTCGACCGACTCATCCGAAGACAGGGAGAAGCCATTTGGGCGGCCGGGCTGCTAGGAATGTCCAAAACTTCTTTTCAGAACAACAGATATAGATTTTTCCTTGGCCTGAATATTCACTGGATATATTGCCAATTGAACAAGTCTGGGATTTCGTCGGTCGGCGTCTCGCTCGTGACACTTGTCCCGTAGATAATACAGCTGAACTTTGGGTTCGGATAGAAACAATTTGAAATACTCTTTCTCAGGTACAAATTCGAAAACTATTTAATTCTTTGTCATGTCGTATAGAAGCACTTATTGCAGTGCATGGTGGCTTCACCATTACTGATTTTCGATATGTAATACTGATCTTTTGCTTTGTAAACTTAATCGTTTATTTGTATCAATGCAAGTCGTTTGTGGAATAAATTTCATTCAATTCTGATGATTTCTTCATGGTGTCGAAATTTCTTACAAACAGGAGTATAGGTACTATGATTTAGTCTACATTTTTTTAAAACATTTCTCAATTTGTTTAAAAAATAAATCACGAAAACTAGAGGTGCAAATACTATTTTAATCAAATTTAAACTAAAGGTTAATACATTTGCATATATCAATGAAGAAATTATATAACACTTAATTCTTTGAAGAATTCTAGAGCCCAATTCAAGATTTTGATTTAAAATATTTTAGGGATCTCAAGAGTAAGCCATGTTATCTGTAACAATGAGAATGTATGGAGAAATTTACATAATTATTTACACTACACAAAACAGTGGCTCTATAGTTTTAAAGGGTACAAGAACATACCATTCAAATTTTCCCCAACTTTTCATCCCCAACTTCTTACTGCAAATATATTTAGATCGTCTGCCACTTCATCCAGACTTCTGTTTCGTAGTTTTCCATCTATTCTTCAACCTTCCGACTTACCATTAAATGTATTTTTCATATATCTACAGTAATTCATTAGTCACATATCCCGCCATTTAATTCTCACAGTTTTAATCACACGTACAATGTTAGAATGCACATATAATCGAACCAGCTGTCTGCCTGTTCTAAAACGTCACTTACCATTTACAGTGATAGGGCCAAAGATTGTTCTCAGAATTTTACACTCTCAAATTAAAAAGGAATTTATATCGCTGAAAGTCAATGTTCACTTCTCCATAGGTAGCAGTGTAAGTAACTACTGGTCTTACAATAGTTTTATATATTTTCAGTTTTAAGGTTTTAGAGACAGTAGAATGTTTCGAAAATTCCAACAATGATAAATAACATATATTTCTCTCTGCACTGCGCGAATCAATATTTATACTTTTTACATTTCCCTGTGTCATGATAGTTCTCAAATAGCGGAACTGCTCTGCTATTTCAAAATCCACCTAATATTTCTTCCTCATTCTTAAATCTGCTTCTGTCTCTTCTATTTATTATACATTTATTCTTAATTAAACCACTAATTCAGTCACTTTTGCCTTCACTTCCAATTCTTCAAAACTATCACCTAATCAATCGATTAATCTACCTATAAGGTATATCAGTAGCAAATGCAAAATATGGTCTTATTATGATAAATATCGAACTGCCTTTGTTAATAAAAATTCATAGAAAAACCTTCTTAAGTATTAAGTTAAACAAAAGATAAGAGCATATATCTCTAGTTTACTCGTTGTTAATAATTGACTCTCTTTTGAATTTTATGGCCACTCTTACTTTTTATTTTTAGAGTCACTTTGCCCAGACATAAATATTTACATTAAAATAAATGCAATTAATGTAAGGTATGCTTTTCAACTGCTGGACAATCGAAAATTATAACACATTTTGGTTTAAAAATTTTATAAAAAATAGAATATTTAGGGAACATTTCTATTGTAAATAATTGCATAACATTATTTTAGATATCTTGCGTAAAATGGAAACGAATAAGAGAGTACTCCACATTATTTACATTTTTACGTACATGGACTTGTATATTTAAATCAGTTAGTTGTGGATTAAGTATTTCTTTAATATAACTTGACAGATTTAATTAGAAATAATTTTGTTTTTTAACGGGTAATTGTCCAAAAGTTTCTTCCCCACTGTTTTAATCATCCTGACTTGAAAGTTATATTTTAATATTTAAACCACAGTTATTTGTGCTCTCATGCAATAATATGGATGATCTAACAGTCAGAAACACAATTCCACATTTTGCTTTGATAGATGTCCAAATCCGCCTACTGACTTTCTCGAGCTCTTGTGCAGCAAATGCGCGGGGCCTATTGATATAATGTTATAAGTTATGGCCTTTTTTTAATGTTTATGCGTCATCGAAAACTCGCAAACTTTTCACGTACTGTCTGAAGTTCTGGGATATCTGCTACCTTCTGCAATTGGATTGTTCTGATTTTACATATTCTACGAGTATATAAAATCAGAACAATCCAACTCGTACATAACTGAAATAATATTTGAGTTAGAATATATTATGATCCTGCTGTCCTATAGGGTGAAGAGAGTTTTGTTGTTTAATAAATTAATATTTCGTTCTATGACTTTTAGCTCTCGGATCACATCATTTTGTTCTCTACATTATTTGATGCATTTGAAGGTTATTTTGACCAGTACCTAAAGTTTAATGCTGATTCTAAGCAAATCATATATGTTCATAAAATCATATCAACAAACGTATGGCTGTAAAACAGAATTCGACTCTTTAGCCTGGTTGTTCTGAACTAGAGCACTTTTAGTCAGGAGTTTATAGCTTTCAGAAGTCTCGCACTATTTTATAATATCGGTTTTTGAGACGTCAGAAAATCTGTTGCTAACATTTTTATTCGAAAAATATTGTGTTTTAGCACAAAATATGAACATTTTGTTTATAATAATGAAATCTGGAAGATTTTTAATGTAGCAGGATCATTATAAGTGCCATTTGTTTAAATGTAAATTATATTTCCTTGCGCCTTCTGTATTGCTATTCTGTTTTCATTCGTTCCGCGGATGTTGGAGCCAACAAGTCTTCTTTATGCATAATAGTTTTATGTTTTTAAACACATTATCTACTGCAATTTTGAACAAATATTTGTGATCGAAGCATAATTGCAAAAATATTCGTTTTACTCTGTATTTATAAGTCAGCTGCTGGAGGCATAACATGGACATACCTGTAGCTTGTATTTACATACAAACACATATTTTGTCTAGTGTATTTATATGTTTTATTAAAATGGAACTGTCGCTATTCAGACCTTTCCAACTGATGTCATCGCTAATTCGTGAATTTATGCGTCGTAAACACCTTCGAGCAAAACTATTAACCCTGATGCCATTTGGCATGATTTTTGTTAAGCTAATTTTGGCTGTTTTATAGCGTTATTTAAATAATACCTTATTTTTATTCGTTTTTTAAGAGTTTGAAATCGCTCGATTTGTGTGTGTAATGAAAATGTGTAAAAATTATAAAAATTTACCCTTTCAGATATTGTTTGACAAAAAGTCTAACGTAGCGGCAAAAACAAACTTTGTGAACTCGCGACAGCGTAACATGTGCCAACAGTTCCCCCTTTTAGATGGAGTTAGTACGAGTCTTTCTCGGAAACATTGGTTACGCCCAATGTCTCCATTCTGACCTTTCCAACTGATGTCATCGCTAATTCGTGAATTTATGCGTCGTAAACAACTTCGAGTAAAACTGTTAACCGTGGCTCCATCTATCTTAAGTTTTTGTTAAACTTGTTTTGGCTGTTTTATAGCCTTATTTAAAATTCTCTAATATGCAAATCTCCAGCAGAAAGGAGTATTCAATCAGGATAGACCCCAAAAACTCATAGAAGATAATGCCAATGACAACTGAAGAAGGCGTGGTTCCTCAAAACTAGATAAAATATAATTAAAACTTCCGAATAGGTTTCACAAAACCAATCAAGTGTAGTAAGATTCTGCATACTATTTCAAAAATTCTTTAAACGCATTAAACTGCATACTAACAGTATTTCCCCTTTTCGATAGATATTGTATCATATTAGATTATTATTTACAAATTGCAATTTTGCATAATGTTACTACATTTCCTATGATATAAAATATACCACTAGCATACATGTGACAACACATGTTACTGCCTGGCAGAAATAAATAGCTTATAAATACATTTGATAATATTCCAATACTGATGTTTCATTAAGATGCCAATATTGGCCTAAGAATTTATTTAAAAAGGAAGCACCAATATATGTAATATTTGGCTTCCTATATCGACATGCCACAAGGGATATTTTAACATTAATTCTTTTCTGAATTTGCGGGTGTCTTCGTCTCAGTATAACCGCAAAGGTTTTGTCATTCCCGTCCCATTTGATGCCTTAAAAATATTTTTAACTTTTAATTGTTAAACATGTTCTAAAGCCGTTAGTCTAGAATAGCTTTCAACCTTTAATCTCTATTTAATTATTTCTATATTTTGTCAATACATATATTTTCCACTATACGTCTACAAAAAAGTTTAGATGTTTTCAATTATTTATCCATCCTGATTAAAGATTTTAAAATTTTCTGCACAACAATATTTTCTTCCTTTTTCAATCATGATCTAAATATTAAATAACTGGGTGTATTATCCAAATATTAAGAAAGAAAAGTCAATTATAGTAATTGCGAAGTATTTTCATGTTTATAGGATCATAATTACCCTCAATTAAGATGATAATACAGTATTTATTTTCAACATTTTTAATATATTTTATCTAATAGATACAATTGAGCTGACAAGGATGATAAAGCACATTTTAGGATCAACAAAAGATATTGTTATTTAATAAAAATCAGCTTGATTACGATAATTACCATCTGCCACTGCCTAAAAAATGGAACATGAAATGTTTTCATTTTAAAACGCCCCGTTTCTAAACATTTGAATATTACAAAAAATAAATAAATAAATGGCACGTATTTTCTAAAACTTTACATTGACTTTTGGAATTTATTACCATAATTTATAAGGAATGTTTTTATATATTATTAACAAATACGCCAAATTAATGATTCTATTAATGTTAAGAATTCAATGTAAGTATTCAGTACAACTATTATAATGTTACATCTTATGTTAAAAAATTTTATGGACAATTAACGGTGGTATAAATAGTATTTTTAATAAATAAATGAAATTTTAATTTTAATTTTATTGTTTGGTTTCTGTTTTTGTTCTTAAGATTTACAATAAAACGTATTTGCAGCACAAGACTTTCCTTATATAATACAATGAATATGCTTCCTTCAGAGTGAAACAAGAAAGATCAGTAATGCCTAAATCATTGATTATGAAACACTTTCCAACTTCAATGCAATTTTATTTAAACATCTATTAAATGCGATACATTCCTGGATAATATTTTAAAAATTATCACAATACTACATTAATGTATTATATTTGAAAACTTAAAACTTCATCGAAAAAAAAAATTCATTCAAATGACGGCATTGAAATATAAATTATCGGGTTTAAACATCTCCAAAATGAGATAAATTCCTAATTAATATTTTTTAAATTATCATAATATTATAAGAATCTATTGTATTTGAACACTGCATGGAAAACAAATGAACTTTTCCAAATGACGTCATCGAAATATAAATCGGCTGGCTTTTTAAGTAAAAGCAGCATTTCATTCATTAATATTTTTCCATTCATTTCATTCATCACAATACTATAATAATTAATTTTATTTAAAACTTAAAACCATGGAGATACTAGTAATTTAACTCTATGCTCAAAACTTCATCAAAAAATCGTTTGCTTCTCTGTAAAATCAATGATTGTTTCATTCATATCAACTATATTGCAGAATCCATGGGCTAAATAATTTTGCGTTAAAGAAATTCATCAATTCTTATACAACTCAATCTACACCTTTTGGAATTTACATCCTCCATAAGTGAAAAGTAGGCTTCGTTGTAGAAATAATCAAATTTGGATGATCTTTTAAACTGAAATATATTGTAATTGCGTTGTTTCAGTATGTAAATGCACAGGATTTAAGCAAAAATAAAGCGGCTTTAGGGCGGATACAACACTAAATATGAATTTATTTAAAAATAACTTTAAAAATCACGATTTTGAGACAAGATGGATGCCATATTTTTTTTGAAGTGGGTCACGTGATCTCTTCATATAATGATCACGTGATGGCTTCATATAAAGGATGTAATTATTATTTTAATTTTTATTTAATAAACTACTGAATATATTTTTCTGTATTGTTTTAATATATTTCATGGGATAGTTTGAATATTTCCTTAAACTTTCGAAGCAATTTGTGAATTTTAAATCCACTTAAAATATGTTTGAATAATTATGTTCCGTAGGGTTAAATCTATTTCATTCTTTCAACCAGCGTTCAAACTAAAATTAATTGGGTAATATCATTCATTTATATTCCCATGGGTCCCACAGACCGTCTGAACAACATACTAAAATTTCATTTTAACAAAGTCATTTTTACGGCAGTTATCGTGCTAACGCACAGACAGACAGACAGAAAGGACAAAGTCATAAACACTTTTCAACTATGTAAAGTGTTAAAAATGATGTTTAAGATTCTAAAGAACCTTGGCCCAACCGGTAATAGAAACCTGTGTCTACGAACTGTCCAATAGACGCTCTACCGTTGAGATACTTGACGAAATTACCAAAAATTTATTGTCGAAGTGGATGTATAAGATCCATGGCACACTGTATTTAGCGTTGAATTGTGTTGGAACTTTTCCGGATGACAGCATGCAAAATTAACTTATATTTCGAGCAAATCTAAATTAATAGTTATCAATATTATTTTCATCATCAACGAACAATATAGTCCGTATATTAAAATATGTAAATAATAAATCATCAATTAGGCGTTATTTTCATTAACGTGGCGCCATTTTTACTTTCCTTATATACATAATGTATAACGAAAGTATTGTGACGGGGTCGAAAATTCGAATTCGAGTTTTCGACGGGAGAGCACGTTTCAAGCATCACTGATCACGAATCAAACATTTTTGAAGTGATGCCTGTGTGTGTGTGTGTGTGTGTGTGTGAAAGTATGTGTGTTTGTGTGTGTGTGTGTGTGTGAGTGTGTCAGTGAGTCTGTGGAGACGATAACTGACGAACGAATGGACCGATTCGAACCAAATTTGGTACAAAAATCACAATCCGTGAACACTGGAAGCCTATTGTTTTTATACGCAATCGAATGTTCAGAACCCCCCTAAATTTTCGAATACAATTTTGAAAAAATCGTCAAAAAATCGAAACCATTAATAAAGTTACGCAAATAGACATTTCTTATGTAATTTTTCATTAGAAAACGATTGACATAAATTTTAGAACGCTAACATCAACCGTTCTCGAGATATTGCACATTTTTCAAAAAAATTATTAAAAAGTCATATAAAATGAAAAAAAAAATTCGAATTGAGAAACATGTTCACTTTTCATATGTAATACCATGCGATAAATTGGATGACATCACTCTCGTGGATCTATCTCGTTCCATTCATGAAAAAAGATAATTTGAGTAATACTTTTGTATTTGAACGTCAATAGTCATTTATCTGCTATAAGAACAACTTATTTCTTCGTCCATAACGCTTGGCGAAATTTTGGCGACGAATTTGGCGGAATGTCGCCAACTTGGCGACTTTTTGAAATGTTGCCAAATTAACGAAAATCTCGCCAAATGGATAAAAATGACGCTAAATCAATGAAAATAACGACTAATTGTCGAAAATTCAATATCTTGGAAAGAATATTAGTATCTACTATAAGAAAATCTATTTTTTTACTGTAAAAGTAGTAAATTCATTACATTATATAAGGAAAGTCATGTGTTGCCCACATCAGATTTTTATAATTCAGATGATATGTTCGTCAATCTGGGGCTAAATATTGATAAGTTGGCAATATGACATTAGATTATTTCCCAAGTTCGCTTAGTGTATCATCAAGTATTGCAGACAAATGACGAGAAGAGCTTCGTTATAGGAGTATACTAGAAGGTATGCCAGTCTTATGACGGAATTAAAAACTTGCAAAACAGTATCTCCCATTTAGCATCATTCTTGTCAATTTGGCTATATTTTTATCAATTTTGTGAAACATTCGTTAATTTTGCAATATTCAAAAAGTCGCAAGTTGGCGACATCCCGTTGAAGATACTGAATTTTCATCAATTAGTCATTATTTTCATTGTTTTAGCGTCATTTATATCAAATTAGTTACATTTTCATTAATTTGGCAGTGCCGACATTTCATCAAATGTTTCAACAGAAAAACAGAGCGTTAGAGACGGAGAAATATGTTATTCTTATAGTCGATAAATAACTATGGGTGTCCAAATACAACACAACTACCTAAAGTGTATTTTCTCGTGAATAGAACACGCTAGATCTACGAGAATGAGGTCAACAAAGTCATTGCATTATATTACATATAAAAAGTGAACATATTTCACAATAGTTAAAATATTTTATTTAATTTTATGTAATTGTTTGTTTAATTTTTGGGAAAATGTGCACTATCTCGAGAACGGTTTATGCTAGAGTTCTAAAGATTTTGTCAATCCTTGTCTAATGAAACATTACATAATGAATGATGATTTGCGTAACTTTATTAAAGGTTTTGAGATTTTTTGATGATTTTTTCAAAATTTCAGTCGAAAATGTTACGGATTCTGAGCATTCGATTGGCTTTAAAAACAATAGACTTCCAGAATTCACGGATTTCAATTTCTGTACCACATTTCGTTCGAATCACTCCAATCGTTCGTGAGATATCATCTCTACACACACACACACATGTGTGTGTGTGTGTAGAGATGATCCAAACACACACACACACACACACACACATACACACACACACATACACACACACATACACACATACACACACACACAGGCTTCAACAGAAAAACTTTAGATTATTGTATTCAGGGAGGCTCTACACGTAATCTTCCGTCGAAAAGTCGAATTCCAATTTTCGACCCCTCCACAATACTTTCCTTTTACATTATGATATGTATATACGGAAAGAAACAATATGATATATTTTAAATATCCGTTCAGATATAATATCCCTTCAAAAGTGTTGAAACAAATCATGTAAATTGAAATGACTATGATCCAAAATTTAAAATCGTTGATAGTATTATACTAAACCAAATGAAAGTAATACACCTTTTAAATATGTTTGTTTAATAAATTTTCGATTATTTTCATACACGTTACTCACGGTAAGACTAAATTAAACACATTGTGGACGCTATGACTTGCTACTTATTTATATTATTTGCTTATTAATTATGTCTTCATACACACATTACGCGTACTAGGTCGTTTCTACAGCAATGTGTTGTTTAATATCAAATCTGAATACTTTTTAATTAAAATATTGAAAAATATAAATAAAATTTCGAATATTTATTTTAGAAATCGATTGAAATTAACTCAATTCATCAGTTTCACAAAATAATTGTTGTTTTATTAATTAATAACATTTATCAGATTTACTATAAACCTTAACGAAGTTTTACGAGTTATCCTACATCTCTGTAATGTTAAGTTAGCTGAAATTATTGTTAGGTTTCGATAGCCTTTTATTCATCATTTTTTCAATTTGCATTTATACATTGATATTCCTGTTGACTAACAGATTATTAGAAGATTCGGTTGAAAAACTAATCAGGAGCTTCCCATACATAGGGCGAATTCTACAAGTGGGATAGAAACAAGATAGGACTAAGTTTTAGAAAGATCTATTTTTACCTTCCT
The DNA here is from genome assembly GCA_951213105.1 of Amaurobius ferox. Lineage (NCBI taxonomy): Eukaryota > Metazoa > Arthropoda > Arachnida > Araneae > Amaurobiidae > Amaurobius > Amaurobius ferox. The sequence goes on from OX578134.1 coordinate 50,131,815, forward strand.
TATACGTATTGTGACGGGGTTGAAAATTCGAATTCGAGTTTTCCACGGGAGGTGCTTGCTCTCCCGTCGAAAACTCCCTGAAAACAAATCATCACAAGCATCCCTAAACACGAATCAGGCGCGTTTGAGATAATGTATGTATGTGTGTATGTGGGGTGGGGGGGTCAGAGAGTCTGTGGAGACTGACGAACGAATGGAGCGATTCGAACCAATTTCGGTACAAAAATTACAATCCATGAATACTGGAAGCCTATTGTTTTTATACGCAATCGGATGTTCAGAACACTTTAAATTTTCGAGTGAAATTTTGAAAAAATCATACAAAAATTAAGACTTGTAATAAAGTTACGTAAATAGACCATTCTTATGTAATTTTTCATTAAAAACTATTGACATAAATTTTAGAACGCTAGCATGAACAGTTCTTGAAATATTGCACATTTTTCAAATAAATTTATCAAAAAATCCCATACATTAAAAAAATATTAACTGATGAGAAACATGTTCACTTCTCATACGTAATATCATGCAATAAATTCGGTGACACCACTCTCGTGGATCTATCTCGTTCCATTCATGAATGAACATACTTTGAGTAATACTTTTTTATTTGAGCGCCAATAGTCATTTTTCTGCTATAAGAATAACTTATTGCTCCGTCCATAACGCTTAGGGAGATTTTGGTGACAAATGGCTGAATGTCGCCAACTTGGCGACTTTTTTAAATGTTGCCAAATTAACGAAAATCTCGCCAAATGGATAAAAATGACGCTAAATCAATGAAAGTGACGACTAATCGACGAAAATGAAATGTCTTGAAAAGAATATAAGTATCTACTATAAGAATAACATGTTTTTTTACTGTAACAGTAGTAAATTCTTTGCATTATATAAGGAAAGTCATGTGTTGCCCACATCAGATTTTTTAAACGCATTCCACTAAGTCCAGTGCTCGCAAAGTCACTTACTGTTACAAGAATATGTGGATACCTAGAGTAAGGAAGGTCCAGGATGTTCATCCCCGGAAACAATGGAATACTGATATGGTGAAAATCTATAACCAAAATATCAAGTCAATATTCTAACTCATTGTGTGTTCATAATAAATAAGATTTAGATATACGTATTGCTATCAATTGTGTATTGTGTATTTTTGTGCATTTCGGGTTTGTCCATGATAGAAGGGATACTTATGTTATTCCGTTATGCCAAACAGGATGTTGTACAATTCAGTTATTGAATGAGTTTAGACTTTATATATCTGTATGTGCATCTCGGATATTAGAAAATTGATAGTTTGCTTTTTCAGAATAGAATTTAACTTATGTCACTTTAAGTTTGAGGTTTTATTTACTCTAAAGGACAGCTCTCTACAGTATAAACATCCACATATATCCAGGGTCTCAATTTCTCATCTAACTTCATGGCTGTTTCTGACAAAATGCAAATTCTCAAATTATAAATTGCAACATTAAATTTTGCTAAATTTATTTTGTAAATTTATAGAAATTTAAGCGTATTCTTTATTTTTCTGTGCGATATGCGAATAAAACCTCTAAAATATAAGTTGCAATGTTGTTACAGTTTTAAATTTCATTTAATTTCATTTGCATATATATCATTCACAAAACGTTAAACTTTTAAACAAACGTATATTCATAGAAACCGTTTATAAGGGGTGCTATTAAAGTTATAAAAGTGGTATCATTGCAGATAATGTTATACATATACTGATTTTACAGTTTCACGCTTTTACGTGCTCGTAAAAATAGAAAGTCGATAACTGCAATAACAGCAAGGAAAGTATGCTGTGAACCATAATTTCGCTAACAACTATGGACGCTATCAAATTCAGTTCTACCGCGAAGCCAGCTCTTGTAATATTAAATCCATTATAGAACTTAAAGCATACTAATTACATATGTCATGGTAGTAAAATGTTTTTAGAAATATGCGATAAACAGATAACCTTTTGTACATACTATTGAACACGGTTTAGCAGATTAGACTGCGCTTTTAGGAGGTAAATCAGGGGTATCATAGACATCACTGATATTTTATGGGGTATTACAGGCTATGGACATTCAGGAAGCACAACCAAGCATTGCATAGGCAAAAGGTGGACATACTGCGGCTCTCGAGTAGCATTTAGCTGCCGAAACTACACTATCCTACTCCAGGGAAATCACACGTTAGGCTTTCGTAGACCCGAAAGATATAATATTCAGAAATATATAATTGTAATCGACATTTTTAAAATATTACGAGATAAACGAAAACGTAATTAAAACACATTTTAAACAAGTACAGACGATGGAACTGGATTTTGTACCATCAGTCTTCATAGAGAACACACAACTTAGCCACTTGCAGTCAAGTAAGAGCGCATTTCACTAGTTGTGGTTCCCTCGTATTGCCATTGCCCGACAATGCAAGTCTTTTTCAGGCAATTTCAGTAGACAATTTCACACAGATAATTACTGTAGAAACGGGAATGTAATTAAATTATGTAAGCAGAAATCAGTTTCTAATAAAAATAATAGAATGCCAATTAGCAAATATATATCTTATAACAAGAAAGATCAATCATGCTTAAAGTATTGATTATGAAACACTTTCCAACTTCAATGCAATTTTATTTAAACAAGTCTAAAATGCAATACATTCCTCGGTAATATTTTGAAACTTATCACAATACTGCATTAATTTATTATATTTGAAAACTTAAACCTTCATCGAAAATAATGAACTTCATTCAAATGACGGCATTGAAATATAAATTGCCTGGTTTAAACATCTCTAAAATGTTATACATTCCTCGGTAATAGTTTTAGAATTATCATAATACTACGATAATTTATTATGTTTGAAAACTTCATCGAAAACAACTGAAATTAATTCAAATGACGTCATAGAAAAAATAACACGCCTGGATCTCTCTATAAAAACAGGATTTCATTCATAACTTTCTCCCACTCATTGCATTCATCACAATACTATAATAATTTATTTTATTTAAAAATTAAGAACATGGAGCTACAAGTAATTAAACTCTATGCTTAAAGCTTCATCGAAAAAATTGTCCTTCTCTTTATGAAATCAATTAATATTTCATTCATATCAGCCATGCAGACTCCATGGACTAAATTATTTTGTGTTAAAAAAATACAGGAATTCTAATACAACTCATTCTATATATTTAGCTGTTTACATTTTACATAGGTGAAAAATAGGCATAGTTGTAGAAATAATCAAATTTAGATGAGCATTTAAACTCAAATATATTGTCATTGCGTTGTTTCAGTATGTAGATGCACAGAATTTAAGCAAAAATTAAGTAGTTTGAGGACGGATACAACACTCAATATGAATTAAAAAGAACTTAAAAAAATCACAATTTTGAAACAAGATGGATGCCAGATATCATTTTGAAGTGGGTCATGTGATCGTTTCATATCATGGTCACGTGATCGTTTCATATAAAAGGTGTACTTATTATTTTAATTTTTATTTAAAAACTACTGAATATATTTCGCTGAATTTTTTTCATATATTTTATGGAACAATTTGAATATTACCTAAAATTTTCGAAGCAATTTGTGAATTTTAAATCCGCTTAAAAAATGTTTGAAATATTAGGTCCCATAAGGCTCAATGAATTTCATTTTTTCGACCCGGGTTCAATCCAAAACTAATTGGGTAATATTATTCATTTATATTCCCATAGGTTCTACAGACCATCTGAACAACATACTAAAATTTCATTTTGATTAAGTCATTTTTACGGCAGTTATCGTGCTAACGGACAGACAGACAGACAGAATGAACAAAGTCATAAACACTTTTCAACTTTGTTGTAAAGTGTTAAAAACAAGTATCAAAAACAAAGTGTTCCAACTTAGAGAAAATTGACTTCCGAATGCATTTTATTTAAGAAACAATTACTACTTTGAATCTCTTTTCTCTGAGTGAAAATTGTTCAAGTTAAAGCATCGTGCTATACTCATGAACAGCCAAAATAGATTTTCCATAGTACCAGCGATATTTTAAAATATGAACCCAAATAAAGACTCAATCAAAGTCTTTAATGAGCAGATACTAAATATAACCTGCTCTGTTGAGTAGGACTTCTATACAATTATAAATTTTATTAATAAAAAATACAATTAAAATTATTTGTACTGTGACTCTTGAACATTTATAAAGGTATGAATCATATTTTATGCTGCTATTCTTATCGAAAAACTTGTACACCCCTCAAATAAGCCAGTCAATTTATTTTTCGAGGTAGCTGCGGGCAGAATTTCTTTTGACATTGAAGGGTGCTTAACGATAAATAATATAACCACTCTAAAACAATCAAACTACACTCACTTCCAGAAGTACTCACACTTTGCACTACACTCACTTTGTACGCAATGCAAATTTTCATTTTTCGAAAGCGAATTTGAGTTTGAGTGGCTGAAAATCGATACGGATATAGATGGCAGTATGCAAATATCGTATGTTACAGCCAATCACGACTAACTGTAACGATATATGCTAATTAGGCAGTCGTTGAAGACGCCAGCATTCTGAAAGGTTTGAGGAGGTGCTTGTAAATGCTGATGCGAAGTGTTTATAACTTGTGTAGGATTATTTTTGATGATATTCGTGTTTCTATGGCTGAAAGAAGACAAATGACAGATAATGAGCGCTGGCGTGCTGTCGGACGCATTGAAGTAAGACAGTCAATCAAAGATACCGCTATATTATTTGGCGTTGATCATTCTATAATTTCTCGATTATGAAAACAATTCCAAACAAGTCAAATAGTTGTCCGAAGACCTGCACCCGGTCGTCCATGGGTTACCACCCCCTCTGATAATCGGTATACTGCTATAGTAGCCAATAGCCAAGCGAAATAGACAAATGACCTCCCCAACTGTTACATCCGTGGTTGCAGCGGCACTAGCTAAGACAATAACTGCCAGTACTGTACTCCGAAGGCTCCACGTGAAGGGACTGTATGCCCAAGTACCACGTTTTTATGTTCCACTAACCGTCCACGCCAGTTGGGCTCAGATTAATGTGGTGTCGTCAACATGTCGATTGGACTGTCTCAGGTTGGTCCAAAGTCCTGCTCACGGACGATTCCAAATTTGCCCTGAAATCAGATGATAAGCGTGTAAGGGTCAGGATAGAACTAGGCACACGCGATCAGGCCAAAAACATCATCAAACGTCAAGCATTCAGATGTGGCAGCGCCATGGTGTGGGCTAGAATTTCTACGGGATATCGCAAGAGCTGTACATCTGTAAATGCGGTTCTGTGACAGATGTGCGGTATCGGGAAGAAGTTCGAGACCCCATTGCGAGACTCTACGCTGCAGCAATTGGTCCTGATTTCCTGCTTATGGATGATAATACCAATCCACATCGAGCTAATATCGTTGACGAATACCTGGAAAGTGAGGGTATTTCTCGTATGGAGTAGCCGACGTATTCCCTTAACCTTAATCCCATTGAAAACCTTTGGGATGCCCTCGGGCATGATGTCTCTGTACGTTTACCTCCTCTAGCCAGTCTCAGAAAGTTGGAAACTGCCCTATTGGAGGAATGGCCTTTGCTTGCATCTGCGATGTTAGACCTCATTGAAAGCATGGAAAATCGTTGCAGAGTTTGTGTGAAGGTCCGGGGTGGTCACATACCATATTAATGTTAGTTTTGTTTGATTTGTTTGCCTTTAAACATCATTTTGTTAATGACCCAAATGCAACGTCATCATATAACTTACGAAAAATAAATATTTTTTCACCTTTGTACATAATTCTTGTTTTATTTAATGCATAAACAAATTTGCTACCTTCATGTAAAATGTTGAGTTAATCAAAGATTTACTTTTCCATTTTTGTTGATTTTACCATCCGTGCTAAACTTTTGGAGGCCAGTGTATATCTCGAATTTAGAAACAATTAATTATATGTGTAGTTGACCATTTACACGCCAATATTCTCAATCGATAAAATTGAGTATAAAATTCATTACAGAATAAAGTTTCGTTCATATAGTTCTGTAAACATTGCTGTTTAAAGTATAAATATGACTTGTTTTGGCATACGAACTATTTCTCAGTGTTGTAATGTACAGAATTTTGCTAAAATGAACTGTTTATCACTTTTCATAGGGCGCAATTTAAAAAATCGTATAAAATTGAAAAACACTTTTAAAATTCCATAGATGTAATTAAAAAGTATCAGTTTAATGAATAAACATGCACAATTATAATATTAGCAAGATGCAAGTTTCATATAATGCATCAAATGGCAATTTTTCCGTTTGGGAATATTGGCGTGCTCTAAGGTACAAAATTAGTCGAATAACATGTTTATGTTCTTCTGCTTAGATTGCAATACATTATTGCTTGAAATTTCTATAGCTTTCCAAACAACTGTAACAATATGTCAAGAGAGTTCCTTGTTCCTCTTTCAAATCCTTTCCCTTCCCTCATCTCCTTAAGGGGATGTAAATCATATAGCATTGCCGCGGCTCAATAATATGTGTTTATTTGGATATTGGGGACTTATTTTCAACATTTCCGGTTCCCTGTGTGGAGTGTAACCGTTTAGGTAATACATTTCGCAATCTTGCTAATACTAAGAAAAGGGGGGGAGGGGACGAACTCTCGTAGAAACAAAAGTGCAAAACAACAAATATTTAAATACAAATATTTATAAAATTTCAAATATGTCCCTTAGTTAATTTGTTCCTAATTGTAATTTGCCACACATTCCTGTATAGTGATTGTTTAGGCAATTTAGCAAAAATGACAGAATTATATGCATTACAAAAAGGAGAAGCTTTAGACATTGTAAAATATTATATTGGAACTAATTTTGCAATAGTGTGAGACCAGAAATTGTTCTCACATGAGACACTTTTATTTGAGTATTTATGGTGGCCAGAACGGCAGAGAAAACGGTAGTCTGGCTGGCACAGGGGTTTATGACAACGTGAACTTTAAGGTCATAATACTATAAATTTAGGGGTGTCAGACCAGAGGGGCTGAGAGGGGCCTTGCTTAATGTGAAATGATGCCATTGGGTTGAGAAGAACCAATGAGCGCCAAGGGGAAGGAGGGCGGAAGCAAAAATGCTATATATGTGATGAAGTTATCATTTATGGAAATTAATGAAGTATGAAAAGAATTGCGTTCAAAAAGTAATACTGTGTAATGCGTAATTTGTACAAAAAAAATGTGTAATGGTGTTAAAAATATAAAAGTAGATAGTAGTGTGTAACATTTCAAAGTGAATGTGCATATGTTTAAAAATCTTTTTAAATAGTCAAAATTTAATTTAGCTTCAATTAAAAGCTGGACCCGGTAGAGTTCATGAGTACATAACTTATGTTTTTTTAGTGTATATAATGTGTGCTAAAAAACTTTTGTGTTACCATAAGACTGTGTGAACTAGAATTCTGAATCGAATTTTTTTTTCGAACTCTATTGGTTTTGAATTTTTTTGTTTTTTTTTGTCCGTGGGGAGATATGTGAGACCAGAAATTGTTCTCATATGAGACACTTTTATTTGAGTATTTATGGTGGCCAGAACGGCAGAGAAAACGGTAGTCTGGCTGGCACCGGGGTTTATGACAACGTAAACTTTAAGGTCATAATAATATACATTTAGGGGTGCCAGACCAGAGGGGCTGAGAGAGGCCTTGTTTAATGTGAAATGATGCTATTGGGTTGAGACGAACCAATGAGCGCCAAGGGGACGAAGGGCGGAGCTACGCCCCCCCCCCTTCCCGCCGAGGGAACCACAGAGACGAAAGATAAAGAGTACAGTTGTAGACGAAATCCGATGTAGACAACGAGAAGCAGAGATGGAGATCAGACATGAAAAGAGAAACGATCACGATTTTTGACTGATGAGCACGGGTAGAGGAGCATAAAAAAACCCAACAGATTTGTAGAGTGTCCCGTAGAGGTTCCAAATTAATGGAGGTAAATCAAATGGCGAGTGCATTAAAAGTACTAGGAGGAGCCACACACCACAGAGTTATAGTCCTCTAAGTCCTCTGGACGAGTCGGACGGTCTGGGTCTTCCACACCACAGAGTTATGGCAGTATAAGACTGATGCAAGCCTTTGAGAGATGATAAGCCCATGACTAAACTGGAAGGTATGTGATTAGATTAACACAAGTTCTAGAAACTATCGTAAATCTAATAATTCTGGTCGCATATGTCCCCTCGCTAAAATAATTAATGAAAATTGATGTTATTGATAAATTGATGCTGTTAATAAATGGTATTGTCTAAGTTTAAATGGTGTGATCAATTTAGCATTATATTAATTAATAATTATTTTCAGGACTTACACAAAAGGTAAAAATAATTGGAGGGTTTATTACGGCACAACAACGAGCAATGTACGTTTAATGTTAATTCCACTTTATGAGATCAACGGCCATGTCTTTAATGCTTAATAATAATTAATGTTAATTATAAAGTGTTAACTTTAAGTTTACTTATTTTATTTCTATCGCGACAAATAGTATTTGAGGAAAATGGATTTAGATTTAGTTTGTTATCCAATAGACGTTGTGTAATGTGCCACACTTAATCACACGCTCGCTAGAAAAATGTACCTTGAATGCAGTAAAAGTCTACACAGACAGTGCTTCTCCCACTATCATGGACAATAAACTGGACATGGAATTAAATTTTAAAAAAACAAACTTTTGAACAACATCCATTTGTTAAGATATTTTATTACTTACAGTAGAAATTAAAAAATCCATATATCGATATAATTTCTTCTAAATAAATTGCATGCATGTCCATTTTTTCCTTTTCTATCTCTTACATCTGTCTTTGAATATACTGCGAATTAATACCCGTATAATTTATTTTATATATGAAATTTAGTTTAACTCGGTGGATTAATTCAGACTTGATCAGAATTTGTGCTTACAGGCCAAGATATCGAAGTTTTTATGCAATGGTTTGCATATAATAAAAAACTAAATGTAAGATGAAAAGTTTCTAAATTAGAACAAATGAATAAACATACACAAAACATTTTTTTTCGAAAATGTATTCCCCATAGTCTTTAGAGTTTCATTTTAAAGTGATATTTATAGATATATAAATATCACTCTGTTCTATGATCCAAAAATAGGAACTGTTTAGTGATATTTATAGATATATAAATATCACTAAACAGTTCCTATTTTTGGATCATAGAACAGAGCTTAAAAGGTAATGTACATGTACTATTATGTAACGATAAACAATTGATTCCGACATAAAACTTTTGGAATAAATAAATTTAAAATATATCGGTTAAAATAAAACCTTATTTAAGATATTTAATTCAAGAAAACACTTATTTAAATATTCAAAAAATATTCATTTATTTATATACATAGCATTTTCTCCACGTAAATTGTTCTCTTTTGTTATACATTATAATGGAATAAGGAAAACAAAGTTAAATAACCTTAAACTCCCATATAAACTTTTACGATAATATATCTTCATATTATGATTCAAAATTCCAGCACCCTTATAGATATCATCACATAAAAAGGAACAGATTCTGAGTAATATATGCACGAACATCTTGGCTAAAACTTTGTAAAACCCATTTTCAAGTCCATCATTTCGACGGTGGTGCATAAAATGTTGAAATATTTTTACTTAATATCTTTCGTCACGAAACATAAAGTAACAATGTATATAAATTGCTGAAATGTACTTTTAAAGCGAAAGAAAGAGATAATATTCAAAGTCAAAGAAAAGTTAAATTTCCTTTAATATATTGCAAGCAATCATGGAGGTTAATTTATCCCCATTCTACAGCGGTATCCAAAATTATCAGAGTAATAATAAGTCCGAAAGTTATTTGTAGAAGAAAACTTTTCTAGACATAATTTGAATAAACTGCACATGTAAGGAAAGCTCAAAATGTAGAAGAAAATGAAGACATTATTAAACATAAGGAGCATTTAAAACTTAACAAACCCGCAAATTATTCAGTTCTTTTTAAACATTTTTTTTTTTAATATATGCACTTGTTTTAGATGTTCTAGACCCTAAAACATCTAAAACATGTGCATAATTCTAAAATGAACAATGGTATTATGCCATATACCAGATGATAATCATGGATTAAGTCGATTGGGTGAATTATGGAAAAATGAGAGATTTTGGATTGTTCTTTACGAAAACGAATATTAAATTGTAAATTGTAAGTTGAAAATGGGGTTAAATACATTATGTTTTAATTGACTCTTCTTTTGGAATGTTAAAAGTCACAGTAAAAAACAAAACATGGTTTGGAACAGTGTTTGTTTTTAAACTTTTGGTTCGTGGGTGGAACACGTTTAAAACTTAACTTGATGGCTAAACCCTAAAATAATAACATTTCATTGTGGGATAAATTATGCATTCAAAATATTACGCATTTTTTTAACATTTTTCAACATAGTTCAAACGTGTTTATGACTTTGTTCATTCTGTTTGTATGTTTGTCTGTCTGTATACATGTCTGTCTATCTGTTAGCACGATAACTGCCTTAAAAATGACTTTATCAAAATGAAACTTTAGTATGTTGTTCAGACGGTCCATGAGATCTATGGGATCTATGGGACTATAAATGATTAATATCGACCAATTAGTTTTAGACAGAACCCGTTTTGAAAAAATGAAATACATTGAACCCTACCCTATCAGACCTAATTTTTCAAAAATTTAAGCGAATTAAAATTTACAAATTGCTTCAAAAGTTTTGGGAAATATTCAAATTATCCCATAAACTATACAAAAAAATTTACAGCAAAATACATTCAGTAGTTATTAAAATAAAATTTAAAATAATAATTACAGCTTTGATATGAAGAGATAATATGACCCACTTCAAAATAAAATATGACATCCATCTTGTGTCAAAATTGTGATTTTTAAAGTCATTTTTCCTTTATATTTAGTGTTGTATCCGTCCTAAAACCGCTTTATTTTTGCTTAATTTCTGTAACTCTGTATGTAAATCTGTATGTAAACAACACAATTACAACATATTTGACTTTAAATGAGCATCAAACTTTGATTATTTCTACAACGAATCCTAATTTGCAGTCATGGAGAAAGTAAGCAGATTAGGTTGTAGGATGAGTTATATAAGAATTGCTGAATCTCTTTACCGAAAAATTATATTGCTCAAGAGTCTGCAATATAGATTATATGAATGAACATTCATTGATTTTACATACAGAAACAGACAATTTAATGGCAGACTTTTTCGATGAAGTTTTATGCATAGAGTTAAATTACATTTACCTCCATGGTTTCAAGTTTTTAAGTAGAATAAATTATTGTAGTATTGGGATGAATGAAATAAAAATGTATAAATGAAATATTTATTGCTTTTACACACAGAGCCAGGCGATTTACATTTCGATGACGTCATTTGGATCAAGTTCGTTTTTTTCGATGAAGTTTTAAATTTTCAAATTTAATTAATTATTGCATTATCGTGATAATTTTTAAAATATTGCCGCTGAATGTATCGCATTTCATAGATGTTTAAATAAAATTAGATTTGGAAATCACATACAATCAATCAATTTTCAAATTCAATGATTTATGCATAATTGATCTTTCTTGTTTTATATATATTTTTTTCACCCTGGATTTAGAAATAGCACACTTTGAAAATAGTTAGCTTAGAAAATTAAGAACATATCTATATAAATAAAATTGAAAATATGTCTGTCTGTCTGTCTGTTTGTCCCATCATCACGGGAGAACTGCTGAACCGAATTTTATGAAATTTTGTGGGTAGCCTAGAAATAGCCCCACTTAAAATTTAGTCTATGGTTTGAATTTCTACGACCAGTGGTTCTCGAGATATTAGTAAAAAACGAAACTTTAGTTTGTCTCATCATCACGAGAGAACGGCTGAACCGAATTTAATGAAATTTTGTGGGTGGCCTTGAAATAGCCCCCCATAAATTTTGCCCAAGTTTCGAATTTCTAAGACCAGGGGTTGGGGAGATATTAATGAAAAACGGAACTTTTTTTATAGGAGTTCTACTCTCCAACTCCGTGGTTTATCCAAACGGAAGGATAAAAATCGTTTGTTTAAAGCGTCAAAGAGAATTAAAACTTCATTTTTGAGTTTGATGAAGGATTTTTGCATTAAATAGTCACTATCTGAAAGCATGAATTGTTTGAAACATGAATTTAAATGGAAAAATCTACCAGCATGTTTTATATTTCACAAGCTTTTACTCAACGATTAGAAGTATAAAGAAATTAAAATGGTTATTTAATTTCGCATTTTATGAAGAAGATTCTATCTTATATCATGTTGCTCGGCAAAGGAATGAAATTAAATGTGTTTGTCAATGATTATTATTATTTTTTCGATTTGAATAATAAATAAATGGATATTAAAATATATCTTGTAAATGAACGCTTTGATTTTTTTCAATTATATTAATTGCGAACTGCATACATCACTTTGATTTATTTTAGCAAAGAGGTTTTAAGCTTATATATTGTGTTTAGCTAATAAACTCATATTCTGTTTACCCAATAAATTCTTTTATCCAATTGTTTAAACAGAAAAAGAGTAGAATGGGTATATCTTCTAATAATAGTTTAGTGTTTTCATTTAGTATATACAAACTGGATCACGATATTTTATTCAGATCTGCGAATTTAGAGCTACGAATTTGGCTGGATATCGCTAACTTGGCAAATTTCTTAAAAGTTGCCAAATTGATTGAAATGTCCCCAAATTGATAAAAATGACGTAAATCCATGAAATTTATTTTGTTTGTTAAAAGAAAGTACTGAAATGGTGTTTCGTTAGCATTTGTATGTCAGTCCAACCGCCCTACTTAGAAACACATTTAGCGAATTTTTAAAATGTCACTAAATTGATAAAAATATTTATAAATCCATAAAATTATTTTGAAATTGATAAATTGCCCTAAATAAACGAAATTGTGTATTTTTAGGGGATAATATTTTGTTGATGGATCGTCAATTTATCGCCAAGTGGGACTGTCAGTTCTATAGTCCCACTTGGCGATAAATTTGGCAATTTTTTAAAATATCGCCAAAACTTCATTAGAGATATTCAGACGATATTTTGACCACCAATTTATTTGAAGCAAATCATAACATGTCGCTTAACAACGGATTTAAATTCAATGTGTTTATGAGGAAGAAGATTTTTATTAAATCCTTTCCGAATTTAATGATGAAGATATATATATAAAATAAATATCATTGCCATCGTATTTTTGACTGGATAATATCAATTACGATCTTCATGTTTAAACATTATTATTATTGAAGTTTTCGGGGATTATTGATTCAGAGGTTATTGATATTTTCAATTTCTTATGCCGTTGTTTCATTGCGGGAAAAAATGGTTGAAACTCATATATTGTACGTTGTACGAGTAATCTTCTACAAATGCACGGGTATATCTTCTAATCTAAGAGAATATAAGTAGTACATGGATATTGGCATATATTGGAATCAAGCCTTCCGGTATGAAGATTACGGGGATTATTGATATTTTTAATTTATTAAGTAATCTGCTATATATTGGCAAAAAATTTTCAGACTAAATATTATAATACGGGTAATCTTTTACTAACACTAGGACATATCTTCTAATCTATGACATTATAAGTAGTACGGGTTTATCTTCCCATATAATTTTAGCACTTTCATTTGGGCACATATTGGAATTAATTACTGCCTATCGGTTTAAAGATGACGGATTTATTGATATTTTGAATTTATATATGTAATCTACTAATACAGGTTATATCTTCTAATATTCGCGTATGTAAGTAGTACGGGTCCCATACAATACGCTATTATTTTGCATATATTGATTCAATTCCATACTTTTTATAAATTTGCTTACAAAAAAGTCCAGGATTCTTCAGATCTACTCGTGAAGATGATTTTGAATAACGAGACCAGTCATTCCTTAACTTCTTTTTAGGAGCATTATGTTAAATATTTTAACAGAATATTTTGATTAAAAACGCCATTTAGTATACTATAGGAATTTGCACATGATTGTGAATTTTAAGTTTATTAATATTATATACTCCGTACGAAGAACGGATATGCTGCTAGTCTATATAAATAAAAATGAAAATCTGTCTGTCTGTCTGTCTGTCTGTCTGTCTGTCTGTCTGTCTGTTTGTCACACCATCACGGGAGAACGGCTGAACCGAATTTGATGAAATTTTGTGGGTAGCTCAGAAATAGCCCCACTTAAAATTATATCCGTATTTTGAGTTTCTACGACCAGTGGTTCTCGAGATATTAGTAAAAAACGAAATTTTCGTTTGTCTCATCATCACGGAAAAACGGCAGAACCGAATTTAATGAAATTTGGTGAATAGCCTTGAAATATCCCCCCATAAATTTTGTCCAAGTTTCGAGTTCCTAAGACCTGGGGTTGTCGAGATATTAATGAAAAACGGAACTTTTTCCTAGGAGTTCTACTCCCTAACTCCGTGGTTTATCCAAACGAAAAGCTTGAAAATCGTTTGAAAGTGAATTAAAATTTAATCTCTGAGTTTGATGGGAGATTTTTTGCGTTAATTAGTCACTTTCTGAAAACATGAATTGTTTGAAATATGATTTAAAGGGGAAATCTATCTCCATGGTTCATGGTTTATTTAAAACACGCTTTTACGGAACAATGAGAAGTATAGAGAAATCAAAATCGTTATTTAATTTCGCAGTTTATGTTATAAGACATGACATATTTAACATGTTATAATATTCTATCTTACATCATGTTACTCAGAAACGCAATTAAATTAAATCTGTCTGTTAATTTTAATAATTATTTTTTCGATTTGAATAATAAATAAATGGATATAAAAATATATTTTAGAAAAGAACGATTTGATTTTCCTTATAGCATTTTTGACTGGATAATATCAATTACGGTCTTCAGGTTTAAAAATTATTATTATTTATATTTTCGGGGATTATTGATTCAAGGATTATTGATATTTTCAAGTTATTATGCAATTATTTTATTATGACAAAAATTGTTTAAACTCATATATTGTATGTCGTACGAATCTTCTACAAATACACGTGTACGAGAATCTACGAGAATATAAGTAGTACAGGTATATTGACATATGTTTTGATATATATTGGCATATATTGGAATCAATTACGACCTTCTGGTATAAAGAGTACGGATATTATTGATGTTTTCAATTTATTACGTCATTTCTTTTATTTTGACAAATATTTTTGAGACGCATATTGTAATACGGGTAATCTTCAACTAACATATTGGCATATTTTCTGATCTGCGACAATATAATTAGTACGGGGTTGCATATATTCATTCAATTCCTATTTTTTCTTCTGTAAATTTGCTTACAAAAGAGGGCAGTATGTTTTATCCTTCAGATCTGATCGTGAAGATAATTTTGCATAGTGAGAACATATATTCTTAAACTTCTCTTTAGGAGCAATAAATTTAATATTTTAAGAGAATTTGCACATGATTGCGAACTATAAGTTTCTTTAAATTATACACTCCGTACGAATAACGGGTGTGCTGTTAGTGGTTAATAATTTTAACATTTTAGGAGGATATATAATGTTGCTCGGCATCGCAATTAAATTAAATGTGTTTGTTAATGTTTTTATTATTTTTTTTCGATTTAAATAATAAATAAATGGATAAATGGATATAAAAGTATATCTTATGAATGGACGGTTTGATTTTTCTTTTAATTATATTAATTGCTGACTGCGTACATCAATTTCATTTATTTTGGCAAAGAGTTTTCAAGCTTATATCGTATTTAGCTACTAAACTCATATATTGTGTTTAGCCAATAAATTCATATAGCCGATTGTTGAAACAGAAAAAGAATAGAGCGGGTATATCTTCTAATACAATTGTAGTGTTTTCATTTAGTATATTGAAACGGGATAAGAATGTTTCATTCAGATCTGCAAATTCAAAGCAACGAATTTGGAGGGATATCGCTAATTTGACAACTTTTCTTAAACTTTGCCAAATTGACGGAAATGTCGCCCAATTGATATTAACGACACACAAACAGCTGCCATAAACCTTCGGTTTGGTCGTGTGGCTTGGGTCTTCTACATATCAATGAAATTTTTTTTTGTTTTGTTGGAAGAGAGTACTGAAATGATGTTTGGTTAGCATTTATCTGTCAGACCAACCATCCTACTTAGTAATACATTTAGCGAATTTTTAAAATGTCACCAAATTGATAAAAATGTTTTCAAATCTGTAAAAATATCTTGAAATTGATAAAATTGCGCTACATAAATGATATTAATTGTTTTTTGTTAGGGGATAGTATTGTGATGATATTTCGTCAATTTGTCGCAAAGTGGAACTGTCAGTTCTACAGTCCCACTTGGCGATAAATTTGGCGATTCTTTAAAATGTCGCTAATTTGACGAAACTGTCGTCAAATGTTCCATAGAAATATAACTATTTAGACGATATTTTTTCTACCAATTTATTTGAAGCAAATGATATCATGTCGCTTAGCAACGGATTTATATCCAATGTGTTTATGCGCCAGACGATTTTTATTAAATCCTTTCCGATTTGAATAATGAAGATATGTATATAAAATAAATTTCATTGCCATTTCATTTTGCACTGGATAATATCAATTATACTCTTCAGGTTTAAACATTATTATTATTGATATTTTCCGGAATTATGGATTCAGGGATTATTGATATTTTTAAGTTATTACGCCATTGTTTTATTGCGGCAAAAATTGGTGACACACGCATATTGTACGTTGTACGAGTAATCTTCTAGGAATGCACGGGTATATCTTCTAACCTACGAGAATATAAGTAGTACAGGTATATTGGCATATATTTTGACATATATTGGCATATATATTGGAATCAAGTACAGTCTTCTGGTATGAAGATTACGGGGATTAATTATATATTCAATTTATTACGTCGTCTGTTGTATTTTACCAAAAAACATTTGCGACTCATATTGCAAAACGGGTAATCTTCTACTAATAATCGGACATTATACGTAGTACGTGTATATCTTCCCATATAATTTTAGCACTTTAATTTTGACATATATTGGAATAAATGACTGTCTTCAGATTTAAAGATTACGGGTTTATTGGTATTTTCAATTTATACATGTAATCTACTAATACAGGTTATATTTTCTAATATTCGCGTATATAATTAGTACGGTTCCCATACAATTTTAACGATTTTATTTTGCATATATTGATTCAATTCCATATTTTTTTTTATATTTGCTTACATAAGTGGTCCAAGATGTTTATTCTTCAGATATGTCCATGAAGATAATTTTATATAGCGAGAACAGAGATTCTGAAACTTCTTTTTAGGAGCATTATATTAAATACTAGCAGCATACCCGTTCTTCGTACGGAGTATATAATATAAATAAACTTAAAATTCACAATTATGTGCAAATTCCTATAGTATACTAAATGGCATTTTTAATCAAAATAGTCTGTTAAAATATTTAACATAATGCTCCTAAAAAGAAGTTAAGGAATGGCTGTTCTCGTTATTCAAAATTATCTTCACGGGTAGACCTGAAGAATAAAATATCCTGGCCTTTTTGTAAGCAAATTTATAAAAAGTATGGAATTGATTCAATATATGCAAAATAATAGCGTATTGTATGGGACCCGTACTACTTATATACGCGAATATTAGAAGATATAACCTGTATTAGTAGATTACATATATAAATTGAAAATATCAATAAATCCGTAATCTTTAAATCAGTAGGCAATAATTAATTCTAATATGTGCCCAAATGAAAGTGCTAAATTTATATGGGAAGATAAACCCGTACTACTTATAATGTCATAGATTAGAAGATATGTCCTAGTGTTAGTAAAAGATTACCCGTATTATAATATGTAGTCAGAAATTTTTTTACCAATATATAACAGATTACTTAATAAATTAAAAATATCAATAATCCCTGCCATCTTCATACCGAAAGGCTTGATTCCAATATATTCCAATATACATGTACTACTTATATTCTCTTAGATTAGAAGATATACCCGTACATTTGTAGAAGATTACTCGTACAACGTACAATATATGAGTTTCAACAATTTTTGCCGCAATAAAATAATGCCATAAGAAATTGAACATATCAATAATCTCTGAATCAATAATCCCCGAAAATATCAATAATAATAATGTTTAAACATGAAGATCGTAATTGATATTATCCAGTCAAAAATACGATGGCAATGAAATTTATTTTATATACATATCTTCATCATTAAAATCGGAAAAGATTTAATAAAAATCTTCTTCCTTATAAACACATTAAATTTAAATCCGTTGTTAAGCGACATGTTATGATTTGCTTCAATCAAATTGGTGGTCAAAATATCGTCTGAATATCTCTAATGAAAGTTTGGCGATATTTTAAAAAATCGCCAAATTTATCGCCAAGTGGGACTGTAGAACTGACAGTCCCACTTGGCGATAAATTGACGGACCATCATCAAAATATTATCCCCTAAAAAAACACAATTTCGTTTATTTAGGGCATTTTATCAATTTCAAAATATTTTTATGGATTTATAAATATTTTTATCAATTTGGTGACATTTTAAAAAATCGCCAAATTAATCGCCAAGTGGGGCTGTAGAACTGACAGTCCCACTTGGCGATAAATTGACGAACCATCATCAAAATATTATCCCCTAAAAAAACACAATTTCGTTTATTTAGGGCAATTTATCAATTTCAAAATATGTTTATGGATTTATAAATATTTTTATCAATTTGGTGACATTTTAAAAATTCGCTAAATGTGTTTCTAAGTAGGGCGGTTGGACTGACAGGCAAATGCTAACGAAACACCATTTCAGTACTTTCTTTTAACAAAACAAAATAAATTTCATTGATTTACGTCATTTTTATCAATTTGGGGACATTTCAATCATTTTGGTAACTTTTATGTAATTTGCCAAGTTAACGATATCCAGCCAAATTCGTAGCTCTAAATTCGCAGATCTGAATAAAATATCGTGATCCAGTTTGTATATACTAAATTGAAACACTAAAATATTGTTAGAAGATATACCCATTCTACTCTTTTTCTGTTTAAACAATTGGATAAATGAATTTATTGGGTAAACAAAATATGAGTTTATTAGCTAAACACAATATATAAGCTTAAAACCTCTTTGCTAAAATAAATGAAAGTGGTGTATGCAGTTCGCAATTAATATAATTAAAAAAAATCAAACCGTTCATTTATAAGATATATTTTAATACCCATTTATTTAATATTCAAATCGAAAAAATAATAATAATCATTAGCAAACATATTTAATTTCATTCCTTGGCCGAGCAACACGATATAAGATAGAATCTTCCTCATAAAATGCGAAATTAAATAACCATTTTAATATCTTTATACTTCTAATCGTTGAGTAAAAGCTTGTGAAATACAAAACATGGAGGTAGATTTTTCCATTTAAATTCATGTTTCAAACAATTCATGCTTTCAGATAGTGACTATTTAATGCAAAAATCCTGCATCAAACTCAAAAATAAAGTTTTAATTCCCTTTGACGTTTTAAACAAATAATTTTTATCCTTTGCGTTTGGATAAACCACGGAGTTGGAGAGTAGAACTCCTATAAAAAAAGTTCCGTTTTTCATTAATATCTCGACAACCCCTGGCCTTAGAAACTCGAAACTTGAGCAAAATTTATGGGGGGCTATTTCAAGGCCACCTACAAAATTTCATTAAATTCGGTTCAGCCGTTCTCTCGTGATGATGAGATAAACGAAAGTTTCGTTTTTTACTAATATCTCGAGAACCACTGGTCGTAGAAATTTCAAACATAGACTAAATTTTAAGTGGAGCTATTTCTAGGCTACCCACAAAATTTCATCAAATTCGGTTCAGCCGTTCTCCCGTGATGATGGGACAAACAGACAGACAGACAGACAGACAGATTTTCAATTTTATTTATATAGACTAGCAGCATACCCGTTCTTCGTACGGAGTATATAATATAAAGAAACTTGAAATTCATAATCATGCCCAAATTCTTATAGTATACTAAATGACATGTTTAATCAAAATATTCTGTTAAAATATTTAATATAATGCTCCTAAAAAGAAGTTTAAGAATCTCTGTTCTCGCTATATAAAATTATCTTCATGGACATATCTGAAGAATAAAACATCTTGGACCCCTTATGTAAGCAAATATAAAAAAAAATATGGAATTGAATCAATATATGCAAAATAAAAGCGTTAAAATTGTATGGGACCCGTACTAATTATATACGCGAATATTAGAAAATATAACCTGTATTAGTAGATTACATGTATAAATTGAAAATAACAATAAACCCGTAATCTTTAAATCTGAAAACAGTCATTTATTCCAATATATGTCAAAATTAAAGTGCTAAAATTATATGGGAAGATGTACACGTACTACTTATAATGTCCGATTATTAGTAGAAGATTACCCGTTTTGCAATATGAGTCACAAATGTTGTTTTGGTTAAATACAACAGACGACGTAATAAATTGAATATATAATTAATCCCCTTAATCTTCATACCAGAAGACTGTACTTGATTCCAATATATATGCCAATATATGTCAAAATATATGCCAATATACCTGTACTACTTATATTCTCGTAGGTTAGAAGATATACCCGTGCATTCCTAGAAGATTACTCGTACAACGTACAATATGCGTGTGTCAGCAATTTTTGCCGCAATAAAACAATGGCGAAATAACTTAAAAATATCAATAATCCCTGAATCAATAATTCCGGAAAATATCAATAATAATAATGTTTAAACCTGAAGAGTATAATTGATATTATCCAGTCCAAAATGAAATGGCAATGAAATTTATTTTATATACATATCTTCATTATTCAAATCGGAAAGGATTTAATAAAAATCGTCTGCCGCATAAACACATTTGATATAAATCCGTTGCTAAGCGACATGATATCATTTGCTTCAAATAAATTGGTAGAAAAAATATCGTCTAAATAGTTATATTTCTATGGAACATTTGGCGACAGTTTCGTCAAATTAGCGACATTATAAAAAATCGCCAAATTTATCGCCAAGTGGGACTGTAGAACTGACAGTTCCACTTTGCGACAAATTGACGAAATATCATCACAATACTATCCCCTAACAAAAAACAATTAATATCATTTATGTAGCGCAATTTTATCAATTTCAAGATATTTTTATAGATTTGAAAACATTTTTATCAATTTGGTGACATTTTAAAAATTCGCTAAATGTATTACTAAGTAGGATGGTTGGTCTGACAGATAAATGGTAACCAAACATCATTTCAGTACTCTCTTCTAACAAAACAAAAAAAAATTTCATTGATATGTAGAAGACCCAAGCCACACGACCAACCCGAAGGTTTATGGCAGCTGTTTGTGTGTCGTTTATATAAATTTGGCGACATTGCCGTCAATTTGGCAAAGTTTAAGAAAAGTTGTCAAATTAACGATATCCCTCCAAATTCGTAGCTTTGAATTTTCAGATCTGAATGAAACATTCTTATCCCGTTTCAATATACTAAATGAAAACACTACAATTGTATTAGAAGATATACCCGCTCTACTTTTTTCTGTTTCAACAATCGGCTATATGAATTTATTGGCTAAACACAATATATGAGTTTAGTAGCTAAATACGATATAAGCTTGAAAACTCTTTGCCAAAATAAATGAAATTGATGTACGCGGTCAGCAATTAATATAATTAAAAGAAAAATCAAACCGTCCATTCATAAGATATATTTTTATATCCATTTATCCATTTATTTATTATTTAAATCGAAAAAAAATAATAAAAACATTAACAAACACATTTAATTTAATTGCGATGGCGAGCAACATGATATATCCTCCTAAAATGTTAAAATTTATCAACCACTAACACTACACCCGTTATTCGTAAGGAGTGTATAATTTAAAGAAACTTAAAGTTCGCAATCATGTGCAAATTCGGTTAAAATATTAAATTTATTGCTCCTAAAGAGAAGTTTAAGAATATATGTTCTCACTATGCAAAATTATCTTCACGATCAGATCTGAAGAATAAAACATCCTGCCCCCTTTTGTAAGCAAATTTACAGAAGAAAAAATAGGAATTGAATGAATATATGCAACCCCGTACTAATTATATTGTCGCAGATCAGAAAATATGCCAATGTGTTAGTAGAAGATTACCCGTATTACAATATGCGTCTCAAAAATATTTGCCAAAATAAAAGAGATGACGTAATAAATTGAAAACATCAATAATATCCGTACTCTTTATACCAGAAGGTCGTAATTGATTCCAATATATGCCAATATATATCAAAACATATGTCAATATACCTGTACTACTTATATTCTCGTAGATTAAAATATATACACGTGTATTTGTAGAAGATTCGTACAACATACAATATATGAGTTTAAACAATTTTTGTCATAATAAAATAATTGCATAATAACTTGAAAATATCAATAATCCTTGAATCAATAATCCCCGAAAATATAAATAAATTTTAAATCTGAAGACCGTAATTGATATTATCCAGTCAAAAATGCTATAAGAAAAATCAAATCGTTCTTTTCTAAAATATATTTTTATATCCATTTATTTATTATTCAAATCGAAAAAATAATTATTAAAATTAACAGACAGATTTAATTTAATTGCGTTTCTGAGTAACATGATTTAAGATAGAATCTTATAACATGTTAAATATGTCATGTCTTATAACATAAACTGCGAAATTAAATAACGGTTTTGATTTCTCTATACTTCTGATTGTTCCGTAAAAGCTTGTTTTAAATAAACCATGAACCATGGAGATAGATTTCCCCTTTAAATCATGTTTCAAACAATTCATGTTTTCAGAAAGTGACTAATTAACGCAAAAAATCTCCCATCAAACTCAGAGATTAAATTTTAATTCACTTTCAAACGATTTTCAA
Source organism: Amaurobius ferox (assembly GCA_951213105.1). Lineage (NCBI taxonomy): Eukaryota > Metazoa > Arthropoda > Arachnida > Araneae > Amaurobiidae > Amaurobius > Amaurobius ferox. Next base: position 50,154,910 of record OX578134.1, read on the forward strand.
GCTTTTCGTTTGGATAAACCACGGAGTTAGGGAGTAGAACTCGTAGGGAAAAGTTCCGTTTTTCATTAATATCTCGACAACCCCAGGTCTTAGAAACTCGAAACTTGGACAAAATTTATGGGGGGATATTTCAAGGCTATTCACCAAATTTCATTAAATTCGGTTCAGCCGTTTTTCCGTGACGATGAGACAAACGAAAATTTCGTTTTTTGCTAATATCTCGAGAACCACTGGTCGTAGAAACTCAAAACACGGATATAACTTTAAGTGGGGCTATTTCTGGGCTACCCACAAAATTTCATCAAATTCGGTTCAGCCGTTCTCCCGTGATGGTGTGACAAACAGACAGACAGACAGACAGACAGACAGACAGACAGACAGACAGACAGACAGACAGATTTTCATTTTTATTTATATAGATTTTAACAGAATATTTTGATTAAACATGTCATTTAGTATACTATAAGAATTTGGGCATGATTATGAATTTCACGTTTCTTTATATTATATACTCCGTACGAAGAACGGGTATGCTGCTAGTTAACTATATAAATAAAATTGAAATTCTGTCTGTCTGTCTGTCTGTCTGTTTGTCCCGTCATCACGGGGGAACGGCTGAGCCGAATTTGATGAAATTTTGTGGGTAGCTTAGAAATAACCCCACTTAAAATTTAGTCCATATTTAGAGTTTCCACAACCAGTGGTTTGCGAGATATTAGTGAAAAACGAATATTTCGTTTGTCTCATCATCACGCGAGAACGGCTGAATCGAATTTCATGAAATTTTGTGAGTAGCCTTGAAATAGTCCCCCTAGTTTCGAGTTTCTAATACCAGGGGTTGTCGAGACATTATGAAAAACGAAACTTTATCCTAGGAGTTCTACTCTCTAACTCCGTGGTTTATCCAAACGGAAAGGATGAAAATCGTTTGTTTAAAACGTCAACGTGAATTAAAACTTCATTTCTGAGCTTAGTGCAGGATTTTTGCATTAATTAGTCACTAACTGAAAGCATGAATTGTTTGAAACACGAATTTAAATGGAAAATCTAACTCCATGGTTTATGATTCACAAGCATTTACTAAACAATGGAAAGTATAAAGAAATCAAAATGGTAATTATTTTTGCATTTTATGGGGAAGAGATCAAAATGATTATTTAATTTCGCAGTTTATGAGGAAGATTCTTTCTTATATTATGTTGCTCAGCAACGCAATTAAATTAAATGTGTTTGTTAATATTTATTATTATTTTTTCTATTTTAATAATAAATAAATAGATGTAAAAATATATTTTGTAAATGAACGGTTTGATTTTTCATTTAATTATATTAATTACGGACTGTGTACATCACTTTTTTTTTTGGCAAAGAACTTTCAAGCTTATATATTGTGTTGAGCTAATAAACTCATATATTGTGTTTAGCCAATAAATTTATTTAGCCGATTGTTGAAACAGAAAAAGAGTAGAACGGGTATATTTTCTAATGCAATTTTAGTGTTTTCATTTAGTATATGCAAAAGGGATCGTGTGTTTTGTTCTTCAGATCTGCAAATTCAGAGCTATGAATTTCGAGGAATATCGCTAACTGGGCAACTTTTCTTAAACGTTGCCAAATTGACGGATATGTCGACAAATTGATAAAAACGCAAATCAATTAAATTAAATTTGTTTCTTAGAAGAGAGTACTAAAATGATGTTTAGGTAGCATTTGTCGGCCAGTCCATCTATCCTACTTAGTAACACATTTAGCGAATTTTTAAAATGTCACCAAATTGATAAAATATTTGCAAATCCATAAAAATATAATAAAATTGTTAATTGCGCTTAATAAATGCAATTAATTGTGTTTTGTTAGGGCATAGTATTGTGATGATTATTCGTCAATGTGTCACAAAATGGGACTGTCAGTTCTATAGTCCCACTTGCTGATACATTTGGCGATGTTTTAAATTGTCGCCAAACCTTCCATGGAGATAGAATTATTCAAATGATAAGATTCCCATCAATTCATTTGAAACAAATGATGTCATGTCGTTTAGCAACGGATGTAAATCCAATGTGTTTATGCGGCATACGATTTTTATTAAACATTTATTAAACATTTAAAACAGGTTTAAACATTGTTATTATTGGTATTTTCGTGGCCTGTTGATTCAGGGATTATTGATATTTTCATATTAATTCTAAGCCATTGTTTTATTATGGCAAAAATTGTTGAAACTCACATATTGTACGTTGTGCGAGTAATCTTCTATAAATGCACAGTTTATGAGGAAGATTCTTTATTATATTATGTTGCTCAGCAACGCAATTAAATTAAATGTGTTTCTTAATATTTGTTATTATTTTTTCTATTTGCATAATAAATAAATAGATGTAAAAATATATTTTGTAAATGAACGGTTAGATTTTCCTTTTAATTATATTAATTACGGACTGCGTACATCACTTTCATTTATTTTGACAAAGAGTTTTTAAGCTTTTATATTGTGTTTAGCTAATAAACTCATATTATGTTTACCAATAAATTCATTTATCCGATTGTTGAAACAGAAAAAGAGTAGAAAGGGTATATCTTCTAATACAATTTTAGTGTTTGCATTCAGTATATACAAACGGGTTCCGGATGTTTTATTCTTCAGATCAGTAATTTCAGAGCTACGAATTTGGCGGAATATCGCTAACTTGGCAACTTTTCTTAAGCTTTACCAAATTGACGGAAATGTCGCCAAATTGCTAAAAACGACGCAAATCAAAGAAATTAAATTCGTTTTTTTAGAAGACAGTACAGAAATGATGTTTAGGTAGCTTTTGTGGGTCGGTCTAGCCATCCTACTTAGTAACACATTTATCGAATTTTTAAAATATCAACAAATTGATAAAAATGTTTGTAAATCTATAAAAATGTCATGAAATTGATAAAATTGCGCTTAATAAATGAAATTAATTGTATTTTGTTAGGAGATAATAATATGATGATGTTTCGTCAATTTGTCGCAAAATGGGACTATCAGTTTTACAGACCCACTTGGCGATAAATTTGGCGATATTTTAAGTTATCGCTAAGTTGAAGAAAATATCGCCAAACCTTTCATGGAGATAGCATTATTCAGACGATATGATTTCCATCAATTAATTTGAAACATCTGATATCATGTCGTTTAGCAATGGATGTAAATCCAATGTGTTATGTGGCATACGATTTTAATTAAATCTTTTCCGATTTGAATAATAAAGATATGTATATAAAATAAATTTCATTGGCATTGCATTTTTGACTGGATAATATCGATTATGGTCTTCAGGTTACACCTTATTATTATTGATATTTTCGGGGATTATTGATTCAGGGATTATTGACATTTTCACATTATTATACCATTGTTTTATTATGACAAAAATTATTGAAACTCACATATTGTACGTTGTGCCAGTAATCTTCTATGAATGCACGTGTTATCTTCTAATCTACTAGAATATAAGTAGTACAGGTATATAGGCATATATTTTGATATACATTGGCATATATTGAAATCAATTATGGCCTTCTGGTATAAAGATTACGGGGATAATTGAAATTTTCAATTTATAATAATGTCATCTGTTTTATTTCGGCAAAGAATTTTTAGACTCATATTGTAATAAGGGTAATCTTCTACTAACATACAGGTATATTTTCTAATCTGCGACAATATAAGTAGTATGGGGATATATATATATATATATATATATATATATTTAAATATATATATACATATATATATATATATATAAATATATATATATACATATATATATATATAAATATATATATATATACATATATATATATATATATATATATATATTCCCATATAATTTTAGTGCTTTCTTTCTGGCATATATTGGAATCAATTACGGGTTTATTGATATTTTCAATTTATACATGTAATCTACTAATACAGGTTATATTTTCTAATATTCGAGTATATAAATACTATGGGTACCATACAATTTTAGCACTGTTATTTTGAATATATTGATTCAATTTCATAGTATATTTGCTTTCGAAAGGGACCAGGATGTTTTATTCTTCAGATCTGCCCGTGACGATTATTTTGCATGATGAGAACAGATATTCATAAACTTCTCTATTAGGAGCAATAAATTTAATATTTTAACAGAGTTTGCACATGATTAAGAATTATAAGTTTCTTTATATTATATATTCCGTTCGAAGAACGGGTATGCTGCTAGTATTAAATATATTTATTTCATTAAAAAATTGATTGTCATTTAAAGCAAATTTTCAAATTTTCTATTAATTTTAACACCTTCTATCAGCACAACATTGCAAGTTAAAGGATCAGTAAGTTATTTTTATCTCTCACTCTTTAAAGTATGAGATAGTCGTGTTGTATTTTGAATAGATATTTAAAAGGGGTTTAAAAAAAAATTTCCGCGTAAAATAAGCAAAATTAAAATTTTAAAATTTCATTGAGATTTTCTTGACTAGGAGATTCAGACTACACTCCATTTATGAAATGTTATGTCTATATCTATAGATATAAGTAGAACTTATATCTATGTCTATAGATATAAGTCTATCTCTACCTTAAATGCAAATCGAAAGTGGATCGCGATGCCCCAAAATCTGGACACCATTATATTGCAGCACGAATCCACTTTTTATAGACGTCATAGGCCCATATAACCCTATAAAGGCTAATTGTGTTTTAACAACACAAACACATTTGCATCAATTAAAATCATTTTTTCACATAAACTAAATTATTTGCTGTTATTTGAACATGTTTATAATCTTCTGATTTATTAATACTTCTGTTTTACTCATCCGTTATGTATATCAATTATTATCAATTAAGCAATATGTTGGTTTTCTCCTAATTTGACTTCAGACCTTAAAATTTGCGCATACAGTTTGCTCCGTAAAAATAACATATTTGCTTATTTATTAAAACTCATTATAAATATTACATTACATGTCTAGATACAACTTAAATATTTTCTAAATAACATGTACGTTCTTAGTAAATAGGCCCACATGCAAATAAAATGATATGAAATTATATGTTAGAGTAAATCAATCTTATGATATACCATTGTTATAATATGTTATTAAAATTATCACCTGGAAATGTAGGAAATTAAAACTGGCAATTTAGATGTGAGGAAAGGATAGAAAAAATGCCTATATATAAGATAGGTAATATTTTTTTCAAAATGGATGACAACTTATAGTTTATATGACATACTATGAGTTTATCAAAATCAGCATGAAACCGCTAGAAAAAGATATGATCGAAAAATATTAAATGTTCATTAAATTCTGCAGTTGTACAATAAATTATTTAATTATAATTATTTAACATTATAAAATTGAAAACTGGTATAAAAGATGTGTTATGCGTGAAAATTTGCAATATTCTGCAGCTATGGAGGCCTCGATCAATATACAGGGCCCGTGCCAGTCGCCATTGTCACATTTAAAGAAATAAAACTCAATTTGGTGATTGAAAATATTATTTGACGAAAAAGGCGATTAAGAAATCAGCAAATGTCAAAAGCAACAATCGTGGAATACTAAAGGTAATGTGTTCAACTATATTATTTGTGTTTCCAAAATTTATGATTTTTGGAATTTAACAATTTAGAAATCAAAACACATTTTTTTAAATCAAATGTATAAATAAATTTTCGAATAGAAATTTTATTTGGCAAAATAAAATTTCATTTGGCGAATAGGTTGGCGAAAGTAATCTCAAATTCCAAGAAACCCCAGAATATATATTTCATATAGTATATATTTTGCTCAAAATAGTAAAATTCGGGGAAGCATATTGGCCGACAAACGAAAAATCAGGAGCGTTGCAGCGTGCCGCACAAAATAATCAAAAAGAAAGTTCAATCATGCAAAAAACATTGATTATGAAACACTTTTCAACTGAAATGCAATTTTATTTTAACATCTTTAAAATGCGATATTTTCAGCTGTGATATTTTTAAAAATTATAACAATACTACAATGATTTATTATATTTGAAAACTCCATCGAAAACAAATTAACTTTATTCAAATAAGATCATCTAAATATAAATCGTCTGGCTCTCAATATAAAATCACTGAATGTTTCATTTATAAACTTTTTTCCATTGCTTTCATTCATCGGCGATATTTTCAAAATTATCACAATATTATAATAATGTATTTTACTTAGAAACTTAAAACGGTGGAGGTAAAATTACTTTCTAACTCCATGCTTACACATTCATCGAAAAAGCAATACTATAGAATCGCATGTTTCTCTATGTAAAATCACCGAATGTTTCATTCATATCGGCTATATTGCAGACTCCAGAGCTAAATAGCGTTGCGTTAAATAAATTCAGCAATTCTTATACAACTCATCTTACAGCTTGATGTGTTTACATTCTCCATAAGTGAAAATTAGTGTTCGTTGCAGAAATTGAGTTTGATGATAATTTAAACCTCAAAATATTGTAATTGCGTTGTCGCAGTATATAGATGAAAATATAAAATAAAGCCGCTTTAGGACAGATGCAACACTAAATATAAATTAAAGAGAACTTTAAAAATCACGATTTTGATATAAGATGCATGCCATATTTTATTTTGAAGTGGGTCATGTGATCTCTTCATATAATCTGGGTGCAAAATTACTATTTTAATTTCTCTTTAAAAGCTACCGAACATATTTGCTGATTTTTTTTATATATTTTATGGGATAATATAAATATTTTCTAAAATTTTCGAAACAATTTGCGAGTTTTAAATTCGCTTTAAAAATGCTTGAAAAGTTGGTCCCATAGGGTTCGATGTATTTCATTTCTTCAATCCGGATTGAATCCAAAACTAATTGGGTGATATTATTCATTTACATTCCTATATATTCCACAGACCGTCTTAGCAACATACTAAAATTTAATCTTGATAAAGTCATCAATTAAACAGGAAAAAAAGTATACAGGAAAGGATATACAGTAAAGGACATACAGAAAAAAGATATACAGAAAAAGGATATATAAAAGATATACAGAAAGAAAAGTGGCCGTGGCTCCAGTCCGATGGAGCTGAAATTGTTTTGAGTGAAGACAAGCCAAGACACTTCCTTACGGAGTACCTGGGTTCGATGGACCCTAACCTCGATTTCAAAAACTGAATATTGTCCAGGTATTATGTTTTTTCAATAGTGATATTGATCTGCGTCTGCACTCCTTGGTGGGTGGTGGCTGCAGATACGTTAAATAATGATGGTGATCCACTTTCTTCTTGGGATGCCAAGCTGGAATTTAGTTGAAAAGGGTCGGGGCCAGAGGTAGAGCGGCCAATAGAAAATGAGGACACGGAACGGTTTTTATTATGGTCGGTTATATTTAGAAGAATTTTGTAAATGCGTATATAATACACGAGAAAATTGTTATAATTACAATTAAAAGTTTTATCATTTACATTTAAATTTACGAGATAAAAAATTGTTAATTAAGTTTTAGATTAGCAACAATTTACGATTTGAACATAATGAGAATTACATATGATTTAAGTTGAAAAGTTTAAAAAAGTTAAAAGTTGTATATATTAAAGTTAAATTAAAGATAATGAAGTTAAAAATTAGTCTATATACAATATTTACAAACATTAAATAAATATTTGTTGAACGACAAATCTAGAGCAAAGACTGTTCTGGCATTAAATACACGAGCTAAAGCTGTTGTTCAATAAGATTATGAATAAGCCGAGGAGGATGAATCAGGATTCGCCAATTCACTTTGAAAATAACCATATTCAGAACCAAAGTGAAATGGAGGAGCCATCTACCGTCTTTCGGTGGTGTAGGTTAGGGAACTCCAACTTGAGAAGTCAAGTATCTTGAGCGCTTCCACTTTGGACCAGAAGATTCAAATAGAAGATGTCTAGTTCTTCTTTTCCTGAGATAGGAAGGTGTGGAAGGGTCATAGCTACTATCGACATATACCAAACAGGGTTTGCTAGTGTTCTTCCTCAATAAATTTCGTGTAAGTTGCCGAATATGCCCGGCAACGTCTGGGACTTCAAAATGTGATGAATAACTTCATACTGGACAAATCAGAGTGCATTAACAATGCAAAGTAAAAGTTTGATTTCAAAAACTTTCTCGGTGTGATTCTCTCGCGGTGTGGCTTTTTGCATCCAATCCCTAAACGGGATAGCCGTAACAAAGGCCGGTGTGATGATTTGTTTATAGATAATCAGTTTATTTGGAAGGGAAAGGTACGATTTTCTACCGAGAAGCGGGAGGATGGATGCAAAAGTTTTGATAGCAGTTCTTTGAATGTGCTCTCCATAAGTCATATGGCCGTTCAGTGTGACGCCCAAATACCTAACAGTGTAAAAAAGGGGTCGCCTCATTAGCCTTTTAACAACGGCAGCACAACAGTTATACCACTGAAAATCTCTTCTTCTAACGCTGGTTCAACTGCTGTACCAGCCTTTTTCACCACCATTTTGGCGGGAAAGGCAAAGAACCCCTATTGTACCCTGTTGAGTGCCTTGAAGAATATCTGAAGCCCTTCCTCTAAGTTTCTCCTGACTGAAGAGGAAACGAGTTACGAACAAAATACAAGGTCATTGAAAGTGTTTATTCACAGGTGTGGAATTTTCAGTTATTTTGCCGGTCTGGAGTTAAAATGTAGACTCCTGGAGCTGTAACGTAAAGGTTAAAGATTTTAAGGGTAAAGTTATGGGTTAGCTCACGGTAGTCGGGTTTGAAAATACACACTGCACTCTTGGAGGTATTTTATTTCATTCTCCAGGTCACGAGCTAGAGCTCAAAACTGTGTTTTCTGTAGCTTTGTAAAGTATTGACAGAGTTTTGTGGTGAATAGCTTCTAGAAATTAGTGATGTGTCATCTGCAAAGATGGTCAGCTTAACTTGAGGGAACTTCGGGATGTCGTTAACAAAATGTTAAATAATAGTGGACTGAGATTTCCGCGCCTTCGAAATGCCGCCCATGATTGGGCGAGTGTAAGTGAGAGTTTGATCAGCTCGCACGCAAAAAAATGTATTAGTGAGATCGCCAAAAGTTGAGCAGCAATACCAAGTAGAACCAGCTCGGTTATAAGTCCAAGAATAAATGACCTTCAAATGTCTCAACCTTCATGAATCAAAACCTTCGGGATGTCAAGAAATACAATGCTGGTACACTGGCTGATGGTAGAGTTTTCATGAATAGTTTTTACTACACGCATGAGTTGAATTTTTCAAACATTTTTTAAGCAGATTTAAAATTCACAAATTGCTTCGAAAATTTTATGTAATATTCAAATTGTTCCATAAAATATATAAAAAAAATTCAGAGACATATATTCAGTAGTTTTTTAAATAAAAATTAAAATATAATTAAACCTCTTATATGAAGCGATCACGTGGCCATGATATGAAAAGATCACATGACTCACTTCAAAATGATATATGGCATCCGTCTTGTCTCAAAATCGTGATTTTTTAAGTTCTTTTTAATTCATATTGAGTGTTGTATCCGTCCTAAAACTACTTTATTTTTGCCAAATTCTGTGCATCTATATACTGAAACAACGCAATTACAATATATTTGAGTTCAAATGATCATCCAAATTTGATTATTATTACAACGAAGCCTATTTTTCACTTATGTAAAATGTAAACAGCAAAATATGTAGAATGAGTTGTATTAGAATTGCTGTATTTTTTTAACACGAAATTATTTAGCCCATGGAGTCTGCATAGCTGATATGAATGAAATAGTTATCGATTTTACAAAGAGAAGGACAATTTTTTTCGATGAAGTTTTAAGCACAGAGTTTAATTACTTGTAGCTCCATGTTCTTAGTTTTTAAATAAAATAAATTATTATAGTATTGTGATGAATGAAATGAATGGGAGAAAGTTATGAATTAATCCTGTTTTTATAGAGAGATCCAGGCGTGTTATTTTTTCTATGATGTCATTTGAATTAATTTCAGTTATTTTCGATGAAGTTTTCAAATATAATAAATTATCGTAGTAGTATGATAGTTTTAAACCTATTGCCGAGGAATGTATCGCATTTTAGAGATGTTTAAACTAGGCAATTTTTATCAAGCCGTCATTTGAACGAAGTTCATTTTTTTCAAAGAAAGTTTAAGTTTTCAAATATAATAAATTAATGTAGTATTGTGATAAATTTTAAAATATTACTGAGGAATGTATTGCATTTCAGACTTGTTTAAATAAAATTGCATTGAAGTTGAAAAGTGTTTCATAATCAATGCTTAAAGCATGATTGATCTTTCTTGTTTATGTTTAGCCAGGGCCTCATCCAAAGAGAGTCCAGTAACTGTCGATTCCATATCCACTTTCAAAGGGGATCCAGTCACCACCTCAAGTCTTAACTCAAGATCCTGTATCTTAGTATCCCGGTCTTGCAACTGAAGTTGAAGTCCCTCCCGAACAATCGAACCATGGGCCAATTCCCGATTCAGATTATCTATCAAGATCTGAGAGGATTTCTCTAAATCATCCAATTTCTTCTTATACTCTTCAACAACGATATTCCTATCCCTCAACTTTCCACTTAAAACATCCTTTCCCCTAGCAACCCCATCAGTCTTTAATAAAGGAGGACTCTTTTCCCGGTCCCTCATCTTAGCCCGAAGGTCCCAGAGCTGAAGATCTTTCTTTGTAACACTTTACAACAAAGTTGAAAAGTGTTCATTCATTCATTCATTCATTCATTCATTATGTCTGTCTGTCTGTCTGTCTGTCTGCCCGTTAGCACGATAACTGCCGTAAAAATGACTTAATCAAAATGAAATTTTAGTATGTTGTTCAGACGGTCTGTAGGACTAAAAGGAATATAAATGAATAATATCACCCAACTAGTTATGGATTGAACCCGGGTTGAAAAAATGAAATGCATTGAGCCCTATGGGACCAAATTTTTCAAGCATTTTTTAAGTGGATTTAAAATTCACAAATTGCTTCGAAAATTTTAGGTAATATTCAAATTGTTCCATAAAATATATAAAAAAAAAAATCAGCGAAATATATTCAGCAGTTTTTTAAATAAAAATTAAAATAATAATAACACCTCTTATATGAAGCGATCACGTGACCATGATATGAAACGATCATGTGACCTACTTCAAATTGATATATGGCATCCATCTTGTCTCAAAATCGTGATTTTTAAAGCTCTTTTTAATTCATACTGAGTGTTATATACGTTCTGAAACCACTTTATTTCTGCTTCAATTCTGTGCATCTACATACTGAAACATTGCAATTACAATATATTTGAGTTTAAATGCTCATCCAAATTTGATTATTTCTACAACGAAACCTATTTTTCACCGATGTAAAATGTAAACAGCAGAATATGTAGAATGAGTTTTATTAGAATTGCGGTATTTATTTAACACAAAATCAATTAGCCCATGGAGTCTGCGTAGCTTATGTGAATGAAATATTCATTGATTTTACAAAGAGAAGGACGATTTTTTTATGAAGTTTTACGCATAGAGTTTAATTACTTGTAGCTCCATGTTCTTAATTTTTAAATAAAATAAATTATTATAGTATTGTGATGAATGAAATGAATGGGAGAAAGTTATGAATGAAATCCTGTTTTTATAGAGAGATCCAGGCGTGTTATTTTTTCTATGATATCATTTGAATTAATTTCAGTTGTTTTCGATGAAGTTTTCAAATATAATAAATTATCGTAGTAGTATGATAGTTTTAAACCTATTGCTGAGGAATGTATCGCATTTTAGAGATGCTTAAACTAGGCAATTTTTATCAAGCCGTCATTTGAACGAAGTTCATTTTTTTCAAAGAAAGTTTAAGTTTTCAAATATAATAAATTAATGTAGTATTGTGATAAATTTTAAAATATTACTGAGGAATGTATTGCATTTCAGACTTGTTTAAATAAAATTGCATTGAAGTTGGAAAGTGTTTCATAATCAATGCTTTAAGCATGATTGATCTTTCTTGTTTATGTTTACCGCGAGTTGATTTGTAATTTTGACCCCGTTCAGATTTTAAGTTGTGTTTGGCGACTCATTCTCGACTCCATGCAATTCAAGTATCTTCATAGTTATCTTTGACGTCATCTTCTCGGGGATTGGGCCTGACTGCCCCTATTTTTTAAGTTTTTTTGAATTTGAAAGTTCTTTTATAAAATTGTAAATGTTTTCTGTTCTTTTCGTGATTTATGCTCGATTTTTTGAATCTGTGCAAAATGTTTTGTGTTTTCGGATTCTCCTTAAATAAACGTAAGTTTATTAATAATTGTATTAATGCAAATTTATCACCTTTTCAGGTCTATATATGAACGATCATTCCTATTTCCATGTAGCCACTGATGAAGAGCGTATTTACGCTCGAAAGCGCTCTGGTCTTTTTAAGTTTTGTACGTCTTAAAGAAGTGAAATAAAGACCTTCTATTATAGTTGTGTGCGAGTTGCTTCTGCTGGTTGAAATCAGACGTGATGCCAATTTTATTTATTCAATATTTTATAGTTTCGAAGATAATTCGAGTGAAAGTGAAGGAGAATCTCACTTATAAAAGCTTTATGGTTTCCTCGAAAAATATATTTTCTAATTATTAAAATAATAAAATTATTTTATATATTCATAACCTGCACCACATTTTAGACAAAACAAGTAAAAATGGTTTAAATTTTTAACTATTAGATTTGAAGATATAACGTCCAAAGCGATTACATTTTTCGTAACTCTCCAATTTCAGTTAGAGATACCACAAGCATAGATGTTATTTACATCAAAATTATATTTCTAGAATTATAGCTCATCTCGGAACGACTATTCCATCACTAGAAGAAAATCAAAATCTCCAGACAGACACAATCTCTCTTACAGAAACAGTGCAGAACATTCTGTATGAATATTGCTTTAAACAATTCGAAACTCTAAAAATAATACGAAGTCGAAGACTGAGTGAAACGAAGATAACACTAAGTACTTTAAGCCTGTACTGTTATTCTCGGAAAGTAAATATTTTAGAACATTCACCAGAAACTATTTGAAGTTAATTATTTCCAAAATTGCTGAACTCCGTTCATCTTTTTCCTACCTCTTTGCTGGCGAGCGGAGCGCAAAAAAATTATAGGGTGCGATGCCACCAGTTGAATTGCTCGTATTCAACTGGTGGCATGTCACTGTGTTCGTAAATTGTATACACTTCGATCCAATTGTTCATAAATTGTATACGCTGTTAAGTTACATAGGTTGTAGTTTGTTATCACAACTGATATTTAAATGAATTTCAAAAGATTTAAAGTTAAAAGAAACCATATATATTTTGAAGTATCCTTATATTTGCTACTATATATATATATATATATACATATATATATATATATATATATATATATATATATATATATATATATATATATATATATATATATATATATATATATACATATATATATATATATATATATATATATATATATATATATATATAAATATATATATATATATATATATATACATATATATATATATATATATATATATATATATATATATATATATATATATATATATATATATATATATATATATATATATATATATATATATATATATATATATATATATATATATATATATATATATATACATATATATGTATATATATATATATATATATATATATATATATATATATATATATATATATATATATATATATATATATATATATATATATATATATATATATATATGTGTATATACCTCTTTGAAGTACCTCCTGTACAATATGCCTTCCCGAAGTATTTATGAAAGGTTAATAATAAAAATACAAAATGAAACCTTATATTGCAAAAATTTGAAAAAGCGCTATTTTCGTCCATTTTATTTTAAGAAAATGATATCTTGTAGCTTAGAAATGGAATTCTATCGTTATCAGTGTATAAAAAATTAAACATATACTGTAAATGGTAGATTGATTTTATTAATAATATTTAAGTAATAATGAAAATATTAGAAACATTGGCTTAATGATGGTTATTATATACTGAATTATGTGTAGTAAGATTATGGAAATTATTAAAGTTGCCATTAAGACAACTATTCTATTTTATTAAAAAAATCAAATCATCAAATAAAAACCAAATCAAGTATCCATTTTCGAATGTGTTTCACGGATTATTGCTACAGAATAAAACTAAAATTGGACCAGATTTGTACAGTTTTAGGATTTATAATTTAACATATGTTAACCAAACTTAAAAAAAAAAAAATTTAAATTCATTTAATAACCAGAACAGGGTGCTTTATTCTTCAAATTAAAGAGTACAGATAATTTTATATAACAGAAACACCTTTTCACTTTATAGAAAGATTAAAATTATTATTATGAATGAATATTCATTCAAAACAAAAGGATTTGCAGTTTAGTATAATTTGAGCAAAAGTTAAACCATGAGCAACTGCGTTTATGCAAATGAATCAGTATGGCTTTAATTTCTATATACGATATTTTAAAGGTGCACATACCCAAAAATTCCATTATTATTCAAAATAAGTTTAGCAATTCATAACCAAGATCAACCTCTTTAACACATTCATGCATTTTGCAACAAAGCTATAAATATACTTTTAACCTTTTAAGTTCCTTAAATCAAACATGGCGTGACCTAACAGTTTGCTTAACGTTTCAGTACAGAACTGTAATTTTCTGGAAATCATATCTTACATCTAAACTGTTTTCTGCGAAAATAAATTGTTCTTTGAAAAAGCGTGGTAAATTTCCACGTAACTTACCGCAGTTTATTAGATAATTATATCACTATATTTATTTTTATAAACGAACTAAATTAAATATTTTAATTAAATTTTTAAAGAACTAGGGTCTCCTCCTCCTAATCAGCAATGATTGTCAATCCATGAAATATGCATTACAAGTAGGGGGGGGGGGGGGGCAGCAAAAATTGAATTACTTTAATATAATTGCAAAATGTTGTAGTTTTTTTTTCGTTAATGTATTCAGGACGCGAACTCGCAGCGCATATATATATATATATATATATATATATATATATATATATATATATATATATAAGATTCTTACAACTTCATTATCATAAAGCTACTATCATATCAATCTTGTTAATCTATTCAATTGTTCTGAAACATCATTTTAAACCAGCTATTCCGAATACATCGACTTTCTAATCCCCAGTTTCACTTTCTCCACATCAATAAACTTATACACATTTGTCAAAATTACCAATATCCGGAAGTATTTGTAAATAATATTATTAATAATTTCATATATACCACGTAATAATTTTACACATGTATTATTTATCATTTTTTGGATAACTCATTTTTGTGAATTTCATACATTCTTATCAACAAACTTACCACTTGGCCTAAGTCTAATACTGTTTTTACTATTTTCGAAAGACCAATTTCCACTTGTCCTGAGTCCTATAGTGATTACTATTTTTGAAAGTATCCATACAAATTATGTTTCGTTCAAATGTATTCATTCCGGTGCCAACTCGCATTGACGAAGTGAGGTGAAATGCTCAGTCGCATATTCATCCTACACGTGGTAGCAGTGCCTTTGAGTTAATATTTCTGTTTTTTTTATATTTTTGATTTATAATTCAATTGGTTCATATTTTTTCCCTTCCACTAGCCAGTAGACAGTTCCAATGGTGTATATAGTTAAATACTCTCGCCATTTTCAGAAACTGGCTATTCTACCGGTTTTAATTCGAATTGTATGGCTGTCTTGATGAGGATGCAATTTCGAAAAAACCGCTATTTTTTGTGTAGTTTCAATTGGTCGTTCTCAATGCCTTAATCTCTTATTTTGAGCTAATAATTATATCTTTTCTAATTTTTGCCTTGTTTCTTTTTCATTTTTTTATTTATATTTATATATTCATTTTAATTGTGATTTTTGTGTACTTCTTCTCATCTCCCTTTCATTGGTGATAAGTTACATTCTATTTTTATACTTAGTCTTGGTCTACTGTTACTTATTTGAAACAGATATTCTAGAGATGGGTTTTTTTGTACATACAGTAGTTTATGCATAATTTTCGATTACAAGATTTCTATTTATATATATATATATGTGTATATATATATATATATAGAGAGAGAGAGAGAGACAGAGAGAGAAAGAGAGAGAGAGAGAGCTGGGGGGAAAACCACTTAAGTCAAAAACAAAGAATTTGAGGTATTAACGAATGAAAATAATGACATTTTTAAGACATCGTTTTTTTAAAGTTTTGAACTTGATTTTCAAAATACACATTTAAGTTTTATGGTATTTATTATACATATTTATAAGCTAAATAAGCATACATTGTATTGTAATTTTGGAAAATTAATTTTTAGGTAAATACTGACTTAAATGGTTATTCCCGAAGCAAGTTTGTGACAAATTCAGACATAGTTATTATTCCGGACTTCAGTATTTATCCTTTAAACACAATTATGATGTGTTTACAAATACAAACATAAGTAATTGTTTAATAAAACATCGGTCATAATGCAGCATTTAATTGTGCTTTCTAATTCCAAACTGTTATTATTATTTAATGTTTTCTTAAGACTACTTTAAGTAAATATTTTGTAAAAATTATAAAAACGTCCAAATGATGTTTCAACTGATTTTTCTGAAAATTGTTTAAAAATAAAATTTAAATTTAATGCACCTTTTCGTACATTAATTAGCTAATTTAAGATGTGTATAAATATCTATATATACTAATTGTCAAGTGTCCGTCTGTCTGTCTGTCCGTCTGTCTGTCTGTTTTTCGGCACTTCCCGAATAGATAGAGACTTGCAATTTGGTACACAGCTCGGTCGTTCGATAAAAACCCCTGGAAAAATTGAATTTTTCGAAAACATTCTATAGAGGGGGTGCCCCACACCAAAACGTTCGAAAAGTGAAATGATGGGAAAGCATGCTTTGCGATGAGATAAAAACTTCAAATCTGGTGTATGAGTAAACTGTTTAAAAGAGAAAAAGTGTACAATTTCAGATTTCGAAGATTTTCTACTTAAGGGGATGCCGCACACCAAAATGTTCGATTTACCGAATAAATGAGAAACGGCTACTTTAAAATTTGGTAGAGGCTTGAAAATTGGTATATGGGCTAATCATTTGAAGAAAACACCCAAAAAGAAATTAGTTTTCTAAAATGTTCGTTTAGGGGGTGCTCCACACCAAAACGTTCGAAAAGTGAAATGATAGGAAAGTACGCTTTGCGATAAGATAGAGACTTCAAATTTGGTGTATGGGTAAACCGTTTAAAAGGAAGAAAGTATACAATTTCAGATTTCGAATATTTTCTACTTAAGGGGTGCCGTACTCCGAATTGTTCGATTTACCGAATAAATGAGAAACGACTACATTAAAACTTGATAGAGGCTTGATATTTGGCATATGGGCGAATAATGTGCTAGTAAACCCAATGAAAATGATTTTTTTCAAAAATGCATATTTAAGGGGGTGGGTACAGTACACAAAAACATTCGAAAGGTGAATTGATAGAAAAAGCATGCTTTGCAATGAGATGGAGATTTCAAATATGGTGTAGGGGGAAATAGTTGGAAAGGTAGAAAGTGTGCAATTTCAGTTTTCCAATATTTGCTATTGTAGGGGGTGCCGTTCACTAAAATGCTCGATGTGCTGAACAAATGAAAAATGCCTCCTTTACAATGTGATAGAAGCTTGAAATTTAGTATATGGACTAACCATCTGACAAAAAAAAAATGAATACAGTTTGACAAAAATGTTCATTAACGGGGTGCTACACAGAAAAAAGTTCGAAAGGTGAAGTGATAGAAAAAACATGCTTCTCGATAGGATAGAGACTTCAAATTTGGTGTACAGGGAGATAGTTTGAAAGGAAGAAAATGTGTATTTTCAGATTTATAATATTTGCTACTTTAGGGTATGCCGCACACCAATATGTTCGATTTTCCGAATAATGAGACACTCTTCCTTTTAAATGTGATACAGGCCTGATATTTGGTATATAAGTTAATCATCAGATAAAAAACTCAAGATGAAGAGAGTTTTTTAGAAATGTTCATTTATGGGTCTGCTCCACTGAAAAGCATTCGAAAGGAGAAATGAGAAATTAGCATGCTTCGGGGTGAAATAGAGACTTTAATTTGGTGTACAGGGGGATAGTTCTAAAGGAAGAAGTGCGCAATTTAAGTTTTCCAATATTTTCTTCTTTAGGGGTTCTGCACACCAAAATATTCGATTTGCCGAATAAATGTGAAACGCGAATTATTCGAAAATATACATTATTCAGGTGTTGCTCATTGTGAGACCGTTGATATTCAACGGGTATTCTTCTAGTATATACTAATTGCCAAGTGTCCGTCTGTCTGTCTGTCTGTCTATCACGCTTTGTTTAGGCACTTCCGGAATTGATAGAGACTTGCAATTTGGTACACAGCTCGATCGTTCGATAAAACCCCCTGGAAAAATCGAATTTTTCAGAAATGTTCTCTAGAGGGGGTGCTCCACACCAAAACGTTCGAAAGTGAAATGATAGGAATGCATGCTTTGCCATAAGATAGGGACTTCAAATTTGGTGTATGGGTAAATCGTTCTAAAGGAAGAAAGTGTACAATTTCAGATTTCCAATATGTTCTACTTAAGGGGGTGCCGCACACCAAAATGTTCGATTTAACGAATAAATGAGAAACGGCTCCTTTAAAATTTGATAGAGGCTTGAAATTTGGTATATGGAATAATCATTTGATAAAAACACCAAAGACGATTATAGTTTTTCAAAAACGTTCGTTTAAGGGAGTACTCCAGAGGAAAACGTTCGAAAAGGTGAATTAATAAGAAAACATACTTCGGAATGAGATACTGATATGGAATTTGGTGTACTGTATTTGGAAGGAAGAAAGTGTACAATTTCAGTTTTCCAATATTTTGTACTATAGGGGGTGTCGCACACAAAAATGTTCGATTTTCGGAATGAAGTAGAAACACTCCTTTTAGAACGTAATAGAGGCTTGATATATGGTATATGGGCGAATCATTTTATACAAAATCCAAGAAGAATGGAGTTTTTCAAAAATGTATATTTAATGGTGGTGAGTACTTCACAGAAAAACATTTGAAAAATGAAATGATAGAAGACGCATGATTCGCGATGAGATAGGGACTTCAATCTTCGTATACGTGTAGATAGTTAGAAAGGAAAAAAGTGTGCAATTTCAGTTTTGCAACATTTGCTATTGTAGGAGGTGCCGCACACTAAAATGTTCGATTTGACGAACAAATGAAAAACGCCTCCTTTACAATATGACAGAAGCTTGAAATTTTGTATATGGGGTAATCATTTGATTAAAAAACCCTACGATTATTACGGTTTTTCAAAAATGATCGTTTAAGGGGGTGCAACACAAAAAAACTTTCGAAATATGAAGTGATAGAAAACAATTCTTCACAATTGGATACAGACATCAAATTTGGTGTACTAGTAGATAGTTTGAAAGGAAGAAAGTGTGCAATTTCAGATTTTCAAAATGTGCATCTTTAAGGGGTGCCGAACACCAATATGTTCGATTTACGGAATAAATGAGACAGGCTTTCTTTAAATGTGATAGAGGCTTGATATTTGGTATATGAGTCAATCATCTGATAAGAAACCCAAGGCGAACATAGTTTTTCAAAAATGTTCATTTATGGGTGTGCTCCACAGAAAAACAGCCGAAAAGGGAGATGATAAAATAGTATGCTTTGGGATGAGATAGAGACTTTAGTTTGGTATACTGATAGATAGTTCGAAAAGAAGAAATGCTCAATTTAAAATTTACAATATTTTCTTCTTTAAGCGGTTCCACACACTTAAATATTCGATTTGCCGAAAAAATGTGAAACGCGAATTATTAAAAAAAATAACAATATTCAGTGGTTGTTTATTGTGAGACCGTGAATTTCTAACGGGTATTCGGCTAGTAAACATATAAAACTCAAACATATAAAACTGAAACTCAAACATCGTTTATAGTTCATCCGGATAAATTTCAATCAGATCGGGATTAATGTCTGCTTCATTTGAAGTCGGAAGCATGGAAGAGAATTGATCCATTTTGTGAGATTTTCGTTCATTTAGCAACATTTAAAAAGTCGCTCAGTTTGCGACATTCCGCCAAATTCGTCGCAAAGCTCTCGACAAATGTTATGGACGCAGAAATAAGTTATTCTTATAACAGATAAATGACTATTGCCGTTCAAATGCAAAAGTATTTCTCAAAGTATCATTTCTCATGAATGGAACGAGCTAGGTCCACGAGAATGATGTTACCAAATTTATCGCATGATATTACATATGATAAGTGAACATGTTTCTCAATAGTTAATATTTTTTTTTTACTTTAAGGGATTTTATTGATGAATTAATTTGAAAAATATTTAATATCTCGAGAACAGTTCATGTTAGCGCTTTAAAGTTTAAGTAAATAGTTTTCTAAGGAAAAATCACATAAGAAATATCTATTTTCGTAACTTTATTAAAAGTTTTGATATTTTGATGATTTTTTCAAAATTTCACTCGAAAATTTAGGGGTTTCGCAGCATTCGATTGTGTTTAAAAACTTTAGACTTCCAGTAATCACGGATAGTAATTTTTGTTTCGAATTTCACTCGAATCGCTACATTCGTTCATGAGATATCGTGTCCATAGATTCACTCACGCACACACATACGGACATACATAGACACACACACATACGTACACACCCACACATACGTACACACACACATACGTACACACACACACGCATCACCTCAAAAATGTTCTATTCGTGATCAGGTATGATTGAAACGTGCTCTCCCGTCGAAAACTCGAATTCAAATTTTCAACCCCGTCACATTACTTTCCTTATACATTATTGTATATAATTAAAACAGCAAATTAAACTGCTCCCTCTTCTAAGCAGACTAATCAAACTACCACGGAGTCTCGTTTTAATTGCGTCAGCGGTTACAGAGGTAGCTATGAACAGCTGATTTAACACCAGCATACATGCTCCAGGCCACCGCAACTAAACTACAGTATATTTCAATATCTGGGGATTTTGTTTAGCACATTCCCAGTGAGAACATGTAAAACTTTCACAATCAGTACAATTTTCTCGTTAACTATACATACTTTATAAGCTATTGAGACGAACATCGTGCCACAGCGCGGGAGTAAGATGTTTCAATTTATGTTATCTAACATAACTCAAAACGTTCTACTATTAAACATTTGTTTTGCCGCCCTCTATTTTTTGGAAGAGATTCATTTCTGGCTACACCGCTGACAGCACAGAAACTTTTTATTTTTATGCATATAATTTGCATTAAGAGCCTTGTTCTCAAAACTCTAGTTTCTATTCTGGCTAAATCTTAAGAGAGATATTTAATAAAATACAACATACCTGAAATAGTTTTACTCTTGTGGATTCACCATTAGTTGTCCCCGTTACAACATACTATTCTAAAATCGAGACACCACTCGCTAAAATAAAGTGTTATTTCAGCAATATATGGATAAAACAGTTGCCTAACAATAATCAATTACCGGGCGATAAATTCACAATCACTTTTTATGACTTATGTGGTTTTTCCCGGCTGACTTCGGAGCAAAATCTAGTAGGTTGTTCACAGTGTTTCTTTGTTTTCATATATTAGAAGTCCAACAGATGTACGTGCTTTTTCTACAGCATAGTTCATAGATTTTTTCAACAGAATATGTTATAAAAAAAATTCTATTTTTTACTTACGTGGTTTTTCGCGCCACGTCTCTATATATATATATTAATATATTAGTATGTATATACTCTCTTTTGAAAAAAAAAACGAAGCGCCATGAAGAAAGTGACAGTTTTTAAATGAAATTGAATGTGCGTGCATCTCACACACTGGTAATGAAATGATTACGAAATCAAGGCCGCAGGCCCCATCAATAGTTAGCAATTGCACATTGAATTTTAAAATCAGCAATTGATGAAACCCCCCTTGACGGCAATACATGCTTGTATACGTCAAGGTAAGGAGTGATAAGATTTCCTAATGCCATTCTGCGATACATTCTGCCAGGCATTCCTCAATTGTTGCCCCAGATCTGCTACATTTCGGAGTGGCCGAATCTGGCGGTCTAACATACCCCATACATACTGAATTCACGAAAGGTATGGTGACCTTTCTGGCCAAGGAACTGTTTCCACAGCACGGATACAGTCAGTCCATAGATATGCGAGCCGTTTGCGTAGCATGGAATTATCTTGTTGGAAAACGGCCCCAGAATTACGTGCCATGAAGGGTAACGCACACGGCAGCAGGATTCCATCACCATATCCTTCAGCTGTTAAAGTTGTACGCAGAATGACTAAGGGGCGGCCTGCTCTCGTAAGAGATAGCACCCCATACCATCATGACAGGTGTAATGTCTGTGTGCCTGCCTCCAAACACGTACTCGATGGTCACCTGCTGAAAGTCTAAAGAGGGATTCATCGCTGAACACTATGCGATGCCAGTCTACTGGCAATCATGATGCTCGCTATGACACTACTACAAACGACTCTCCCGATTTTGTGGGGTTAAGGGCAGACGTCTTAAAGGTCACTGTAGTCGTAACCCCACCTCAGTCAAGCGCCGGGAGATGGTGGAAGTTACCACGGGTAATGTAGAACAGGCTGTAGCAAGTTGGATGACGGACAATGATGAAGTTGACCCAGTTCTGTCGCACAATCATCAAAACTTGCCAGGCATTTGTTCACCTTGGCTTTCCAGAGCCTTCATTCCGCCGTTGAGTTCCTTGCAGCAACCATTGCTTCCAACACCTTTGCACAGCAGTACTTTTTCTGTGCAGGTGGTGGACTATTGCTCGATATTACCAGCCAGCTTCACGCATTCCGACTATACGACCACGTTCGAACTCGTCTAATCGCTTATAAAGTATTAGGCAACGTTGTAAAGACATTAGTAGTTGAGTCGACAGGGAACTGCAACGCCGATAACGAGCAAAGATAAAACTGCCTTTGGTAAAACATTATATGCACCCATAAAAAATTGAACTACAGCCCTACAGTCGCGAAACTTGGCATGTAAATGTCGGCTTAAGTGTTATATGAATAACCAAACTATCAACGGAAATTATGCTATAAAGCTCATGTGTTACAAAGCTGTTAAAAAACTCATATGTTATAAAGCTCATCGTGTAACATTTAAAACGACCGCTGTTCTCACTCATGGGTAGTTGGGACTGGATTTTCTTCTTCCGTACTGTAAGTTGTGTACAAAGATGCCTTTGAAACGTCTCGGTGGCACTACGAGCAGTTGTCGGATTTAGAGAAAGGTCGCATCATAAGCCTAAGGAAAGCTGAGAGGCACAGAAACGGACCCGATTTGCTCCGTTTGCCTTTCATTGATAACCCGCTCCAGTGGGTGTCGTCAGTCGGACGACCTGGCTAAGACCATGCATAATGGAAATCATCCGGTTTTTGTTTCCAAAGAAGATCGCTTTTGAAAAGACTCTCAGTAGAAAAATTATATGGGCATCACTCGTGAACTACACTTCACACCAAAAAGGAGTGCTAAAATAAATAACTTGACATACCAGGCGATTGAGCCGAAGGGATTTTCTTAAATTCAGACCCGCGCTGGCAGAATGAGACAGTCGGTATCGTCAAGTTGCAGTGATTGATATTAATGGCATAGCCTAATGAATAATTTTAGAGTGTACGCAATAGTAGCCAATCAGTAGTTTGCCTTTTCGCTTTAATTTTGTTGAGGTTTTTGAATTTCTACACAAAGTATTTATGCAGAGGCAGCATAAAACTTAGAGATGGATTGTCGTAACCTGAACTTAAAGCCGTACTGCTAGGTTAGGATACTAGCCTAAAGTAGGGAAAGGAAGAATGAGAAAGGGTGGCTAGCCAAAAGATGGTCGAGTGACCCCAGGAAGATTTGAAAGGGAGAAAAGATATTACCGACTAAGAGATTACACTGCTAAAGAGAACAGCCCAGACACTGTAAAATGAGCTGTGACAGACATTCATTTGACAGAGTTTATCAAAGAAGAGATATTTGATTAATTTAGGCAATGTGACTGGGCTGAAAAAGAGGACGTTTACTTATGGCAAACGTATTACTTAATTAAACAAGTGGCTAAAAGGGTTGATTGAAAACTATCTAAAACAAGTTCTGCTAACTAGGACTAAGTCTAACTAGGAGAACACTTAGAATTAAAAACGAATTAATTGATTAACTAAAATTAAGAGCACGTTGGATATTAACTGGCTTGTAACGAGGAATTTGCTTGGTTTTGGGGCAACTACTGGTATGGCATTTTACTGTTAATTATAACTAGGGAGGGATGAGTATCTAATGGGTTATGTTGTAAATTAACATATAATATTGTAATATATTTACGGCATTACTTATAAGTAATATAATTTTATTTTACGGCATTACTTATAAGTAATATAGTAATATAATCTAATTTTTGCCTTGTTTCTTTTTCATTTTTTTATTTATATTTATATATTCATTTTAATTGTGATTTTTGTGTACTTCTTCTCATCTCCCTTTCATTGGTGATAAGTTACATTCTATTTTTATACTTAGTCTTGGTCTACTGTTACTTATTTGAAACAGATATTCTAGAGATGGGTTTTTTTGTACATACAGTAGTTTATGCATAATTTTCGATTACAAGATTTCTATTTATATATATATATATGTGTATATATATATATATATATAGAGAGAGAGAGAGACAGAGAGAGAAAGAGAGAGAGAGAGAGCTGGGGGGAAAACCACTTAAGTCAAAAACAAAGAATTTGAGGTATTAACGAATGAAAATAATGACATTTTTAAGACATCGTTTTTTTAAAGTTTTGAACTTGATTTTCAAAATACACATTTAAGTTTTATGGTATTTATTATACATATTTATAAGCTAAATAAGCATACATTGTATTGTAATTTTGGAAAATTAATTTTTAGGTAAATACTGACTTAAATGGTTATTCCCGAAGCAAGTTTGTGACAAATTCAGACATAGTTATTATTCCGGACTTCAGTATTTATCCTTTAAACACAATTATGATGTGTTTACAAATACAAACATAAGTAATTGTTTAATAAAACATCGGTCATAATGCAGCATTTAATTGTGCTTTCTAATTCCAAACTGTTATTATTATTTAATGTTTTCTTAAGACTACTTTAAGTAAATATTTTGTAAAAATTATAAAAACGTCCAAATGATGTTTCAACTGATTTTTCTGAAAATTGTTTAAAAATAAAATTTAAATTTAATGCACCTTTTCGTACATTAATTAGCTAATTTAAGATGTGTATAAATATCTATATATACTAATTGTCAAGTGTCCGTCTGTCTGTCTGTCCGTCTGTCTGTCTGTTTTTCGGCACTTCCCGAATAGATAGAGACTTGCAATTTGGTACACAGCTCGGTCGTTCGATAAAAACCCCTGGAAAAATTGAATTTTTCGAAAACATTCTATAGAGGGGGTGCCCCACACCAAAACGTTCGAAAAGTGAAATGATGGGAAAGCATGCTTTGCGATGAGATAAAAACTTCAAATCTGGTGTATGAGTAAACTGTTTAAAAGAGAAAAAGTGTACAATTTCAGATTTCGAAGATTTTCTACTTAAGGGGATGCCGCACACCAAAATGTTCGATTTACCGAATAAATGAGAAACGGCTACTTTAAAATTTGGTAGAGGCTTGAAAATTGGTATATGGGCTAATCATTTGAAGAAAACACCCAAAAAGAAATTAGTTTTCTAAAATGTTCGTTTAGGGGGTGCTCCACACCAAAACGTTCGAAAAGTGAAATGATAGGAAAGTACGCTTTGCGATAAGATAGAGACTTCAAATTTGGTGTATGGGTAAACCGTTTAAAAGGAAGAAAGTATACAATTTCAGATTTCGAATATTTTCTACTTAAGGGGTGCCGTACTCCGAATTGTTCGATTTACCGAATAAATGAGAAACGACTACATTAAAACTTGATAGAGGCTTGATATTTGGCATATGGGCGAATAATGTGCTAGTAAACCCAATGAAAATGATTTTTTTCAAAAATGCATATTTAAGGGGGTGGGTACAGTACACAAAAACATTCGAAAGGTGAATTGATAGAAAAAGCATGCTTTGCAATGAGATGGAGATTTCAAATATGGTGTAGGGGGAAATAGTTGGAAAGGTAGAAAGTGTGCAATTTCAGTTTTCCAATATTTGCTATTGTAGGGGGTGCCGTTCACTAAAATGCTCGATGTGCTGAACAAATGAAAAATGCCTCCTTTACAATGTGATAGAAGCTTGAAATTTAGTATATGGACTAACCATCTGACAAAAAAAAATGAATACAGTTTGACAAAAATGTTCATTAACGGGGTGCTACACAGAAAAAAGTTCGAAAGGTGAAGTGATAGAAAAAACATGCTTCTCGATAGGATAGAGACTTCAAATTTGGTGTACAGGGAGATAGTTTGAAAGGAAGAAAATGTGTATTTTCAGATTTATAATATTTGCTACTTTAGGGTATGCCGCACACCAATATGTTCGATTTTCCGAATAATGAGACACTCTTCCTTTTAAATGTGATACAGGCCTGATATTTGGTATATAAGTTAATCATCAGATAAAAAACTCAAGATGAAGAGAGTTTTTTAGAAATGTTCATTTATGGGTCTGCTCCACTGAAAAGCATTCGAAAGGAGAAATGAGAAATTAGCATGCTTCGGGGTGAAATAGAGACTTTAATTTGGTGTACAGGGGGATAGTTCTAAAGGAAGAAGTGCGCAATTTAAGTTTTCCAATATTTTCTTCTTTAGGGGTTCTGCACACCAAAATATTCGATTTGCCGAATAAATGTGAAACGCGAATTATTCGAAAATATACATTATTCAGGTGTTGCTCATTGTGAGACCGTTGATATTCAACGGGTATTCTTCTAGTATATACTAATTGCCAAGTGTCCGTCTGTCTGTCTGTCTGTCTATCACGCTTTGTTTAGGCACTTCCGGAATTGATAGAGACTTGCAATTTGGTACACAGCTCGATCGTTCGATAAAACCCCCTGGAAAAATCGAATTTTTCAGAAATGTTCTCTAGAGGGGGTGCTCCACACCAAAACGTTCGAAAGTGAAATGATAGGAATGCATGCTTTGCCATAAGATAGGGACTTCAAATTTGGTGTATGGGTAAATCGTTCTAAAGGAAGAAAGTGTACAATTTCAGATTTCCAATATGTTCTACTTAAGGGGGTGCCGCACACCAAAATGTTCGATTTAACGAATAAATGAGAAACGGCTCCTTTAAAATTTGATAGAGGCTTGAAATTTGGTATATGGAATAATCATTTGATAAAAACACCAAAGACGATTATAGTTTTTCAAAAACGTTCGTTTAAGGGAGTACTCCAGAGGAAAACGTTCGAAAAGGTGAATTAATAAGAAAACATACTTCGGAATGAGATACTGATATGGAATTTGGTGTACTGTATTTGGAAGGAAGAAAGTGTACAATTTCAGTTTTCCAATATTTTGTACTATAGGGGGTGTCGCACACAAAAATGTTCGATTTTCGGAATGAAGTAGAAACACTCCTTTTAGAACGTAATAGAGGCTTGATATATGGTATATGGGCGAATCATTTTATACAAAATCCAAGAAGAATGGAGTTTTTCAAAAATGTATATTTAATGGTGGTGAGTACTTCACAGAAAAACATTTGAAAAATGAAATGATAGAAGACGCATGATTCGCGATGAGATAGGGACTTCAATCTTCGTATACGTGTAGATAGTTAGAAAGGAAAAAAGTGTGCAATTTCAGTTTTGCAACATTTGCTATTGTAGGAGGTGCCGCACACTAAAATGTTCGATTTGACGAACAAATGAAAAACGCCTCCTTTACAATATGACAGAAGCTTGAAATTTTGTATATGGGGTAATCATTTGATTAAAAAACCCTACGATTATTACGGTTTTTCAAAAATGATCGTTTAAGGGGGTGCAACACAAAAAAACTTTCGAAATATGAAGTGATAGAAAACAATTCTTCACAATTGGATACAGACATCAAATTTGGTGTACTAGTAGATAGTTTGAAAGGAAGAAAGTGTGCAATTTCAGATTTTCAAAATGTGCATCTTTAAGGGGTGCCGAACACCAATATGTTCGATTTACGGAATAAATGAGACAGGCTTTCTTTAAATGTGATAGAGGCTTGATATTTGGTATATGAGTCAATCATCTGATAAGAAACCCAAGGCGAACATAGTTTTTCAAAAATGTTCATTTATGGGTGTGCTCCACAGAAAAACAGCCGAAAAGGGAGATGATAAAATAGTATGCTTTGGGATGAGATAGAGACTTTAGTTTGGTATACTGATAGATAGTTCGAAAAGAAGAAATGCTCAATTTAAAATTTACAATATTTTCTTCTTTAAGCGGTTCCACACACTTAAATATTCGATTTGCCGAAAAAATGTGAAACGCGAATTATTAAAAAAAATAACAATATTCAGTGGTTGTTTATTGTGAGACCGTGAATTTCTAACGGGTATTCGGCTAGTAAACATATAAAACTCAAACATATAAAACTGAAACTCAAACATCGTTTATAGTTCATCCGGATAAATTTCAATCAGATCGGGATTAATGTCTGCTTCATTTGAAGTCGGAAGCATGGAAGAGAATTGATCCATTTTGTGAGATTTTCGTTCATTTAGCAACATTTAAAAAGTCGCTCAGTTTGCGACATTCCGCCAAATTCGTCGCAAAGCTCTCGACAAATGTTATGGACGCAGAAATAAGTTATTCTTATAACAGATAAATGACTATTGCCGTTCAAATGCAAAAGTATTTCTCAAAGTATCATTTCTCATGAATGGAACGAGCTAGGTCCACGAGAATGATGTTACCAAATTTATCGCATGATATTACATATGATAAGTGAACATGTTTCTCAATAGTTAATATTTTTTTTTTACTTTAAGGGATTTTATTGATGAATTAATTTGAAAAATATTTAATATCTCGAGAACAGTTCATGTTAGCGCTTTAAAGTTTAAGTAAATAGTTTTCTAAGGAAAAATCACATAAGAAATATCTATTTTCGTAACTTTATTAAAAGTTTTGATATTTTGATGATTTTTTCAAAATTTCACTCGAAAATTTAGGGGTTTCGCAGCATTCGATTGTGTTTAAAAACTTTAGACTTCCAGTAATCACGGATAGTAATTTTTGTTTCGAATTTCACTCGAATCGCTACATTCGTTCATGAGATATCGTGTCCATAGATTCACTCACGCACACACATACGGACATACATAGACACACACACATACGTACACACCCACACATACGTACACACACACATACGTACACACACACACGCATCACCTCAAAAATGTTCTATTCGTGATCAGGTATGATTGAAACGTGCTCTCCCGTCGAAAACTCGAATTCAAATTTTCAACCCCGTCACATTACTTTCCTTATACATTATTGTATATAATTAAAACAGCAAATTAAACTGCTCCCTCTTCTAAGCAGACTAATCAAACTACCACGGAGTCTCGTTTTAATTGCGTCAGCGGTTACAGAGGTAGCTATGAACAGCTGATTTAACACCAGCATACATGCTCCAGGCCACCGCAACTAAACTACAGTATATTTCAATATCTGGGGATTTTGTTTAGCACATTCCCAGTGAGAACATGTAAAACTTTCACAATCAGTACAATTTTCTCGTTAACTATACATACTTTATAAGCTATTGAGACGAACATCGTGCCACAGCGCGGGAGTAAGATGTTTCAATTTATGTTATCTAACATAACTCAAAACGTTCTACTATTAAACATTTGTTTTGCCGCCCTCTATTTTTTGGAAGAGATTCATTTCTGGCTACACCGCTGACAGCACAGAAACTTTTTATTTTTATGCATATAATTTGCATTAAGAGCCTTGTTCTCAAAACTCTAGTTTCTATTCTGGCTAAATCTTAAGAGAGATATTTAATAAAATACAACATACCTGAAATAGTTTTACTCTTGTGGATTCACCATTAGTTGTCCCCGTTACAACATACTATTCTAAAATCGAGACACCACTCGCTAAAATAAAGTGTTATTTCAGCAATATATGGATAAAACAGTTGCCTAACAATAATCAATTACCGGGCGATAAATTCACAATCACTTTTTATGACTTATGTGGTTTTTCCCGGCTGACTTCGGAGCAAAATCTAGTAGGTTGTTCACAGTGTTTCTTTGTTTTCATATATTAGAAGTCCAACAGATGTACGTGCTTTTTCTACAGCATAGTTCATAGATTTTTTCAACAGAATATGTTATAAAAAAAATTCTATTTTTTACTTACGTGGTTTTTCGCGCCACGTCTCTATATATATATATTAATATATTAGTATGTATATACTCTCTTTTGAAAAAAAAAACGAAGCGCCATGAAGAAAGTGACAGTTTTTAAATGAAATTGAATGTGCGTGCATCTCACACACTGGTAATGAAATGATTACGAAATCAAGGCCGCAGGCCCCATCAATAGTTAGCAATTGCACATTGAATTTTAAAATCAGCAATTGATGAAACCCCCCTTGACGGCAATACATGCTTGTATACGTCAAGGTAAGGAGTGATAAGATTTCCTAATGCCATTCTGCGATACATTCTGCCAGGCATTCCTCAATTGTTGCCCCAGATCTGCTACATTTCGGAGTGGCCGAATCTGGCGGTCTAACATACCCCATACATACTGAATTCACGAAAGGTATGGTGACCTTTCTGGCCAAGGAACTGTTTCCACAGCACGGATACAGTCAGTCCATAGATATGCGAGCCGTTTGCGTAGCATGGAATTATCTTGTTGGAAAACGGCCCCAGAATTACGTGCCATGAAGGGTAACGCACACGGCAGCAGGATTCCATCACCATATCCTTCAGCTGTTAAAGTTGTACGCAGAATGACTAAGGGGCGGCCTGCTCTCGTAAGAGATAGCACCCCATACCATCATGACAGGTGTAATGTCTGTGTGCCTGCCTCCAAACACGTACTCGATGGTCACCTGCTGAAAGTCTAAAGAGGGATTCATCGCTGAACACTATGCGATGCCAGTCTACTGGCAATCATGATGCTCGCTATGACACTACTACAAACGACTCTCCCGATTTTGTGGGGTTAAGGGCAGACGTCTTAAAGGTCACTGTAGTCGTAACCCCACCTCAGTCAAGCGCCGGGAGATGGTGGAAGTTACCACGGGTAATGTAGAACAGGCTGTAGCAAGTTGGATGACGGACAATGATGAAGTTGACCCAGTTCTGTCGCACAATCATCAAAACTTGCCAGGCATTTGTTCACCTTGGCTTTCCAGAGCCTTCATTCCGCCGTTGAGTTCCTTGCAGCAACCATTGCTTCCAACACCTTTGCACAGCAGTACTTTTTCTGTGCAGGTGGTGGACTATTGCTCGATATTACCAGCCAGCTTCACGCATTCCGACTATACGACCACGTTCGAACTCGTCTAATCGCTTATAAAGTATTAGGCAACGTTGTAAAGACATTAGTAGTTGAGTCGACAGGGAACTGCAACGCCGATAACGAGCAAAGATAAAACTGCCTTTGGTAAAACATTATATGCACCCATAAAAAATTGAACTACAGCCCTACAGTCGCGAAACTTGGCATGTAAATGTCGGCTTAAGTGTTATATGAATAACCAAACTATCAACGGAAATTATGCTATAAAGCTCATGTGTTACAAAGCTGTTAAAAAACTCATATGTTATAAAGCTCATCGTGTAACATTTAAAACGACCGCTGTTCTCACTCATGGGTAGTTGGGACTGGATTTTCTTCTTCCGTACTGTAAGTTGTGTACAAAGATGCCTTTGAAACGTCTCGGTGGCACTACGAGCAGTTGTCGGATTTAGAGAAAGGTCGCATCATAAGCCTAAGGAAAGCTGAGAGGCACAGAAACGGACCCGATTTGCTCCGTTTGCCTTTCATTGATAACCCGCTCCAGTGGGTGTCGTCAGTCGGACGACCTGGCTAAGACCATGCATAATGGAAATCATCCGGTTTTTGTTTCCAAAGAAGATCGCTTTTGAAAAGACTCTCAGTAGAAAAATTATATGGGCATCACTCGTGAACTACACTTCACACCAAAAAGGAGTGCTAAAATAAATAACTTGACATACCAGGCGATTGAGCCGAAGGGATTTTCTTAAATTCAGACCCGCGCTGGCAGAATGAGACAGTCGGTATCGTCAAGTTGCAGTGATTGATATTAATGGCATAGCCTAATGAATAATTTTAGAGTGTACGCAATAGTAGCCAATCAGTAGTTTGCCTTTTCGCTTTAATTTTGTTGAGGTTTTTGAATTTCTACACAAAGTATTTATGCAGAGGCAGCATAAAACTTAGAGATGGATTGTCGTAACCTGAACTTAAAGCCGTACTGCTAGGTTAGGATACTAGCCTAAAGTAGGGAAAGGAAGAATGAGAAAGGGTGGCTAGCCAAAAGATGGTCGAGTGACCCCAGGAAGATTTGAAAGGGAGAAAAGATATTACCGACTAAGAGATTACACTGCTAAAGAGAACAGCCCAGACACTGTAAAATGAGCTGTGACAGACATTCATTTGACAGAGTTTATCAAAGAAGAGATATTTGATTAATTTAGGCAATGTGACTGGGCTGAAAAAGAGGACGTTTACTTATGGCAAACGTATTACTTAATTAAACAAGTGGCTAAAAGGGTTGATTGAAAACTATCTAAAACAAGTTCTGCTAACTAGGACTAAGTCTAACTAGGAGAACACTTAGAATTAAAAACGAATTAATTGATTAACTAAAATTAAGAGCACGTTGGATATTAACTGGCTTGTAACGAGGAATTTGCTTGGTTTTGGGGCAACTACTGGTATGGCATTTTACTGTTAATTATAACTAGGGAGGGATGAGTATCTAATGGGTTATGTTGTAAATTAACATATAATATTGTAATATATTTACGGCATTACTTATAAGTAATATTTTTACGCTGCAGAATAATAGATTTAGTGCGGCTGATGACTCCCAAAATTACACAAAACATACCAACTTAGGGTAGCAACAGGTGACAATGAACACATTGAAAAGCTCTCTTGCCCAAAACCCTGACATAGGACATAAAAAGGAAGTGATTAGAAGAGCGAATAGAGATACTATAAAAATGAGTAGTGTACCTTGAACACAGACCGAGTAAAGTAAAAATCATCGACTGAAAATATGGTCGTCACCCTGCGGGTGGGACCAAGATTCCTGATTTTAACCTCCCTTTGATTGGAACATCCTTCCGAAACAGGTTGATCCAATAAACGTATCAGTCTCCATTTTGGAGAAGTAATATAGTAGTTGTTTGGTGTTGGCAACAGTGAACCATTGAAGGCACATGTAGCCGTCGCAGAGATTCAGGACACACCAGACAGACAACTACTCGAGAAAATCGTGCAGTCAGAAGAGGAGCCACGTCCACACTAATAGCTTCGCTATTAGCCATCCTCCATGCATCCTGTATCAAAGGATACATTGGAAGATGGCCGTTAGAAGTTGGGATTAGGTGTCGATATCCAATAATGCACCTACAATGCCCCTTCAATATTGATAGATCCTTCTAGATTGGTGCGATGTTTGGTAAGCCTCAACAGTGCCTGATTGGACGAATTGTGTTTCTCTGTACTGGTGACCGCCGTATACGTGTTTGTTTTTATGCCAAAAATCGGCCGATCTACCCTAAGCAGTATAGCATCTGCTTGGAGGGCCGTAACAGTGCCACCCAATGTAGACATGAACTCAGTGGGGGCGATACCTAGAGAAGCCGTACCAGTGGTTAGAGCGAGGTGATTACACTCTAATGATCAGATTTCGAATCCCAGTTTCCCCTAAACTGTTTTCGTTTCAACACGGTGTACCGGCACGTTATATATGTGGGTCTGTAAGTCCTTTCAAGAGGTTTGTGGTAGGAGAAGTAGGATTTAGTCCCTGTGGATGCCTCCCACAGTGGATTTCAGTCTAATTTGGATAGCACTAACCGGCCGTCCAAGGAGTTACTTTACAACTTCAGGTCTGTCAGACCGTATGGGTTGGGAAAATATGTCCTCTAGTTGTGATGCAAGCCGATTTGACGGATCGAAGGTATGTCGAAGATATCCCGCAACCGATTGTTCTGGTTACCTTTACCAACAAGACAGCACCCTACAGCTTACTGTACTACTATTTCAGCAATGTCTTCAAGAATTTAATACACTCCCATGATCATCCATATCTCCAGACTTATCACCTACAGAACACGTCTGGCAGACAGCAATGTGGTGACCTGTTCCGCCGCACGGCCTTCAGGTTTTAATTCCCCACTGCTGAGAGTCGTCCACAGACGACCCGGCTGAGGTCCAGAAGAGGCAATGTGGTCTTAAACCAGACAGAAGACCAGGGGTTAGACTAACGCCAAAGTTAGGGAAATCAGCTTATGGACCCTTGACCACACACACCGCACCCAGAGAGCAGCCAGAATATGCGAACAGGGCTCAGATCGCCCCGGCCAGGGATTCCCCCAGTCGAGGCGAT
This sequence comes from Amaurobius ferox, assembly GCA_951213105.1. Lineage (NCBI taxonomy): Eukaryota > Metazoa > Arthropoda > Arachnida > Araneae > Amaurobiidae > Amaurobius > Amaurobius ferox. The sequence continues at coordinate 50,189,612 of OX578134.1, forward strand.
CCAAGCAAAGCCCCCTACTCCAACGGGAGAAAAGGGGACACATAAAAGGTGCGTGAAAGAAATAATTACGTATGCAGTGACCGCCTAAAAGAGCCGAGAAGAGCCATTCTTATGGCAACAAAGAAATTTGATTGTGATTTGCAGAGAATTCCAACTTTCTACCCCTCGGTAGTTATGCAGAGATGCAACAAGAGTCGCTGTCTTGACCCGGGCTTATACCCGTATTGCCGGGTTAGCCTAACCTACGAAAATGGAGAGAGAGAGAGGAGAGAAAGGGGAGAAAGAGGCATCGGCCAAAGCCGGGAGAAGCACGCGCACCACAATGCTGGACCAGGGGAGGAGAGAAGAGGAAAGGAGGAATACTAACAGTGCACTACAATAGCCTAAGACGGAAGATAACAAAGAGGATTTAAGATTAAACTAATACATTAAAAGAGAAAATAAAAATAAAATACCGCTAAGCAAGAAAATAAATTAAAAGCTAGTCTAGAAGATAAGTAACAAAGACTAGAAATCTACAAACCCTAATAGGAGAACACAGCATTGGCGGTGTCCTAAAGCTAACCTAAAGCTAAAGAAGCAACAGAAAGCACCGGAACAAATTAGTCTATAAAAAAGGTACTATAAACTAGAAAGCTACTAACTCTAAGAAGAGAACACAACGTAGGCGGTGTCCTAAAACTACCCTAATGCTAAAGAAGCCGCTGAGGGGAACAAGTACGGCAATAGGCTACAGCCAACAGGCTTACAAAGCCAGAGGAGGGAGCCCCTTTACTGGGGGAAAACGCCGGGAGGACACTAAAAATAAGGAGGAAACCGGGGAAGAGGATGCATAGACCAAGGAGGCAAAGAGCGTCCCAGGGAGAGATAAAAGGCAGAACATGGGAGAAGATACGGCAACGCCAGCGTCGAGAAAGAAGGGAAACACTACATCCTAGACTAAGAGCTAACACGCGTGGGACGCCTTACCCAGGAGCTGGACCGCCGGCCACAGGAGCTGAAAAGGAAAGGTTAAGGAAGAAAGACCCCCAAGCGGGCCAGTGCGGCATCGGCGGCCACCTCACCCACCAAATACCACCTGAGGCAGGGCTGTCCCGAGCCTGGGAGACAGCCGTCTTCTTCCTGAAAAAGAGGGAAGAAGTATCTTTATACCTGGAGAGGAGATTGTCCTGAGGGGAGCTGAAAAAGAAAAAGCGATTAAGACTGAAAAGAAAAATGCGATTAGGGCTGAAAAGGATTGGTGATTAGAAACTCACAGGCAGAGACGAGCCCTAGCCCTGGAGACACGACTAGGGTGAAAGACACCAAAAGACAAGGGCCGGGACAATACCCCGGCAGCGCGAGAGAGAATAAACCCTGAAACCAAACAGAAACATCCTCTACTGAAGTGGAGAAGATACAACCACTACTAAGGTGGGAAAGCAGAACGCACAGCTGGTCACAGGGACAATACCCCTGCTGACCAGAGGCTTGGAAAACCCGGCTGGGTTCCAAGAGGTACACTAGCATCTAGTACGGAGGCTCAATACCAACAAGTTACTGGGGCAGACCCCAGGGAACACAGGCGTCGAAGCCTAAAAACCTAAGGGAAAACAAGTCACATCTGGGGAGGCCAAACACAAATACACTGCCAAACACAATAAACAAATGGGACAATCCCCCAGGAGAAAAGTCGGACGGTGAACCGGAACCTGAAAAAGAAAGGAAGAGGCCTCACAGGCAGAGGAGAGTGGAAAAGAAAGGGTTGCCTGCGAGGAGAGAGGAGAAGGAACATGAGATAGAGAAAGGAAAATCCTACCGGAGTAGGGAACACTGGGGGAAATACCTTCCAATGTCGGAGTGCCATGCAAGAGTAGAGGTCCTCTCCGAATACTGGTGTGAACATCCTTCCACAGATTCCCATCCACATCCTTCCCTTATAGAACACGTCTGGTATATGCTGGGTCGGCAATTGTAACCGTCACAAAATATGACTAAATTCGCTGATAAATTGCAGCATGTAAGGCATAACCCGCCGCACTGAAGATTGACTGTTATAACTGCAAAAATACTATTTACGACTTACGAAAATGCCATTTTAGTGCTGCCACCATTTCTTAAAAAATAATTACTGTTCTCCCAAATTCTAATTATTAGCATATATCTTTAAATGATACATTCATGCCGAGTTTCTCGGCTATAGCTCAATTTTTATGGGTGCATATATTTTTTGCAGCAGCATGTATAGAGGTTTATAAAGGTAAAAGATAGGGGAGCACGCTGTATATTTCATTCTGTCCCCTTAACCTTTATCTATAAATGTACCAAATGCAATAACTTTATATACTATAGAGTTTGCAATAAAAGACAGAAAAACGATAGGGACGCTAAATTAGCCAAGCAGTTACGTAGGCGGCACTAGCCCCATTTTTATAATATAGAAAGATAATAAACTTTCGAATGTTATTAGACTTTTTCCATGTTTCCACTTACTATCAACATTAGACATATATGTAGTATATATCTACTAGTTTATGTACATATAAGAGGAAACACTTGATTACTTACAGCGTAGCATTTTTTTTATTTATTAAAGTATTCACCAACAATTTAATACATTGTAAGTTGTTTCGTGACAAAAGATATTAAGTTAAAATACCTTAAGGTTTTATACATCGCTGCCTAAATGATGGACTTGAAAAATATGTAACTTAAAACGTTACCTCATACATTATTATTTTTCTTTTTTTTCGACGATAAATTGAATGGTGATACCTATAACGACACTTCATAATAATACAGATTGGTATCACGTCTGCATTCAACAAATAAAATTAAGGACAAAACGTCTTTAAAACGAAAAGCCATTTATTAAAACATCTTAAAAGACGTACAAAACATTTTTAAAACCTGCAGAGCGCTTTCGGACGTTAATACGCCCTTCATCAATGGCTACATGAATGGTAAAACGTGGAATGCTCATATACAGGGTGTTCCATAAATTCCGAATTAGTTTAAAAATTCCTAAAAATTGAAGGAATTGCTATATTTGAATGCGGTTTGCGACAAAGTTAGTCTCATGAAAGGGGATTTTTTGTAGAGAAAAAAAAATTAATTCAAAATATTGTCAATTGAGGTCGCTGCACGCAAGCAATCACAGGAGATATGCAAATCTGAGTCCTTATAAAATGCTGGGTGTATGATTTAAAGCTCATTTCTGAATTTTCCTGTTACTGGTTTCATTGTGATGTTGACATTGGTGGATAAAGCACTATTGGTTAATTTATTTTACCTCAGCCACGAATCGGCGGCTGAAATTTTACGAAGGTTTCGGACACAGAAGAGATTGAAGAAAGGTTCTGGTCCAATCCCTCATGCCCGACTGGTTTCCCTGGTACGACGTTTCGAAGAAACAGGAAGTTTGTGTAATCGCCCTCACAGTGGTAAACCACGTTTGTCAGAGGTCCGTACCTCTTCTGCGGCTTCGCAAATGCACACTCTAAGGGAACAGTCAACGAGTGCAGCAAGTAGCGCACGAGAACTGGCAAGAATAAGTGGTATACCGAAGACATCGGTATTCCGCATCCTTCATGATGTATTAAAATTGTACCCCTACGAGTTGAAATCACTGCACCAGCTCTTATCAAATGACACAGCTAAGCTATTGCAATTCGCAAATTGGGTTTTGTCGAAAATCGAAGAAGCTCCACAATGGCTGCTCAATATATTGTGGACAGACGAGGCTCATTTTCCATTGCATGGAACAGTCAATATCCATAACTGTGAGAATCTGGGGAAAGGAAAACCCACATGCCTACAGTGAGGAACTCGTACATTCCCCACGCGTTACTGTTTGGTGTGGATTCACTGCGTCCAATATTGTGTGCCCTTTTTTCTTTGAACAGTCCTGTGCAAAAGCAGGCTGACAGACGTGTTCAATTAATGGAACACGCTACTTGCAAATGCTAACGGAGAAAGTGATACTGTGCTTATTGGAACATAATTTCCTTGACACAGTGACATTCATGCAAGACGGGGCACCTCCTCATATCGCAAACAAAGTGAAGTAGTTCCTGAGCAGAATCTTTACTGAAGAACGATTAACCAGCCGCCACTGTACAATTGAATGGCCCCCTCGCTCACCGGTCTTATCACACCTAGATTTTCGGCTTTGGGGTTACGTTAAGTCCCGAATGGATTCGCCACGACATCTCCTGCATCCATCCGGATATGCCACATGCTGCACTTAACGGTGTTATTGCTCGCTTGCAAACTATCATTTGTGGTGATGGTGGACACATAGAACAAGTACTCTAGTGCTGTAAACTTGTGCTGTAAAAAGTGTGCTTGTAACCATTTGCCTGCATGCAAATAAACGTAGTTTCCCACGGAATTCTGTGATTACTTGCATGCAGCGCCTTATATTGACAAAATTATGAACTATTTTTTTCTCTACCAAAAAAATCCCCCTTCATGAGACTAACTATGTCGCAAACCGCATTCAAATATAACAATTCCTTCAATTTTTAGGAATTTTTAAACTAATTCGAAATTTATGGATCACCCTGTATTATAGACACCAGTTATACAGCAAATTTGCATTGAAATGTAAAATGGTAAATGAACTTACTATTAATAAACTATTAACTACAAAATAATCCAAGAAATATACACGAAAAATACAAAAATTATTTATTTTAAACTATTTTAAATTGTAAAAATATTACAAGATTAGTACTATCAATACATTATTTAGTTACAGGAAAAGCAACAAATTTTGGAAGAACCGTCAAGCGTAATTTTCATGAGGATGATGTCATAAATAAATATTACGAGATTTGAATTGCATAGATTCGAGAATGAGTCGCCAAGCATAACTCAAAATTTGAACGGGATCAAAATTACAAATCGACTCACAGTAAATATAAATAAAGATGGATTCATAAAAGAGAATACTACGAGGATTGTTACAACGAACAAAAAGGAAAACTTTTTTCAAAAATGGGCAGAAATTTATCATTAACCACATATTGAACAAGAGCCGCACAAAGTTTACCATATTTGACATCGCGAGCGTGTTCCGCTAAACGGATGCCAACAGTAAGTTTTGCACTACAATGTAAAATTTATAGTCTCAATCAGGAGATAACAGGAGAACTACATACACCCCAGAAAAGCTTTTAAAGTCATAATTATTCCCAAGTTTATGAGAACGAATATGGTTAAATAAAATGGTAATATTAAAGTGAGCAGGTTTGAAACCAAATTCATGACAGAAATGAATAAAAGGACGGAAAGTCTTAGGATGGTAAGGAACACTAGATTTATGGAGCTAAACGATCTTTATAGCAACAAGTTTTGTATCAAATTGAGTAATTTAAGGCGAACATGGGCGAAAATCTTATAAATAAACTCAAAAGAATAAGCAGCTTCATGACCAAGATTAAAAATAAAGTTAATTTTATCAGTCAAAGCAGGGACAGAAGAGCAAACATTAAAGGCGCGATTAAAATAAGCGTTAAAAGCGGCTTTTTCAGAGGAAGCAGGATGAAAAGAATTAGCGGGGATACAGGAGTTAGTAAAAGTAGATTTACGGAAAACGGAAGTATGAAAACCAAAATATGAATGGCTGAGCAGAACATCAAGTAAAGTCAAAGAACAACTGGATTCATGTTCAACAGTAAAATTAATCGAAGGCTAAAAATCATTCACTTTATTCAAAAGGTGAAGTAGATCATTTAAATCTCGATCCCAAATAATAAAAACATTATCCACGTAACGGCACCAAAGAATAGGTTTAATCGTTAAAAAAGGCAAAACCTCATTCTCGACCGCCTGCAAAATGGCCTCGACCAAAATACCAGATAAAGGGTTACCCATAAAGGCGCCAGAAGTTTGCAAATAAATAGCGTCACGGAAAGCAAAGTAATCTGTCTCTGCAATAAAATTCAAAGAAGAAGTGATAGCGTCAATAGTGCGGGTTTTAAATTTGTGATACTAGCGTTTTGGGCAATAATATCAATAGCAATGTCAACGGAGATACTAGAGAAACGACATCAAAGGGAAATGACATACAAAGGGAAACGACATCAAAACTATGGAGAGTACTATTAGGATTAAATTGAGTTTTAAATAGTAAATTAATGAAATTTTCAATAGAGCTAATGGAAAAGCTATGATTATTAAAATACGGTTTCAAGAAATGGACAAGGAATTTCTCTAAAAAATAAGTAGGTCCTGTACATTTGGAAACAATAGGGCGCATAGGATGATTTAATTTGTGAAATTTAATTTGATCAAAAATTTTAGGGAGTTGATCTGAAGTACGAAAAACTGCGATTTTACATTGGGGGGAAGATCAGTGCATTTTTTAAGTTTTGCGACCCTTGTATTAATCATCGTAATCGAGAAGTTTTTGACCTAGTTGCAGTCCATCTCGGCAATACACTTCTGCATTGAGTTAACATAATTAGTTTTATTTGCAAGAACAATTTACTTAGTCTTGTCAGCAGATAAAATCACGAGGTCGGAGTTAAACTTTAAGTTACCTAATTTCCGCGATTTCAGTATTCAAAGCAATATCATAACTAGAATGCCCATTTTTACTTTTAAGAAAACTTTTTGGATAATTTTTACTTTTTAGAAAATGTTTTTATATAATAAAACTTATTCCAAGCCAAAAAATCCAGGAAAACTCCCCAAATACACTTTAACCTTAAATTTAAACTTTAAAACCTGCTTTAGGCTGCCGTTCTCGGTACTCCTATTATAAACCCTTATTTTTCTTAAGGACTGCTTACCATAGCCCAATGGAGTGCTCTCATTGGAGGGCTCTCAATCTGACTGAAATAGTGCCACAACAAGTCAGAACACCAGCTCTATATACCGAAGGTTACGGGGTTCAACCCCAGGAACTTTTATCATTTCTGTCCAACGTACACCCTTAACCAGCACTCATAACGCGGCTGACTTAATTTTGATATCATTCATTGAACACACTTTATAGAAACATTCAATAACATTTCAATTTCATGACAGATCCCACAAAAATAAATCTAAATTTATTCTGACTCCAAATTTCTAAGGAATAATACAAGAGGTTGTGAAAATATACTAAGATGCCAAATTTAGGCTAGGAACTTTATGACAAAGATTGTCACGAAGTATTGTGGAGATTGTAACCATTGTAACGATTGTAACCATTGTAACGATTGTAACCATTGTAACGATTGTAACCATTGTAACGATTGTAACCATTGTAACGATTGTAACCTTTGCAACGCTTGTAACTTTTTTAACTATTTATAATGATATTGACATGGTTGACAATCGTATCGTGTTTTATTTTTAATTCTGCAAACTAGCAAATTTCCTACGCTGACATGTTACCAAGACATATTTTATTTTCCAAAAATAATGAAACTGAAAATTTACTGAAACAATTAAATGCCGCTTCTATTAGCCAAACATAAAATGTATATTTTACATCTGAATTTATGTAAGTTACAATAATGAATTTAAAAAGTAAATAAAAAGTATACACTTTTAGAGCAGCTCAAAATCACATACAAATGATAATATTATCAATTTAAAGTGAACATTATACGTTAACATTGGGTGACAAAAATTATGATAACATAGAAGAACTGTACCAAGTCGAAATACAATAAATATCCTTGTCCGTTTCTGTTTACTACATCACTAACCTTAAAATGTTTCATTTCTATAGAAATAGAACGTTACTTACAGCCTGAGCAGCCAAAAATTTATTCACTGATCTACATAAACAATTAATTTTCTTTCTTTGAAAAATCGACCTTACGTTCTCTTCTGTCAGATCTAAAATCCGAACACAATTGACCGTCAATTACATCACCCCATTCATTTAGTAATCTGTTATCAGGATATTATCCTGTTGGCTATATCGCACTATAAACAGACACCGCTATCACATATTCTACATTTGTAGGAAGTACCCATCGCCAGTATTATTTAACTTTCAGTTTTCCTCTTTATCAAACATGTAAGGTTAAGTTTTTCAAACACCATTTTTAAGTATCTCTATATCTTGCGGAGATTTAAGCCAAAGATATGATATAATTAGCCGACGCTCAGTTCACTAAGATACCGAAGGGAATTTTTCCGTTCTATTTTTGAAGTAGCCAAATAGACTATAAGAAACTCAAAAGATTCCAATTTTTTTAGGATTAATAACATTTCACACCAGTTTGATACAGGACTCAATAATTATTGGTTATATGCATTTATTTATTGGTTATATGTTATTTGTATTGGTATTTTAAAATTTTTGACATTGATTTACACTATAGATACAAAACCGGTAGATCAATTATGTTTTAAAACAAGATTGATATCTGCTATTACAGTAGCAACAGCTCGTTGATGAACTTTAAAAATAGTGAAACATGTCCACTTATTACAGTAGCAAGTACTCGTTTATGAACTTTAAATAGTGAAACATGTCCCCTTATTACAGTAGCAACTACTCGTTCATGAATTTTAAAAAAGTTAAACAGATCCACTTATTACAGTAGCAACTACTCGTTTATGGACTTTAAAAAGTGAAACAGGTGAACTTATTACAATAGCAACTAGTCGTTCATGAATTTTTAAAAAGTGAAACATGTCCATTTATTCCAGTAGCAACTACTCGTTTATGAACTTTAAACAAGAAAAATCAATCATGCTTAAAGCATTGATTATGAAACACTTTCCAACTTCAATGCAATTTTATTTAAACATGTCTAAAATGCAATACATTCCTCGCAATATTTTAAAACTTATCACAATACTACATTAATTTATTATATTTGACACCTTAAACCTTCATCGAAAAAAATTAACTTCATTCAAATGACGACATTAAAGTATAAATTGCCTGGTTTAAACATCTCTAAAATGTGATACATTCCTCGGTAATAATTTTAGAATTATCATAAGACTACGATAACTTATTATATTTGAAAACATCATCAAAAACAACTGAAATTCATTCAAATGACGTCATAAAAAAACACGCCTGGCTCTCTCTATAAAAGCAACATTTCATTCATAAATAATTCCTCCATTCATGCTATTCATCACAATACTATAATAATTTATTTTATTTAAAAATTAAGACCATTGAGCTACAAGTAAGTAAACTCAATGCGTAAAACTTCATCTAAAAATATCGTCCTTCTCTTTCTAAAATCAATGAATATTTCATTCATATCAGCTCCATGGACTAAATGATTTTGTGTTAAAAAATTACAGCGATTCTAATACAACTCATTCTACATATTTTGCTGTTTACATTTTACATAGGTGAAAAATAGGCTTAATATTAGAAATAATGAAATTTGGAAGAGCATTTAAACTGAAATATATTGTCATTGCGTTGTTTCAGTATGTAGATGCACAGAATTTAGGCAAAAATAAAGTAGTTTTAGGACGGATACAACACTCAATATGAATTAAAAATAACTTTAAAAATCACGATTTTGACACAAGATGGATGCCATATATCATTTTGAAGTGGGTCATGTGATCGTTTCATATCATGGACACGTGATCGCTTCATATAAGAGGTGTTATTATTATTTTAATTTTTATTTAAAAAAACAACTGAATATTTTTCGCTGAATTTTTTTTTAAATATTTTATGGAACAATTTGAATATTGCCTAAAATTTTCGAAGTAATTTGTGAATTTAAAATCCTCTTAAAAAATGCTTGAAAAATTAGGTCCCATAGGGCTCAATGTATTCCATTTTTTCAACCCGGGTTCAATCCAAAACTAATTGGGTGATATTATTCATTTATATTCCCATAGGTCCTATAGACCGTCTGAACAACATACTAATATTTCATTTTGATTAAGTCATTTTTGCGGCAGTTATCGTGCTAACGGACAGACAGACAGACAGACAGACAGACAGAATGAACAAAGTCATAAACACTTTTCAACTTTGTTGTAAAGTGTTAAAAAAGTGAAACAGGTCCACGTATGTCGTTTTCTATAGCTTGATTTCAACTTTACCCTGCGTTTATTATGTGAATTGTAAAGCTCTGCTGTTCGATAGCTTAATATCATTTTAGTTATTTAAAATGTATATTATTTAACAAGTTGAACTGTGTTTAACTTTTAAAGCAAAAAGAAAACGTATGTTTTACATGAAGTTTAAAAACGAAGAAAAATTACGTTCTTGCCAAAAATCTGTAACATTTTAGTAATTAAGAGGAAATGCAACAACAAATGCATTGTTAAAGATTTTGAACGTCCAAGTTTCTTGAAAAAGTATAAATTTACGTAACACGCGACTGTTAATTACGGTGAACATCTAAAAAGAAGCGGCTAAGCTGTGAGATACGGCGCAGCTACACGGTGGCTTTTGTTGTTTAAAAGACGGGTATTACCCAAGATCAGACATTGTCTTTGAATTTCAAAACATGAAATTTAGTTCGGAAAACAAGTGGGTAATTTAAATATGATGAATATGAAATCATTGTCAAGGATTTTTACATATTTTACATTTATTCTGATGTTATAATCACATGAAATATAAATACACATTTATTTAAAAAGAAAGCAAAAGTGGATAATATCTACATTGCTATATCACGGATGAAATGTAGGAGCATAATTTAAGACATATATAATAGTAATTGAATTTACATAATGGATTTATACTGGACATGCGCGTGAATAATATGAATATGAATCCACAAAATATGCGAATAAATAGGTTTGCTTAATGTAATAATTGTTTAATGATTGTAATAGTGTTTTAAACATATAGTTGAATTTATTTAAAAAAACACACTTTACACAAATCGCTTTTAGCACGAACAGGTTTGGCAATTCATTTCAAATCGCTTACGTGAATTATAATAAGTTTTATTATTGATTTGCTTATAGGAGCTATGTTTAACAGGACCGTTTAAATTAACGAATAACCACTGTAAATATATAAATTCAGTCAAGCAAAAGTGCATACAGTCGATATACGCAATTTACTTTTGTTGCGAACAAATTTTGAAACCCCTCTATATCTATGCAAGTTGCAATGGCTTTTATTGTTGTCTGATTACACAAACTATAACGGCATTCCGATAAATGAGGCACAGGTTAAAATTATGTGGTATTTGATGCTTTATCGATTCTTGTCCATCTGCAAGAGTGATGAACAGCGCGTCACATATACATTCTTGTTCTGGCTCGGGAAGAACATCAGATCTTCGCTGTCGCTCGCCATTGTAAGTTTAAGTGTTGTAAATAGAATGTGTTTTTCAATAAAAAAGTTGGTTAAGGATTTAGCAGCGTCGGGATTACTGGCGAAATTCCGTCAGTGGTGACCCAGTTGTGTGTTTGTACGTGTAAATATTTCTCATTCTAAAAGTTTTCGTATCAAATTCACTAATTTAGACTTTCGAATATTATTTTGTTTCGACGTTTGGAAAAATTCGATTTACCAAAATCCTTGTACCTTCGAGAGAAATCTCTCTGATGTATCTCTCTGAAGTTTGAACTGAAGATAGCCGATTAAGTTTGGATTCTCATCTCAAACAATCAATATGTATTGGCGGTATCAAATGCATATAAAATTCCGCAGCACAATTTCAGTGATCCTGCTTTGTGATTCATAATGTTGTTGTTGTTGAGACATAGACCGTTCGACCTACCACAACGGTGTAAGGTATCTTTTCGGACGACCGTGAAGTGGCACACAATTTAGACCGGAACCCAGTGAAGGAGGCATCTACAGGGACGTACCCTCCTTCCCCTACCACCAACCTCTCTGAAGAACTTATGGATCCACCCGATTAACGTGATCGTACTCCGCGTGAACACGTCAGTAGTTTTGGCAGTGGCGAGAATCGAACCCGGGCCTACCGAGTGCAATTCCTGCGCTCTAACTACTGGGCTGAAGGTTTTTCAGAAAACGGAAAACAGTTAGAGTCGAATAGACATGCAAAAAAGTCTACAGATATGTAAAATACAGAGAGATCAGTAATAGATGATAATATAGTTAGAGAGTGCAGTCGTGCAGTTAAGAGTCGGGATGCAGATATGCATAAAAGTCAGCACAGGTGCATAGAGAGATGCATCAAGTTTCTTATGTACTGCAATCAGAATATACGGGATGCATTAAGTTCCACAGAGCCTCATACGATTTTGCATCAAGTTAATCATACAGTGTAGTGATGATGCGATGGTTCAAAAACCAATGATCCACAAATGTCTATCGGCAACAAGACGGTATGCGCATAATAACATACATAAAAAGTCATAGTCAGTTTAGGAATTTTTGTATGCCTGGTCTCACGCATCCAGTCTCCTCCGTAAGTATATTTGTTGTAATCTAATTATTATTATAAGGTGCTTAATAAATATATATTTTAAAGTTAGAATGGGTAAAATTATTTGTGTGGTCTTATGTTAATATATATTATATAACAGAAAAATCGACTCGCCAAGAAGGGGTGTCTGATTGTAATGAAATTTCGTATGCAAAGATATTTTGATCGAACATGCAAATGAATAAAATTTTGTGTCCATTGAATATATAGTGGGAGCTCCAACGCATCGGAACTGCGCATTCAGCAGGTGTATATAAGGAGCGAATCTGAATCTGTGGTCAAAATTTCTGTGGCATTTCGACTGCGGATATCTTACGTCTTTGGTAGTATTTTCTGGCATACTGGCAGCAAAGCGGTACGTAGACAACATTCTACGACCGCATGTGTTACCGTTCCTTTTATGACACCGCAGACATACTTTTTAACAAGATAATGTCCGGCCGTACACGGCACGTGTTGCTATGAATTGTCTTCAAGCTTGCCCAACACTTCCTTGGCCAGCTAGATCTCCATAGAGCACATTTAGGACGTTATGGGAAGGCGATTGCAACCATCCCGGAATGTTGACGATTTAGTCCGACAGTTGGAGACAATTTGGCAAGATATTTCGCAGGACACCATCTGTGAACTTTTTTCAGTCTATGCCACGCCGAGTGACATCTTGCATCCAGGCCAGAGGTGGACCAACGCCTTATTGACTTCCCCCATTTGTATACGGTCAAACTCTAAATCATTAAATTGTTCTGAAATTTTAATCGTTTCTTTTTCTGTGTATGTTCTTCCTATCCACCATTTTCTATCACAATCGGACAACTTCTTCTTGATGAGTCGACTTTTTTGTTATATAGTGTATGTTATTCCAGGAACTCGTGCTAAAGATATAATGGTGGGTTTTAATGCGGTACAATACAATGTTTTCGAATATACGATATGCACGACCATGTTCCACATGCTCATTCAAAAGTATGCTTTGAATTTTTTTTTCATTTTCCAGCACCACAAAAGCAATTATGATAACATTTCAAATAATACTTTCGGTAATTTTCAAATACTCTTCAAAGCCTAATACTTGATAATTTCGTGCAAGATTTTGTGAGCATATTTAATGATAAACAAGCGTGTTTCATGTAATCGGAACCATTAAAATTACAAGTTTTGCCAGTATGGGTCGAAAATTAATAAAAGTTGAACTGCGTTGTATTTAAAGCATTTCGAAAGAAAATTGCAGTGTTCTTTGAAGATACAAAATCTATTATCAGATACCAAATATTGAAAATACCGAATCTTTGTTATGCAGGTTTTTTTTTCAAGGGGCATGTCTACTGGTGCAGTAAAATAAGAAAAAGGGAGACTGTACTATGATCAAGGATTGGGATTGAAAATGGCGCAGTCTAATAAAAGAAGATTCTTGACATATTATCAAATTTTTGATTCGCAAATATTCTATGGTGACTTTTAAATCAGTCTAATAAATAGCGGGGACTGAAATCTGATGAAGAATCAATACGAGTATCACTTTTATTTTCTCTATTTATTTATTCAACAAGGATGTTTTCTGCTATACTGCTGCTAAGATACACATAATCATCAGAGATATCTTAACCCTTGGTGTAATCTCTAGCCAAAAGTAAATTCTAATTTCCAGCCTTAAAGTTTATTAATAAAATCCAATATATTGAGACCGAAGATTGGCCCCAAGATCTCCAGCAATGCCAATTTTTTTTCTAAATTCCATTGCTTTTGAGACAATTGGTGATTGATACTGGAAGAATTGTTCTTAAATTTTATGCAAAATACGCTACTTTGAAATATTACTTATATATAATTCCGGAATATCAAATGCAAGCCATATAAATTAAGGCATTGCAAGATGATGTGAACTTTATCTTGCTTTAAGCCGATGTCTGTATTGTTAATATATATTGTAATGAAGACTCTTACGCTATCGTATTTTTTTAGAACATTGATACATTTTTTATAGAATATTGATACATTGTATCCATTTACATCTGGTATATGAATATATTATTAACATAATTCTAAAAAAAACGCAAATAATGATTGCTCTTAATTTCTATGATGGGCGTTTTTCATTTTTGCCTTCCTTATATACATAGTATAATGTGTAAGAAAAGTATCGTGACGATGGTTGAAAATTCAAATTCAAGTTTCGACGAAAGAGCATGCTTCAAGCATTCCTGAATACGAATCGAATGCTTGAGGTGAGGTCTGCCTGTGTGTGCGGTATGTGTGTGTGTGTGCACGTGTGAATGTGTGTGTGTACGTGTGTATGTGTGTGTGTGTGTCAATGAGTCACTGGAGGCGATATCTCACGAACGAATGGGGCAATTGGAACAAAATTTAGTACAAAATAATAATTCCTGAGTCCTGCAAGCCTATTGCTTGTATATCGGATGTTCAGAAACTCCCTAAGTGAAAATTAAAAAAAAAATCATCAAAAAATAAAAACCTTTAATAAAGTTACGCAATTATCATTCCTTATGTCATTTTTGATTAGAAAACGATTAATACAAACTTTATAACAGTAGCATGAGTAGTTATCGAGATATTGCCTATTTTTCAAAGAAATTTATCAAACAATCGCATGGAATAAAAAAATATTGATTATTGTGAAATATGCTCACTTTTCACATGTAATATGATGCTATAAATTTGATAACATCATTCTCGTGGATTTAGCTCGTTCTATTCATGAGAAAATATACTTTGGACAATACTCTTGTATTTAAATAATAATTTAAACAATAATCATTTATCTGCTATGAGAAAAACTTATTTCTCCCTCCATAACGGTTTGCGAGATTTTGGCGACGAATTTGGTGGAATGTCACCAACTTGGAGACTTTTTAAAATGTTGCCAAATTAACGAAAATGTCGCCAATTTGATAAAAATGACGCTAAATTAATGGAAATGACGACAAATTGATGAAAATTCAATATCAAATAAAGAATATAAGTATTTATGAATATTATAAGAATAACCTATTTTTCCGTCGGTAGTGTTTGGATAAATTTTGGGTGACGATTTTTTTGAAAATCTCCAACTTACTACCTTTTTAAATGTTGCCAAATTGTCGAAAATGTCTCCCAATTGATAAAAATTCGCCAAATTGATGAAACCGGAGCTAAATCGAAGAAATGACGACTTCTTGATGAAAGTTAATATTTTGGAAAGAGCATAAGACTAGACTATAAGAATAACCCATTTCGCCGTCAGTCCGTAACGCTTGGCGACACATTTAACGAGACATCGCTAACTTAGAGATTGTTTTAAATGTTGACTAAGTAACAAAAATGTATCCAAATTGATAAAAATGTCGCCAAATGGAAAGCGATGTTTCGCAAACCCTGGTTTCCGTTATATGACGGCCGTATTTTCTAGTATATAAGAAATGCTGTCTTCTCCGTTTGTCTATAGCACTTGGTGATGCATTTTGGTGAACTTGGTGATCTTGTAAATAATCGATAACTTGGCGATATTTCGCCCAGATTGACGAAAATATTGTCAAAGTTGCACAAATCACGTTAAATGAATTAAAATAAAGCTTATATGATGAATTAGTTATTAAAATATATTAATATAGACGGAATTGCGCGAAATATAAGTAAATTCGATACTTGGAAACAGTTTTACATGTTGTCATCCGTAAAATCGCCAAATGTATAATTTAACGTTAAAAGCAAAGTGCCGTGGAACTTATGTATTATTTTTTACTGTAGAAGGGGTAAATTCATTGTATAATATGAGGAAAGTCATATGTTGCTCACATCAGATCTTTTTAAAGATTGCATAGTTCCCCCAAAATTTGAAATAGTAGATACGTAATCCATTCAATATTCAAAATAATAAATATTATCTATATTTTATTCGGCACTTTTTGCTGAATAAAACATAAAATATCTTAGTTAATGGTTTATATATCACTTTTTTAAAGAGGATGGTGACTGTCGTCCTCCAAATTAATTTAGAAACAGGTTGCGCAGTTCTATTCAAAGAGTTTACTAGGGAAAAACAAGGTGTTCGTTTACTTAATTAGCATAATACAGTTAGGTGCAAATATATTCTCTTAATTACAGTCATTAACTTAACTTTCTTTTCCTTTTGTATTGTTTCGCGTCTTAAGCGAGAGAAATACAAGGTAAATTTCCGCGGAGAACAAGTGAAGTAATCTACCTGAAGTAAAGTATTCCATAGCAATAATATTATGGAAAATAGTTTACAGTTGCAGATAAATACGACTAATTATGTCAATATAAAGAATAAAATAGTAAAAAACAATATAAACTTGATTAACAGAACGAGTTCATTTTGAAAACATATTTTAGAATGTATAACTTCACTGGATTTTCTCATACACTCATGTTCCATTATACTTGGATTCATTTCGATTATAATTAGTTTCAAAATGATAAAAATTTATCTTTTACACTCTATCGTTCGCATGTTATTCATACCATAATTTTTTTTTTATAAATATTTTTGAAATTTTACTTTTTTAAGTTGACAACAGGTCATCAGACCGATGAGTTAGATTATTAATTTGTACTATTTTAACAGAATTTGCTTCCATGCTGTAGTTTAAACTACCCTTTTCATGCAAAAACTATACTAATAATTTTATTATTTGAGCTCGATCTTTAGTGTTGTATATAGTATATATTTATTCTGTTCTTAGAGTTATCAGAATGATAGATGTTCACATATTTTAAACGAATTACCATCGCTTTGAACTAAACCACACTCACAGTTGGCAAGGAATGTTAATTCATCACTTTGGAATTACTTTGATGAAAAAATTGCCAACTTAGCGGCTTTTGAAAACTTTCGTAATGTTCGCCAATTGAAAACTGAAGGGATATTTATAGCAAGTTTCTGTAGTTTTATTCTAGAATATATTTAGGAGTAGCTCTACCTATGTGTGTGTATTTTGAGAATATGCCCTCACAGCAAAGATAGTCACATGTGTGACAGTGACGTTGTAGTCACGCGACACCTGGGTCACAATGTGATATCATATTTGTGAATTCTATGCGACGTTACGTATTAGTAACTTTGTTACTTCATTGTGATTATATTCTGTGACGTTTCCACAATTTAATTAACACGTAACAATGTGACGACATTACAAAGGCAATTATAATGTGACGTCACAAATAAGCTAATATGCGACGTCACAAACGACCATGAAAAGGACCAAAATGACTTCGCTGTGACCTCAATATGACATTGCCGAGACGTACTGCGACGTCCTGTGACGCCCCAAAGTCACATTGTGACGTTAATCTTATGCCACTGTGAAAAAAAATGCTGTTAGGATGACGGACTTTTTGCGAACTAATAATTAATTGAACGAGTATTCGAACTTCTACTGAACGAGTATTTAATTGCTGTGCAAGCATGTTTTAGAACTTTAATAGTATCTTGTGAGAAATATCTTGTGATAGTTGTAAATTTAAAAATGGTATTAATTCCTGTTACTCTATATTGCTGGTTTAAATAAATTTGTAATTAAATCAATAATCATCGTATATCATGAAACTGAATTAGCCAATTCAGAAGATATGTCAACATTATCACTGACATTCTTATAAACAATTCAATTGAAATCTTAAATTTGGAAAAGAAATTGTCTAACGATTCGTAAAATAAATATTTTGCACTCTTAGGTAGTGAACACGAATAAAATAGAGGGAATTACAAAATTATTAAATTAGTTGATATCACAGGGAATATGAATGTTGGTGGTTTTTCTTAATATATCTCATCATAAAGTAATATAATTAAATTTAAAATAACAGATAACACGTTCTTTACAAAAGCTACTGTTTGATGACAACAGATATATAAGAAATTAGCTGTGCAAGGATGAAAGTTTACAGATACATAACAACCGTATGTATCACGAAAACTAAAATTTTATAAGAAAGTCACGTTACCCTCTTCCTTACCAAGTCTCCTTCCAATAGACACAACCCATCATATCAGCCAAGATGATACATAGTGTATGTAATTATAAACGCTACGCGAATGACGGCCACTAACTTAAATTTACACAATCTGGCATCCTATTGCACACTTCTCAGAAAGTCACTTTACCGTTTTCCTTACCGAGTCTCCTTCAATTAGACCCAAACCATCACACCAACCAAGATGATAAACAGTGTATGTTATTATATACGCTACGCGGATCACGGTCACTAAATTAAATTTACAAAATTTGGCATCCCATTGCTCCGTTCTCAGAAAGTCACTTTACCGTTTTCCTTACCGAGTCTCCTTCAATTAGACCCAAACCATCACACCGACCAAGATGATAAACAGTGTATGTTATTATATACGCTACGCGGATCACGGTCACTAAATTAAATTTACAAAATTTGGCATCCCATTGCTCCTTTCTCAGAAAGTCACTTTACCGTTTTCCTTACCGAGTCTCCTTCAATTAGACCCAAACCATCACACCGACCAAGATGATAAACAGTGTATGTTATTATATACGCTACGCGGATCACGGTCACTAAATTAAATTTACAAAATTTGGCATCCCATTGCTCCTTTCTCAGAAAGTCACTTTACCGTTTTCCTTACCGAGTCTCCTTCAATTAGACCCAAACCATCACACCGACCAAGATGATAAACAGTGTATGTTATTATATACGCTACGCGGATCACGGTCACTAAATTAAATTTACAAAATTTGGCATCCCATTGCTCCTTTCTCAGAAAGTCACTTTACCGTTTTCCTTACCGAGTCTCCTTCAATTAGACCCAAACCATCACACCGACCAAGATGATAAACAGTGTATGTTATTATATACGCTACGCGGATCACGGTCACTAAATTAAATTTACAAAATTTGGCATCCCATTGCTCCTTTCTCAGAAAGTCACTTTACCGTTTTCCTTACCGAGTCTCCTTCAATTAGACCCAAACCATCACACCGACCAAGATGATAAACAGTGTATGTTATTATATACGCTACGCGGATCACGGTCACTAAATTAAATTTACAAAATTTGGCATCCCATTGCTCCTTTCTCAGAAAGTCACTTTACCGTTTTCCTTACCGAGTCTCCATCAATTAGACCCAAACCATCACACCGACCAAGATGATAAACAGTGTATGTTATTATATACGCTACGCGGATCACGGTCACTAAATTAAATTTACAAAATTTGGCATCCCATTGCTCCTTTCTCAGAAAGTCACTTTACCGTTTTCCTTACCGAGTCTCCTTCAATTAGACCCAAACCATCACACCGACCAAGATGATAAACAGTGTATGTTATTATATACGCTACGCGGATCACGGTCACTAAATTAAATTTACAAAATTTGGCATCCCATTGCTCCTTTCTCAGAAAGTCACTTTACCGTTTTCCTTACCGAGTCTCCTTCAATTAGACCCAAACCATCACACCGACCAAGATGATAAACAGTGTATGTTATTATATACGCTACGCGGATCACGGTCACTAAATTAAATTTACAAAATTTGGCATCCCATTGCTCCTTTCTCAGAAAGTCACTTTACCGTTTTCCTTACCGAGTCTCCTTCAATTAGACCCAAACCATCACACCGACCAAGATGATAAACAGTGTATGTTATTATATACGCTACGCGGATCACGGTCACTAAATTAAATTTACAAAATTTGGCATCCCATTGCTCCTTTCTCAGAAAGTCACGTTACCGTTTTCCTTACTGAGTCTCCTTCCAATAGACTCAACTCATCACATCAACTAAAATGATACACAGTATATGTTATTATATACTCTACACGGATGACAGTCACTAATTTAAATTTACAAAATTTGGCATCCCATTGTAAACTTCTCAGAAAGTCCCGTTAGTGTTTTTCTTTCCGAGTTTCCTTCCAATAGACCCAACCCATCACGCCAGCCAAGATGATACACAGTGTATGTAATTATATACGCTACGCGGATGATAGTCACTAACTTAAATTTACAAAAGTTGGCATCCCATTGCACACTTCTCAGAAAGTCACGCTATCGTTTTTCTTACCGAGTCTCCTTCCAATAGACCCAACCCATCACGCCATCAAGATGATACACAGTGTATGTAATTATATACGCTAGGCGGATTACAGTCACTAACTTAAATTTACAAAATTTGGCATCCCATTGCACACTTCTCAGAAAGTCACGTTATCGTGTTTCTTACCGAGTCTCCTTCCAATAGACCCAAACTATCACATCAGCCAAGATGATACACAAATTCCAGGACGTGCTACCGAACTCTTTAAACTCTGTGTTGGCAAGGGGCACGGCCAGGGTCATGGAAGATGATACACAGTGTATGTAATTATATATGCTACGCGGATGACGGTCACTTGCTTTAATTTACAAAATCAGGCATCCCATTTGCACATTTCTCAACACAATAAGCACCTTCAACTAGCCAATATCCCGATATAGTTCTTTCATTTCGAAAATACTCCAAGAGTGATTGTTTGGTAATGTTATCTAGTAGAAAGTTATCGTGACAGTAACATAAATATTATTTCCAACCGTCAAACTGAGTTTACTTGCCAGCTACGAGATAACTTTTTATTGATCGCCTTATCTAAGTCACCGAGTACAAGTATTGCCGTAACAAATGTATGCAATATTTAGGTGTTTGGCGTACAGAAAGGGAATAAATAATACTTTTGGCGTACTGAAATGGATCATTATTTCTCAAAACGTAGAAACAATAACTAAATATTTAGAACGCAAAAACATATCTATTCACGATATATAAGAAGAACACAAAAAATAAGGTATTTTTATTATGTTGAAATTAAATATAATGAAAGAAATTATTTGTGATAAGTTTTGAAACAATTTTCCACTCAAACTGCTGGTTTTTCTTCACATACCGGACAAAAATATCTTGTTTCACGCCTTATCTTCTGTCCAGTACAAGCTCTACTTGGCTTTGTAGTTCAGGCCTTCTTCTCCATTAAAAATAATTTAAAAGAATAAAAATGCATATAGGATCTCGGCACATGTGAGCGGACGCACCATATCAGCTTTGGCAGCGAACGTGTTAACATTGATTAGTTATATTTTGCTACATATTAAACAAAGTTTAGGAATCAATATTTTTATGCCAGTGTTTTTTCATACATTTTACATTTGTGTACCGCTTTAAAGACCTTGATTTAAGCGTGATTAACCTTGATTTGCAGATGTTTGTCATATTAGAACCATCTTTTAAGTGCTAAAATAATTCCTCTACTTGTTGATTATTTTTTTAGTAAAATATATCCTTGAACAATGTGCAGGATGATCAAAAGACATAACCTCAAAAGAAACATGTGAGAATTGAACAACGAAAGTATTTATATCATGGTGATTTTATATCATGGTATTCAATGGTATTCATGCCATTTTGATATTCAATTATATCAGTTTAAGAGTTTGTTAATTGATTAATTTGATACTTTATATTGCACAAAATGCTTTGAAAATCATTTGTTGAATTTACAATCGTGTCGTTGTTCTTGACCTCCCTAATCAGTATGTATATTATAGATAACAATAATGTATTATGTAGTAGGGCAGACTATATGTATTATGGAGTAGGGTAAACTACTGTATTACTTCAGAAAATTATATTTCACCTCATAACCGATTGTACATTTGATACCTCATTATTAGAATAAGTAATTTTTTTAACATGAAGTCAATTTTATAAAAGACTAGCACGTATACCTAGGTTTGCTCATGATTATAAATGTGCAAATTGTAGAAATATTCAAAATGGATCTGTTCTTCATATAGTTTATGAAAATATATATTATTAATATCCCTAAAAAGTATGAATAAAAATAGCTGTTCTTGCTATAGAAAATTACATATACTAGCAAATCTGCAGAATAAAATATCGTAGTCACTTTTGTAAACCAGTTTTAAAATATCTGAAAGTTTGGTAAATATTGTTACGTGGCCCCATCGCCAGACGTCAGGCAAGAATGTAAGAAAATATAAAACCCGACATAAGTCATTACTTTCCGATAAATCCGAAGCACAACTACGATAATAACAATATATAATAATAACAAGACCTGGAAATAAGGACATAACAGATAACATTTATTAACACACCGACACATAGAAAAATATTGACTGACAAGCACAGAAATGAGCTTTCATCATTATCAACATAAACTTATAAACACTACGGATATTCAAAACCAGTACTGACATATTTTTTATAAATAATTTTATGGGGTTTTAAGGTAGTCATTAATCTTAGCCGAGTAATTAGTTAGAACAGATCATTAATTTATAAGGAGATTACGGAGAAAGCTGTGATAAGAGCAGGTCTATACATGACAGAAAGAAATGCCTACTTTTGGCTTTAGGTGCGGTTTAGGATGACATCAAATGCAGCAGACTTCCAACTGTTTCCGGATGTCCTCCACGATTCCCACTCAGCACCCGGATATTTGCACAACTACTCACAACTAGATTTTCCCGCCAAATTTATCTTCACAAATTTGACTGGACTCCCTCCTCCCAATCGTAGCCCATGTCCTCTATTGGCTGAAATGTGAATTTAAAAATGCCTCTGGCTATTTTTATTCATTTAGCCTGCCCATTGAAATGTAACGATGCTACGCTAGCCCTCTACTACCGGACTATAAAATTTTGACTTATATCAATTTCGTTCCTGATTTTCGTTCAAGCCCTTGAAATACGATATGCTTTCCCTTTTACCTACTGCCGCTGAACAGCGTCCGGATTGATGTGTATTAAGGACACATAGCAAAAGTGAGTCCTTAACTGTAGGGGCTATCTGCATAAATATTAATATAGATCCTTAAAAATAGAATGTTACATTGGAATGTCAAAATTCCGTGCAACAAGCATGGGCCCAAATTAAGAAACTGACGCACTAATAAAGGTTTTTGTACACATGCCATTTTTACTATGTTGCGACAATCAGCTAAGCACAATGCAGCATATATGAATTTGAATAATATTTGTCTGAATAAAGCAGATGACATAAGAATTTGTAAATATCAATCACTCCAGGGATCTTATATTACAAAACCGTAACTGATATAACGCAACCAAAAATATAATACCCTTTATTTATAAACGGTATTATATAAACTCATATTATTATATAAAGTTTTACTTTTTAAATTGGATAGATTAACAAAAACTGTTTGTTGTATAAACACATTAGAATTATTTCCATTGCTAAATAACATATTAATTTATTCAAATAGAATTTCAAAAAATAATCATCTGCATAACACTGTTTATATGCAAGCGTTTTTTAATAATAATCTCAATAGCTCCTGGACAAAAACTAGAAAAACATATATTGAGTAGCCCGCAGTGAAGTAGATAATAACCATACGAAAAAAAAAAAAAAAATGCGGTTTTGTAGACTGTACCGACATACTTTCCATTATTATATATAGATTATTAATTATTATACTTTTAAATTATCGTTTCATGGCTTTAAGAAAAGCTTGAAAACTTACACTCTTGAAATTTATTAGTCCTAAGTGTATGGAGACAATCGTTAGAGAGCGAAAATACGGATATGTATAGTATCACTAAATTAAAAACTTGAACCCTTAATATATGAATTTTGATATATATGAATACCACTGATATAAAAAAAGCGTTATCCTGACTAAGCGATCCTTGTTGGTTGAACTTTAATCGAACCAAAATAGTGGAGATGAAATGAATTGTACCACCCTGCTCCATTAACCCAATTATATTTTTTTTCCATATTCACCCAATGCCTGAACAATTATCACCTTCGTAAATCTTGCATTCAATTGTCAACCCTACTTTCCGAGATTCTGATTATGTCTATAAATTGCATTATCTAAGGAGGTAATGTCATCACTCAATGGATTTGCACCTATCAAAAATTATTTATTATACCAAGTGCTTATTCTCTTAACGTCTAATATCAACATTTGTTCAGTTAGAAAACTTATAGATTGAACTATAAAAATATTTTATTGAAAACATTCATGTCTTAAACAATGAACTATTGTTTCATAAATTAGAATAGCATACAATTTTATTTATTTAAATACAAACAATAAATATGGATAATATTTTATTATCATACAATCATTATGCGGCATTATCATATTTATTCAGTAATATTGAATTTGGGACAAAAAAATTTCATATTTACTTTCTATTTTAAAAGGAACATTATGCATGTGATATATTTAAAAAAAAAGTATTTTGTAAAAGATAGTTGTAAATTAAATTTTCCTTTCACTGGAACTCAAACTTTTCGTTATTTTAACAAAGCAGAATATAAACTAGCCCAACATAGTTAGAAAAGGAAAAAGGAAAATGTTTACTCAATCATCATTAATTACAAGACTGGTGGTAATCTTGATCCTAATTACAGGAAATATTCTATTCCATGTTAGTCTTCTATCTGTTGCAAAGTTTCGTTTCTAAATAGAGCGAATATGAAGATAAATTGCACCAATTTAGAAGAAACTACATAATGAACAATAAAATATATATCCGACTAAAATATGTTCAATCCATTGTCCTAACTTGTTTTTTTCTCTATAGTTGAATAATATAACATTTACGTTTTTGCAAAGAGTTCGAGCTCAAGTTTGATTAAAGAGAATCTGCCGTGAAAAAATATATTTACGTGTTTTTTCCCAAAATGCATAGAAGTTCTGTTGGTTCAATTCTAACAAATATTACATTATAGTATTCTTTAGAGAACGAACAAGGTGAACAGTAAAGCAATGAAGGAAATAAAGGATATGTTGCAGAAGCAAAATAGCTGTAAAGTCAAACAAACATCAGCCTCGTCAGCGAAAGGGCTGGTGTGCTGAATCTGGGGAGAAAGAAGACATATGTGGAGAAACCGCAAATTCTTTAAGCAAGAAAATAAAAGGACATCGCTTTCAGAAAATGCAACATTTAAGACCTTCCAGATTTCATCGTTCCATAGAGGAGGTAATGGACATTACGTCATGGGTCGTATAAGCAACAAATGGTGTGCTTCTAGAACAGGTGCGAATGTGACTATCATCAAGTGAGGTAGCTCGCCGAATTAACGCTCAATGTCTTTATAAGGCACTCGCAGTCACTCTCCGCACAATTACTGCAGAAACAGCAAATGTATATGAAGAAATGGTAAATTCTACTTCTGTCAGGGCGAACCTTTATCAACATGTCACTTGTGTTGCAAACATTTACAACCCATATATTCTCTCTGGATTTTTTACGAAAAAGTGTATTTGACCTAGATTTCAAAAACAACGAATTATGGACAGCTACAAAAGGGATTCCATTATTTAGAACAGACACGGCCCAAAATCATTCATATTCCTAAAATAATTCTTACAGTGGAACAGTTAACTGCATGCTCTGTGGTATTCACAGTAATGCGTGGCTGTCCAAAAGACGGGACCAGCAGTCCCGAATATATAAACATCATCTTAAAGAATCTCTATGGACTAAATAGTGCAAAACAGAAAACGTGTAAAAGCCGCATTTCTGAACTCATTTCAATCTTCTCGACGGCTTTAAAAACATAGGACGCCCCGGATTAACTGAACATAAAATCGACGCAGGCAACCAGTTCCAGATTAAACAAGCTACTGGGAGATATTCCACACGCTAAGAAATAAGAAGTAAATATTTTAAAAAGCATGCAGGGAACCGACGTGATTGAATCATTATCAAGACGTTTGGCCTCACCAATCGTCTTAGTGAAGAAGAAATGTGTGTTCTACGAGATTATATGTCGACCATAGAATGCGTAACTCTGTCAAAGAAACAAAGCTACAACTTGCCTGGATTTGGCAACACATTAAATACCTTCTTTGGGAGTTACTGGATTTCGACTCCAATTCACCACAGCAGCTACTGACAAGTGGAAATACATCCAGTTGATCGAAAAAATACATTATTTACCACCGGACAAGGACTCTGGTAGTTTAAAGGGATGACTTCTGGATTTGTAATGCACCCTCAACATTTGAACATCTAATGGGGACCATGCTTTAATAACTGTCCTGTTATTCCTGACTCGTCTTTTTGGACAACGTAATTAGTGTTGGACGTTCATTTGATGAACATTTACATAACCTTAGGCGGGTATTTTAAAAAAAGAGGAGCGCAAATTTAAAGTTAAATCCTTTAAAATACTTCCCACAAGGTATCGCATATTTGGAATATATCATCTCTGAAGATGGTATAAGGACCACAATCCTCTTTTTTCTTCTTCAACACAGACCGTCTGACCTACCCGAAGTTTTAAGATATCTGGTTGGACTAGACGGCCGGGATGTGTCACCCAATTCAGGCTGGAATGCAGTGAGAGAGTAATCCAAGGGGAGTGTTCCCTTCTTCCCCTAACACCAACCTCTGGTAATGACTTATGGACCCACATATTTTACATGCCCGTACTTTACAATTACACAGGATCATCCGAGTGTAATACGTGAGTATAATCCACCTGGCTGTCCCACACCAATGACCGATCCTCACACAATCAATGCTGTCTATGAATGTTGCACTCTACAGGATTCCATCAGCTAAGGAGTTTCTTCGGTCTTTGTATCAATTACCGCCGGTTTGTAAAGAACTTCTCAAACGTTACCAGATCCTTACATAGGTTAACGAAAAGAGACAAGACATTTGAATGGACGGTAAACTATGAAGACGCCTTTAATCAGCTCAAATAAATGAAAAGTTCATCTCCTGTTCTGGCATATCCTCAATCTACGAATAGATTTATATTAGATACCAATGATAGGAAAGAAATGATTGGAACAGTTTTCTCCATGAAATAGGAGGGCATAATCATGGCATTACAAACTTTAGCAAATGCTCGTCGAAACCCGAAAGAAACCGCTGTGTGACAAGAAAATAACCGTTTGCAATTATTAAATTCGTAGATCATATCCATCACTATCACTGAGGAAAGGTAATTCCTATTGCGGACTGATTACGAGGCTCTGAGCTGACTCTACACTTTAATAAACCCTAAAGGGCAAGTCACAAGGCGGATTCAGCGACTTCGAGAATGCGACATGAAGATTCGTCACCGAAAGGGACCATCTCATGAAAACGCTGATGCTCTTTCTAGAAGTCCTCGTTTCTTGAAATGTACACATTGCTCTTGTGCTTAAATAAAATTTTGAAGTCAGATATCAGCGACCATCCAGCAGTTACTTACAATACATCCTCTTACAATACTTGATGTCCGCTTAATATCAGATCCCTGGAGTGATGAAGAACTATCTCAAGCCTAAACAGAAGACAGGGATATCGAGCCAATCCTCATTCTCAAAGAACGAACTAATGAGAGGCATACTTGACAAGAAATTTCCTGCTTCACTGTTAGATTCTCGGCACTTACTTGTATACCGTACTCTCTACTAGTATACCGTAAATGGGAGAGTGACGATGCAAAAGCAAGAGATGTCAATTAGTGCACCCTCTTTTCAGAGTATTGATGTTACAAAGACACTAAACAAAGTTCGTGGACGTTCTTTCTAGTACAATGCAACATCCGATGTTGAGCGCTGGTGCAACTAATGCCAGAAATGCGGAGCTCAGAAGGGAACGAATAAAAACACATGTGGACATATTCTCTGTTGCAAATGTCAGAGTTTCTTTCGAGAGAATTGCTCTCGACGTTTTGGGGCTAGTACCATGGGCTTTAGACAATTGCAAATACATCCTAGCAGTAAAGTTACTTCATAAAATGGCCTGAAGCATACGCAATCTCTGATCCAGAATCCACAACTATCAATGAAGTTCTAACTCGGAATAGGCTTTGTCGTTACGTGGTTCCCTCGCTCATCTATTCTGACCAGGGAACGATTTTCAATTCTGACATTTCCACGAAAATATGCAAACTACTCTTAATAAAAATCGAATTACTTATCTTCTTCATCCTCAAAAGACTGGACTGGTAGGGGGATTCAACAGAATCTTAATCATCTCTTCATATTCGTCTCCAGAAATCATCAAGATTGGGACCGTCACCTACTGCCTTTTTGCTGGCCTACAAAAGTGCTGCCCAGGCATCAATCGGACATTCTCCATTAAAAATGTTTTTTCCGGGATTTACGGATATTGTTTGATCTAATGTTTGGAAGATCATGTGATACTCCTTTACTGCCTGATCAATACGTGCAAGATCTGCAGGCACGTTTGAAGGACATTCATGGTTTTGCTCGTGAAGAGATTAACATTGCTACCGATATAATAAAGACCCAGTACGATATCGAAGCTAATGAAGGACGATTCCAAGAAGGTGACAAAGTGTGGCTATTCAATCCTTGGCGACGACTAGGACTTTCATCAAACTATTGCACAACTGGAAAGGACCCTACATTATAATGAAAATATTAAACATTGTCGTTTATCGAATCAAGAAATCGTCTTCATCCGAGTCTAAAATCATCCATATCAACAGATTAGCCCCATAATTAATACAGTAGGTTGACATTCACCAGGACATGCTTCCTTAGACATATTTTGTGAGTCAGAAGAGAAAACACCGGACATGCAGCCATTTCGATGATGTGAGTCTAGGGTTTTCATGTCAGGATTGTCTGTTCAGCGTTGCCAGATGTAACGATTTATCACCAATTTGACGACTTTTGGTGATATTTTGAGTGTTCGAGAAACTTCTCAAAATAACAAATATGCTACAAGGTACTAGTCCCTTCCGGAAATTTCTAAGAGTGTATACATAAAAGAAGCCATCACTCAATTGGAGAAAAGTTAACTTGAAACAAGCTACATTGAATTGAGAGATCTGTCAATGTTTTAAGAAGAGTATCGACTATTTTGTGAAATTAGTGGATCATTCATAACTATTTTATTGTACCTATTTGTTGACAGTTATTTAGTGATCTTGTGAGATAGTTATCAAGCTACTTGCTATATATTGTTTTTATTTACGCTGTATCTTTAAGTAAACGCGCTAGTTATACAGATATTTTGACACATTCTTGTAAGTTGAGAGTACAACCACGATTCCAGAGGATACGCTGTAACAAGATGTATTTAAAAAGTTCACATTTCTTGAAACAAGTGAAAGCCACTATTTGCAAAGAGATCCTTACATCTGTAATCCATTCTTAATGAAGTTACAGATTATTTGCCGATGTTACATTTCACTTATGTATAATGATTTTTCGTATTCCTTTGGGAAGAGAATAGCCAGATATATTATTTTTTTTTATTTTGAATCACACTTTGCTCTTAATATTGTGGGAAGGGAGAGGCACATTTTTTATTAGTTTGCATCGGAATTTAAAATTAATTTTTCTTTTATGATCTTATTAGTCGTTCTAATCGGGATTTTAAGAAATTATACATCCGACTGTTTAATAAACCATGTTTATAAAAAGCATTACTTTTTAATTAACCGCACCTGATTAACATGTTCTCTTTAACAATACGTTAGGTGATAACGTTCTTCTAAAAATAACGCAATTGCTCGGACTAACTGACCCGTACTTGTTCAAACTGTCACTCCGCAAACCAAATTCTGCAAAATTATAATTGTAATGCACATTCTTTCAATCTTCTAAGCGTAGCAGATAAGGATATTTCTTGGAAGAATCAAATTATTTTAAGGGGACTCAGTACCCTTCATTTTGCGAAAATTGACGAAAATACCTATTTTCAAATTTTTTGTTTAAAATATACCTTGACATCCCTTGTATATCCTGACAAAGTTTCGTAAAGATCCAAGAACTATAAATAAATATATTAAAAAGACCTTTGACTGAAACTGTGTCCCTTAAAATCCCACGCCTGCTTATCTGTTTACGCTCTTTTTATATTGCATCTGCAACTAAATACTCCCTGTTTTACAAAATATTTCTACCAGGAAAGTGCTTAATCGTAATTTTAACTGATAAAGAAACGTTGTTTACTTTTTCCTATCTGCTTTCTTTCGTTATTTGCATTTATTTTTTGTGCATAAATAGCAAGAAAAAACTTTTCAAGATTCAGTTTTGATTGTGTTGTCCTTATTTAAACCTTCAACTTATTTATATACTGGTAGTTAGTTATTTCTGAATATGCCTCGCCAGAAACGTAAAAAGCATACTTTTTACATGAACAGTAAAGGTTGGTGTAAAGGAAATAACAATGTCTGTGACATTGCTCAAACTATCAGTGCTGGATAAACAAATATGTCATTTAATGCAAGACTGGAAAACTTATCTTTAGTTACTGAGTGTGATTATTCTACTGGTGAAAATTATAATATTGTAAACTATGAACAAATTAGTAAGCTATTTGTTAAATTAAAATGCCCAGATTGCAATAAACAAACCTGAAATCTTGAACATGTTGGCAAATTAGGTTTTTCCTACAACTTAAACTTAATTTACAGTTCCTGTTCTGGGAATATAACTACAGTTCAAACCTTCAATGAGAGAAAAGAAAATTATGTCACTGATATCAATGTACGTATAACACAGGCATTCTCTCATATTGGAAAGGGATACGCAGCCACTGAAATATTTTGTAATGAATATTTTGCCCTTTTCTTCGATGACTTTCAGCAAGTGCACGAAACTTTTATGTACAGCCTATCGTGTTGTCAAAGCGAACATAATGAAAGATGTTCTTGAAGAAATAAGACATGCTTATCAAAGTTCAGATTCAGTTATTGATGTAGCTGTGTCATTTGATGTTCATGGTTGACTCGTGGACATACATCCCTTATCGACATTGGATGTGTTATTGACATTCTTACAGGATATGTAATTGACTTTGAAATTATGAGTAAGGTGTGTCGCCATTGTTCACAAGCAAAACAAGAATTGGGTGAATCGAGTGTGGAATAGAATATATGGTACAGTGGACATGAAAGTGTTTGCGAAATTAATCATACAGGTTCATTTGGCTCTATGAAAATGGAAGCGGCAATGGATCTTTGGAAGCGATCAACATCATTAGGTTTTCGGTACACAGCACTATTATCTGATGGTGATTGTAAAACTTTTAATTACTTATCTGAGAAAAAGGATTATGGTGCTGATATTGAAATAAAAAAGGAAGTGTGTATAAACAATGTTAGTAAATGATTAGGAACTGCTTTGAGAAATGTTGTCAAGGATTCACGTGCGAAAGGTATTAGATTAGGAGGTAAAGGTTATGGCAGACTAAAAGAATCAACTATAAAAAGGTTATCTTCTTATCAGAAAGCAATAATAAGAAATAAAGGCTACTCAAAAGCTGTGAAAAATGAAAAGAATTTATGCTACACTGTATCATAGCATTTCAACGGACAAAAAGCCCCAACATTCTAAGTGTCCAAAGGAAGAAAGGGTCCAAAGGGAAAGAAAGACTCATGGTGTTTTTACCAGTCATCAATAACAAAGGGAGAAAAACCTTGTTCTCATAAATTATTTGTGGAAACACCTGTAAAAAAGGCTATTTTACCTCATATTCTCCCAATTTATCAAAGACTTGCATCAAACGAACTTTTGGAAAGGTGCATAAACTGTGGAACTCAAAATGCAAACGAATGCTTGCACAGTGTGATTTGGGCAAAATGTTCTAAAGAAACATTTGCACATAAAAAACGTGTAAAACTCTGTGTAATGGAAGCTGTGTGTGAATACAATAAAGGTACACTGCGCTGCATAAAAGAAGCACAGAATGCCTTAGGTGTACCTTTAGGAAAGTGCTCCATGAATCTCGGTGCTGTGCTCGATTCTCGAAAAAAAAATGTTTCGACAAAGACAACGAAGTGCAAAATATCAACTTGCACGTACATGGATTAAAAAAGCAATTTTTAAAAGATACATATTAGTTAACAAGAAAGAAGACAACATACAGTGCAGGGTATTTTTAAAAGAAAATGAAGAAATATGCATAAATGATATGCATAAAGTTACGAAATATTGTGTGTTTTTATGATATGAATATATTTTCAAATATTGTATTTCTTTTATAATATAGACATCATTATATTTATAGTTAAGCTATTTCCTAATGAAATGAGTCAAATGTATTTCATGGTGTAAAAATAATAATGGATTTGGTGAAATCAATTTTAATTTATATTTTTTCTCGATTTTCTTTCAATGTGTGACAACTAAGGTTTCGGCTAATGGCCACTTATATAAAATAAATATAGTTAAATTCGATAAAACAGCTACAGTTTTAAAGGTAAGTGTATAATAAATAATTTAAAATAACATTAAAAGTAATTTGAAGTGGATTTGGAATATTTTTTCAAAGTTAAAATCTTTAAAGTGATTTTTCTCAATCCGTGTTTTTTCAGTATATCTATATGTTCAAAATGCTAAAACGTAAATTTATATTTTTCAATTTACTTGATTTTTCTCTGGATATTCATTATAGTGCATTTTATGAAACTAAGGATCGGATTTGCAATAAAATCAAAGTTTTTTTTTTTAAATAGATATGTACAAAAAACTTAATCTTTTGTTGAATTTTCACATATGTATCAACAATATATTTTTTTTCTCCGAAACTAATTAACTTTGTAGAAATCCGATCCTTAAAGTTATAGAGGACACTTCAAAGAACATTATAACACAAATTGTTGCAAAAAGTTTGAAATTATAGGACAAGATAGGTTTTAAAAATTATTTAAATTTAAAAAAAAATAAAAATGTTCAAGATGCATCAGTAGAATTGTATTTTTTCTTAATGAAATAATTTTCCATAACGACATCATTTAATAATATGTAAAAAGTATTGTAAAGTACTTAAACAAATAAAATTGTTCAAAGGGTACCGAGTCCCTTTAATTGAATATGGTTGAAGAATTTGAAGATGAGTATCCAAAGACTAATCATAGCCTGAATTATTGAACATTCAATGAACCATTTATTACCTGAACCGGTATTTTGTTTTAAATATTTAACTGTAAGTTCTGATAAGGAACTAGTATTTTTAAAAGTTTGCCTCATTTCAACTAAATACCTAATGTGAGTTACCTGTGCTGATAATTCTACCCGTCGACATCTGTATTTTATTAAATACCATATTTGTTGTTCTATCTGGTACAAATTTCATATATTATGTGAAAAAGGCTTTTCGAAATATTGCATAGATTTCAAGTAGAAAGCACCGCCCCCGCCTGCATGAAAAACTTTAAGCAACGGAATTGATCTCTTTAATATATTTATCATAAATATAAATAAATGAAATACCAGAATTTAAAAATAGGTATGGAGTATTTAAATTTATTCGTTTTCAATGTCACTGCTTATATTTGGTAGTGAAAATCAATATATTGAAGAATTCAGTTACTTCCACAGTAACAGGAAATAATGTAATCAAATGATTTTTATAGAATGAATTTCAACGAGGCTTAGTTAATTCAATCTGTTGCTAGAGATCCGAATCTGGGTTGTCAATTTAGTGATTTTATTGCCAGATTTAGCCATTTTTTGGAATGGTAAACCAAAATAGCTATATCTAGTTATAAGTGAGCAAGTTTTCCATTATAGACATCAATGAAATCTAGCCATTTTTAACACTTTACAACAAAATTGAAAAGTGTTTATGACTTTGTTCATTCTGTCTGTCTGTCTGTTTGTCTGTCAGGCTGCCTGTCTGTCTGTATGTCTGTCCGTTAGCACGATAACTGCCGTAAAAACGACTTGATCAAAATGAAATTTTAGTATGTTGTTCAGACGGTCTGGTCTGTAGGACTAATAGGAACATAAATGAATAATATCACCCAATTAGTTTTGGATTGAACCCGGGTTGAAAAAATGAAATACATTGAGCCCTATGGGACCTAATTTTTCAACAATTTTTTAAGCGGATTTAAAATTCACAAATTGCTTCGAAAATTTTAGGTAATATTCAAATTGTTCCATAAAATACATAAAAAAAAATCAGAGATATATATTCAGCAGTTTTTTAAATAAAAATTAAAATAATAATAACACATCTTATATGAAACGATCACGTGACCATGATATGAAACAATCACGTGGCCTACTTCAAAATGATATATGGCATCCATCTTGTCTCAAAATCGTGATTTTTAAAGATTTTTTTAATTCATATTGAGTGTTGTATACGTTCTAAAACCACTTTATTTCTGCTTAAATTCTGTGCATCTACATACTGACACAACGCAATTACAATATATTTGAGTTTAAAAGCTCATCCAAATTTGATTATTTCTACAACGAAGCCTATTTCTCACCTATGTAAAATGTAAACAGCAAAATATGTAGAATTAGTTCTATTAGAATTGCGGTATTTCTTTAACACAAAATCAATTAGTCCATGGAGTCTGCGTAGCTGATATGAATGAAATATTTATTGATTTTACAAAGAGAAGGACGATTTTTTTCGATGAAGTTTTACGCATAGAGTTTAATTACTTGTAGCTCCATGGTCTTAATTTTTAAATAAAAGAAATTATTATAGTATTGTGATGAATGACATGAATGGGAAATTATTTATGAATGAAATTCTGTTTTTATAGAGAAAGCCAGGCGCGTTATTTTTTCTATGACGTCATTTGAATGAATTTCAGTGGTTTTCGATGAAGTTTTTAAATGTAATAAATTGTTGTAGTATTATGATAATTCTACAATTATTACCGATGAATGTATTACATTTTAGAGATGTTTAAACCAGGCAATTTATATTTCAATGCCGTCATTTGAATGAAGTTCATTTTATTCGATGAAGGTTTAAGTTTTCAAATATAATAAATTAATGTAGTATTGTGATAAGTTTTAAAATATTTCCTAGGAATGTATTGCTCTTTTCAGACATGTTTAAATAAAATTACATTGAATTTGGAAAGTGTTTCATAATCAATGCCTTAAGCATGATTGATATTTCTTGTTAACATTTACAACATAACACAACACTTACAACATATGGGAATGTAAAGGTATTATTAAAGGCATTATTAAATGTAAAGGTAGTATTACTCAATTAGTTTTGGATTGAACCCGGGTTGAAAAAATGAAATACATTGAGCCCTATGGGACCTAATTTTTCAAGCATTTTTAAGCGAATTTAAAATTTATAAATTACTTTGAAAATTTTATAAAATATTCTAATTATCCCATAAAATATATAAAAAATTTCAGCAAAATATGTTTGATAGTTTTTTAAATAAAAATTAAAATAATAATTGCACCCATATTATATAAAGAGATCACATAACCCACTTCAAAGTAAAATAGGGCATCCATCTTGTGTCAAAATCGTGATTTATAAAGTTCTTTTTAATTTATATTTAGTATTGCATCCGTCCTAAAGCCGCTTTATTATTTTTTTCTGTGCATCTATATAGTGCAAAAATGCAATTACACTGTTTTTGACTTTAAATGATCATCAGATTTTGATTAGTTCTACAACGAAGCCTGTAAACACATCCATGTTTTGTATAAGAATAGCTGAATGTCTTTAACGCAAAATGATTTAGCTCTGGAGTCTGCAATATAGCTGATATGAATGAAACATTCATTGATTTTACATAGAGAAACAGACGATTCCATAGTATTGGTTTTTTTATGAAGTTTTAAGCATGTAGTTGGAAAGTAATTTTACCTCCATTGTTTTTAATTTTTAAGTAATCTAAATTATTATAGTATTGTGATAATTTTAACAATTTAAAATTTTTTTAGCAATTTTTTAATTAACATTTGTTTCTAACATGGTTTACATTTTAAATGAATTATTTTATCTGGTTTCTGTCAAAATTTTCCTGCATAGAATTAAGAAAAATATTGACTAAGACATTTTTGATGGCATCTAATAGAGTCACAATGAAAGAAATAGGTTAAGCACTCAGATTAAGTATCCACACATTCTATATTACTTACACGATATTATCTTTTCGAATTTTTTTAATAAAATATTGCATTTAATTTGAAATCAAAATACTCACCTGGAAGAGGAGATAGATCCCAGTCCATATTGATTCCTGCAAGGCGTATTGTCAGCAACACTAATCCAGCTATGCAGTGAATTGATTAAATTATCTCAAATTTTCTTTCTTCGAAAGTTGGCTTCAGGGGATAGACCCAAACACTTTGACTACTAAAAATGTAAACTTTTAACCAAACGCTATTTACAGAGTTTGAATTTAATTTGAAGTTAAAACAATGTCCAGTCTGTACTGGATATTGAGCACAAGCTCCTTGGTCTTCGAAATAATTTCAAGATACAACTCTAGTCTCGTAAACAACAGACGGTGAACCAGTAATTGAGTTAACCGATGAGCTGATAATTGAGTTAACCTATGAACCGTGGTCTATGTGGCACCTTAAATGATAGTAAACTATGTGGATAGATATGATTATTCCTTCTGCAAAAAAAAAATATAAAATATCCGACTGTTTTTTACCGAAGTTTTGCAATGGCTATTGTAATCACAGGGGAACTGCATAAGGAATATATCTGGTCAAGGGCGATCTGGACTCATAACGGGTGAAAACCACTTTGATGTAAAAAAATATTGAAATATTTTGTATTGAAATAAATTGTGGGTAAAAACCTTTATTAGGCTTTTTTCTTAAAGTGAAACTTCAATGAACGCGGTTGAGGCTAACTGTTGGTGCTGAGGCGAACTGTTGGAAACTTGGTTCTGTTTTCGTCGCGATTCTCGTTATCGCGGGAACGTGTTTACATTTTTAGAATGGTTTTACCGTTCTCGTGAACGACTCGTGACGAGAACAGAACATGCCATTCATGCAAATCGCCTTCTCGCCGCGCGCGCACACTGTTTTGCATAGAGTGAGGGCGCTGCCGTCAACGGTTGTGTTCCGGAGCGTACCCATCACGGTGTATATATGATAGGACACATTCTCAGTTATTCAGACCTGAACCTGACCTTATGATCAGACCTTATGATCAGACCTTCAGACCTTGTAGACCTTTAAGGTAGGAAGACCTTATGCAGACGCTTAGTCAGATCGATCAGACGGTGATCGACGGAGATCTTGCAGACCTTGAGAGGTAGACCTTGATCGGCAGAGCGTAGTCTAACTTGTAATGCCATGATGTGTGACCTGATGATGGTAGCTTCATTAACGTGTACGGCATTTGTGGTAATGTAGCTGTTTTCTACTTACCGATGTTATAGTAACTGAGAGTGTGTGCCTAGTCATAAACTGTTTACAAACCCTTTTTCATGAGCTTGCTAGCTCATTGTATATAGTTTTGCTTTGCAACGAATGTTACAGTGATTTTGTAACCTTATATTGTGCAATGGATCTCACAAGAATAAAATTGCGTTTGTGTTTGACGAACTTGCTTTCTTGAGAAAACACTTCACTACTGCGTATCATCTTCTACTAAAATTTCTACCAGCACTTCAGATATGGATATGGCCAAACACTGCTAAATCTGCTGAATGACTTTCTAGTCGGCAAAATTTCTAACATTTTGGTTATGGGCCCCAGTATGTCAAGGCCATAACTTTTATCTATATAAAGCAGCAGTGAAGAGTTGAGAATTCCATCGACGGGGGCCGCGACCGGCGCCATTTGCATCAAGCAGAAAAGTAAACAAAGCACTCTAGTCACAGTTAAAGGTTATGGAGGTGAGCAACGGCATAGAAGCGTTAAACAGGGACAATTACGTCACCTGGCGTAATGAAATTTCTTTTATCCTAAAAGGAGAAGGATGCTACGGCCATGTCAACCGTACTGCATTACTAGTCGACGAGTCTACGTCACGACGCGAGCGAGAGGAGTACATGCGCAGCAGCGACCGCGCACTTTCCATCCTATTTCGAAACATATCGGCGGAATACAGAGAACTAACTGCTCGACATCAACGACAGCCCGGCGGATGCGTGGGAGAAGTTGGAGGCGCATTTTGAGGGCCCAACGCGCGCTAATCTAGTTCATCTGTTGGACGAATTTTCAGTCTTCGCCCGGAAATCGAGGAACCCATCGACATTTTTTGTACGAGGATAAGGAAAGCTGTCACCAAGCTCAAAAACGTGAACCATCCCGTGAAGGACGTATACGTAGCGTTCCAAGCCATCCGGTATTTGCCAGATTCTTTCCAGAGTATCATCCAAGTAATCTACCGCTGGAGTGATAAAGAATTTAAGCTGGATAAAATTCAGAAAGAACTTTCACTAGAGGAAGGAAGATTAGGCAGTTGAAGAGGGATCATGACAATAACAATGTAAGTTCCAATTCATCTGTATATTTTTCAAATGTTAACGCTAAAAGCTAAAAATGTCACCAAAGTTAAAAAGTCTATTAAGGTCATAGGACCATGCTTTATGTGTAATAAAACTGGTCATGTAAAGGCACAATGCCCAAAGTTGAAAAAGTTGACTAGCTCTAATATTATTGAAGTATTTTCAAATATTAATGTTGAAGCTAATATTGTTGATAATCCTGACAATAGGCTCAGCTGGGTGATTGACACCGCTGCTACGCGACACTTTTGTAGTGATATTAAAATGTTTTCTAAATTTGATAAATGTAAGGATACATCTATGTCGCTAGCAGTGGGTGATATGGAAAGCCCAGTTGAGGCTATTGGAACGGTGAATATGTATGTTAAATTTAAAGATCATACAAATAATATTGTGTTACATAATGTTATGTATTCACCAAAATTACGGCGTAACTTGTTGGCCACATCTGTATTAGAAGAGCAGGGCTATTCTTTTAGTGCAGCCAAAGGTGTTCTATGGTTTAAGACTCCTGAGGGAGAAAATTTCTTTTACGCTAAACGTAAAGAAGGGCTTTACTTCTTAAAACCACAGTACTCAACTAAAAGTTTAAATAGTAGTGTTGAGGGCCGTAAAGGAGATCAGGATAGGGACAAAAATTCTAAACAGGTTAGAAAATGCCCTGCAACAAATAGTCAAAGTCAAGGCAAAATTAGGCCTAACTTGAATAAAAGGAAAAACAAATCTGATTTAAAATCAAAGTCAAATAAAATTAGTGGTTCAACAGTTGAAATTCTGAATAAAACTGAATTATGGCATAGAAGATATGGCCATATTAACTCAGACTACTTGCACCAAACAAGTAAAGTTTCCGCGGCAAACGGACTCCCAAAATTAAAATATGCAAAAGTAAATTGCATTCATTGCAAACTTGCAAAATCTAAAAGAGTTTCGTACAAACCAATAGGCAGGATTAGATCTACAGAACCTTTGCAATTACTGCACATGGACGTTTGTGGTTCAATGCCTGTAGCTTCATTGGGGGGAAACAAATATTTTTTGACTATTACAGATGATTTTAGCCGCAAGGTGTTTGTTTTTATTTTAAAACAAAAATCAGATGTGTTTAAAGTTTTTCAGGATTTTCAAGCTTGTCAGGAGAGACAATTAGGCAAAAAGATTTTGTGCATCCATACTGATAACGGCATGGCATTTTGTCACGGTCAATTTAAAGCTTTTTTGAAAAAGTTAGGGATTAAGCATGAACGATCTAACACATATACACCCGAACAAAACGGGGTATCTGAAAGATTCAACCTGACAGCGTTAGATTGTGTCAAGGCAATGCTTAATCAAAGTAAAGTTGGTGACAAAATGTGGGCAGAGGCAATCTTATGTTTTACTTATACAAAGAACAGGGTTTGCCATAAATTTAAAGTTAAAACTCCACACGAATTGTACTATGGGAAGAAGCCTGCTGTATCCCATCTCAGAATTTTTGGATGTAAGGCTTATGCTGGTATAGCAAAACAGCTTAGGAAGAAGCTAGACCTAAGAGCTCAACTGGGAGTTATGGTAGGATATGCGGAACCAGGGGTTATAGAATTCTTCTTGTGAAAGAAAGAAAAATAATAGAAATAAGCAATGTCCGTTTTGAGGAGATGGAAGCAGCGGAAGGCGTCCTGGACCCTATTCGACCTAGAAACTTCACCCAAAGGAAATCAGGTTTTACTCGATCATCAGATTCAGGATCGGGATGTTTGGATAGTGAGTCGGAGGAAGAAGCAGGTGAGAGCCATGACACTAGTCATACTAGTGAGGAAGAGGACTCTCCTGCTGATTCCGGTCTGACCCCCTGTTCAAACATCGACTGGGAAAGGAAAGTCGTACCCAGGCCTGATGGAACTCGAACTGATGTTTACTACTCAGTGAAGGGTGATAAACATAGACTGAGAAGTCATAATGATGTTAAAAAATTCTGTGCTAAGGCTAACATACATTATGACCAAAATTTGTTTAACTTCAGAGAAAAGAAAGATATCAAATCCAGGCCAGAGGCAAGCAACATAGAAATAATAGGTGATATTGATCATGCAGTTTCTTTACTAAAGGAAGAATTTGATATCAAAACTCTAGGGAAGGTCCAAAAACTGTTAGGTGTGGAATTTACTGAACTCAATAACAAAATTTTTATACATCAAAGGCAGTACATTGATAAAGTTTGCCAAATGTTTAAAAAATTCAAATATCCTATTTCTTCACTCCCTATAACAAAAGGAATCACGTTGAGCAAAAATGATTGCCCAATGAATGATGGAGAATTAAAACAAATGCAAAATATCCCATATAGAAGTTTGATAGGATGTTTAGCCTATTTGTCAAGTAGAACTAGACCAGATATATGTTACGCTGTAAATATTCTGTCTCAATTCCAAGAGAATCCTGGCATGAAACATTGGGACGCATTACTTAAACTTTTAGGATATCTTGAGAAAACAAAGAATTACATGCTAAACTTATCAGGCATTGGTAACTTAAATTTAAATTGCTACTCGGATTCGAATTTTGCCGCCAATAGGGATGACAGGGTGTCACTCGGGGGTATGCTATTTCTTATAGATAGAGTACCCGTTTCTTGGCGTACATTTAAACACAAGTGTGTTAGTCTGTCAACGATGGAAGTGGAATATGTTTCATTGACAGAAGCTGCGAAAGAAGTTATTTGGCTACAAAATATCATTGAGGAATGTATGAAGCTAGGGTTAAAATTTAACAGAAATAATAGCATAATCTACTGTGATAACCAAGCTGCAATTAATTTTTCAAATTCCCCAATAGAGAATAACCGAACCAAACATATCGATATAAAGTACCATTTCTTGAGGAATTTAGTTGAGAATGAATCTTTTAAAATCATCTTTGTAAATACCAAGGAAAATGTAGCAGATTACTTTACAAAACCAATGACCAAAGATAGAGCATTAAACTTTTGTAATCAAATTTTCAAAAACAAAAATGATTAAATTTGTAACTTCTAAATTTTTCTTTCTTGTACAAATATGGTTAGGATATCGTATAATTTACTCCTCTCTCTGTGATGCAGATACTTGTATCTAGAGTATATATATGTGTATTGTTTACAATGAACTTTTTAAAATTTTTCACATTACACTGAATGTATATATATATATCCATGTTTTCAATTCCCGCATAAGACAATTATGCTTATGTGTATTACTTTGTGTGTTTACTCCTTGTTATCATACACTTCATGATTCATTGATGACAAACCACTTATTCAAATTTGTATATGAATACAATACAGAAAGAAAAATCTTTCATTATTTATGTCACTGCTATTAGTATTAATTGTGTATACTGGTCTTGGACAGAGATAATGAACAGCTATAATTGAATTTGATATTTATAGTAAAATTTTTAATCTTAAATGTTAAATTTAATAATTATACATAAAATTTTCTACATGGTTTTGAATTTGATATTTATAGTAAAATTTTTTAATCTTAAATGTTAAATTTAATAATTATACATAAAATTTTCTACATGGTTTTGAATTTGATATTTATAGTAAAATTTTTTTAATCTTAAATGTTAAATTTAAATAGTCATACTTAAATTTTCTTGAAACTTAAATTTTGATTGACTTAAATTAAAATTTTGGAACTTAGTGTTTCAATGATATCTAAAATTTTCTTTCAATGATAAAAATTTTTTTTGCTCAACACGAAAGTGATGTATACACTTTATGTTTTTGCTGGATACTAAAGAACTTGACATTTTTGCTGTTATGTTTTTTTTTAGAGTAACTTCATTGATTGATAGCACGTGCGCCGAGATTTGGGGTTTTGCATGAGGGGGCCGATTGTTGGAAACTTGGTTCTGTTTTCGTCGCGATTCTCGTTATCGCGGGAACGTGTTTACATTTTTAGAATGGTTTTACCGTTCTCGTGAACGACTCGTGACGAGAACAGAACGTGCCATTCATGCAAATCGCCTTCTCGCCGCGCGCGCATGCTGTTTTGCATAGAGTGAGGGCGCTGCCGTCAACGGTTGTGTTCCGGAGCGTACCCATCACGGTGTATATATAATAGAACACATTCTCAGTTATTCAGACCTGAACCTGACCTTATGATCAGTCCTTATGATCAGACCTTGTAGACCTTTAAGGTAGGAAGACCTTATGCAGACGCTTAGTCAGATCGATCAGACGGTGATCGACGGAGATCTTGCAGACCTTGAGAGGTAGACCTTGATCGGCAGAGCGTAGTCTAACTTGTAATGCCATGATGTGTGACCTGATGATGGTAGCTTCATTAACGTGCACGGCATTTGTGGTAATGTAGCTGTTTTCTACTTACCGATGTTATAGTAACTGAGAGTGTGTGCCTAGTCATAAACTGTTTACAAACCCTTTTTCATGAGCTTGCTAGCTCATTGTATATAGTTTTGCTTTGCAACGAATGTTACAGTGATTTTGTAACCTTATATTGTGCAATGGATCTCACAAGAATAAAATTGTGTTTGTGTTTGACGAACTTGCTTTCTTGAGAAAACACTTCACAACTGCGTATCATCTTCTACTAAAATTTCTACCAGCACTTCAGATATGGATATGGCCAAACACTGCTAAATCTGCTGAATGACTTTCTAGTCGGCAAAATTTCTAACAGTATGGTCGAGAGTCAAATCCATGCTTTACGAAAAGTGCAACCAGGTCAGTAGGAGCATTGAATTAGGTATTTCATCAGGTTTCTGCATTTGCTTACAGCGATCACGTTTTATAGATGGGAGTCTACATGAATGTTATTTCTGTTTGTTTCATTTACCTCGTATTTTGGAATTGTGATTTGTATTTTCCCGTGTTTTTAAAAAGGGTTTCCTAAAAATCTCGTACAATCATGCTTTAATATTATATAGGGTTTTGAAATTATTGAAAATTCCAAAACTTTTCCAATAACCGTTTTGGGTGAATGGGAAACATTTTAAAAAATATTTGTTGAAGT
Organism: Amaurobius ferox; assembly: GCA_951213105.1. Lineage (NCBI taxonomy): Eukaryota > Metazoa > Arthropoda > Arachnida > Araneae > Amaurobiidae > Amaurobius > Amaurobius ferox. Next base: position 50,233,165 of record OX578134.1, read on the forward strand.
AAGAAAATGATTTTTGACATTGAATTAGCGTTAAATTACAACTGAATATGACAGTTGATACAAAAGAGGTAACGAGGTTTAAGGGTTTCAAGGATAACCATTCACGGATTTCTCAGAACAGACTAGTGCTGCCTTTATACCCCAATCTAATTAGCAGTTGGGTAATAGTAATAAAAATGCAATTTAGAGAAAGTTAAAATTCCAGAAACTGGCGATGCTCTTGGATATGATAATTATGAAAATTATGCCAAATATACGATGGAACTATAAAAAATGGGGGCGACGGTTTTCCTTTTGGAGTAGTAGTATAGTATTAACATTCTGCGAATCTGGTTCGGAAACATCAGGTTTATGCGTTTGATTGACCATGCTAATGGGAGGGGGGGGCGAATTTGATTAATAGGAGCAGCATGCTGTTTTCAAAGAAACTGGAAGCCTTCGTCAATGAGATGGTGTGTCTTATTACTGACATTAAATTCAAAAGGGGCAGATTTATTTACAGTTGGAAAGGAAGGAGTTGGAGGGAGAAGTTATTAAGGGAGTTTGAGGGAGCCAGATGGTTCAAATTGGGATTAGGAACCGTTCTGAGCTGGGTAATCGGAGGAGTAGCGACATAAAAATATATACTCGTGAGGAAAACTCACAAGGAGTTCCCTATCATTTTAAGTTGATTTGTCCATAGTACACTTCCTTCAGAGGTCCAAATGGTTAACTCTGGCTCGGAACTTGTATTTTTGGTCGAATATATCTAGTGGGCGATCATGGACTAAGTCCTTTCACTCCTCATAAGTCATCTCCATAATTGCGGAATCCATTGATTGCCGGTGACTATCAAACAGAAGAAACTGTGCTTTAAGCCTTGTACAGTCGGAAACAGTCTTATCGGCGTCGAAAGCTTTCTTAAAACCATGGAACGAAGTTGACACACATGGGCCAGACATGCGGGAACATACAGGTAGTGAGGAGCTCAGAATAAATGCATCCTTCCTCGACCAAGTACAGCGACCGAATCCACGTCGAAGTTGCCCAGTCGAAACTTGTGTCAAAAGAGGAAACTAAAGAGTTCTGAAACAACTATAGATGCAGTATTCACTAGATTTCTAAACAACTTTGAGTCTAAAATTTTCATTTCATTTCGTATTCAAAAACCTACTCTTTCGTTTTTAGAGTCAAAACAAATGGAAATAGAAGAAAATGCTTTACTTCTTAAAATTAAAATTCAAAATTTAATTTTATTATTGAGCTTAGTAATTACTATATTTTTCTGATTTTAAATTTTCTAAATTTGATTTTGTATTACTCGCCTTCCCTTCCGACAAGAACAATGCATTTGGAAAAAATATTCAGTCACTGTTTCACAGCAACAAATAAGCATTCATTCACTCATGCGTATTTATATCAGGGGTCTACAATCTTTTTTTAACCGTGGCCCATATTTGAGTCAGTTAGAAGTTTACTGTCCACAAATACAAAAACACATGCCTTCATAAACAACAACAACAAAAAAGTTAATCCTCGTTAACAAAAAACAAGAAAGATCAATCATGCTTAAAGCATTGAATATGAAACACTTTCCAATTTCAATGCAATTTTATTTAAACATGTCTAAAATGCAATACATTCCTCGGTAATATTTTAAAACTTATCACAATACTACATTGATTTATTATATTTGAAAACTTAAACCTTCATCGAAAAAAATGAACTTCATTAAAATGACGGCATTGAAATATAAATTGCCTGGTTTAAACATCTCTAAAATGTGATATATTACTCGGTAATAATTTCAGAATTATCATAATACCACAATAATTTATTATATTTAAAAACTTCATCGAAAACAACTGAAATTCTTTCAAATGACGTCATAGAAAAATAACACGCCTGGCTCTCTCTAAAAAAGCAACATTTCATTCATAAATAATTTCGCATTCATGTCCTTCATCACAATACTATAATAATTTATTTTATTTAAAAATTAAGACCATGGAGCTACAAGTAATTTAACACTATGCTTAAAACTTCGTCGCAAAAAATCGTCCTTCTCTCGGTAAAATCAATGAATATTTCTTTCATATCAGCTATGCAGACTCCATGAGCTAAATTCTTTAGCGTTAAAGAAATACCGCGATTCCTATACAACTCATCCTACATATTTAGCTGTTTACATTTTACAGAAGTGAAAAATAGGCTTCGTTGCAGAAATAATCAAATTTGGATGAGTATTTGAACTCATATATATTGTAATTGCGTTGTTTTAGTATGTAGATGCACAGAATTTAAACCAAAATTAAGTGGTTTTAGGACGGATACAACACTCAATATGAAATAAAAAGAACTTTAAAAATCACGATTTTGAGACAAGATGGATGCCATATATCATTTTGAAGTGGATCACGTGATATTTTCATATCATGGTCACGTGATCGTTTCATTTAATAGGTGTTATTAATATTTTAATTTTTATTTAAAAAACTGCTGAATATATTTCGTTGAATTTTTTTTTATATATTTTATGGAACAATTTGAATATTACCTAAACATTTCGAAGCAATTTGTAAATTTTAAATCCGCTTAAAAAATGCTTGAAAAATTAGGTCCCATAGGGCTCAACGTATTTCATTTTTTCAACCCGGGTTCAATCCAAAACTAATTGGATGATATTATTCATTTATATGTTGTTGTTGCTCATAACCTCCTGTTTCAGTCGAACCACAAACAGGACCAGTGATGCCAGAAGAAGGTCAAAGAATGACACAAAACGAGATCACAAATTTTTTATTAACACAAGCAAGCATCACTGACGAAGGTCTAAGGGGGTGCAGCTTCACATTTGGCGAGGACCCAGAAGGCGGAAGACTGACTTCATCCTCAAGAAAACGCCCATGCCTTACTCGGGATTCGAAGCCAAGCCCACTAGACAGCAGTCGGAGACGCTATCCACTTCACCGCCTGGGCGGCCTTCAATTATATTCCCATAGGTGCTACAGACCGTCTGAACAACATACTAAAATTTCATTTTGATTAAGTCATTTTTACGGCAGTTATCGTGCTAACCGACAGACAGACAAAATGAACAAAGTCATAAACACTTTTCAACTTTGTTGTAAAGTGTTAAAAAACGTGATCCAATGTACCTTTGAAATAGTTGCATGTTGCATTTTTACTTATATTTGCTGAATTAACGCTGCTTATGATCCGAGTACATATTTGGTTCGAATGCGTTTATTCTGCTTGTTTTCGACCAGCTGCTACAAACCATTCATTGGATGCAGCATTCTTGAGATTATCATTTTAATACATTTCGTGGTTTAGCAATTAGACATAACTATTTTTTATATAAAACAGGCTATTACAATATTATCGGTCTCTATTTACGGTTCACATAAATAAAAATAATTCATTTAATATTTTTAAGAACAGCGTGCTCTATGGGGAGATATAAAACTATTGGGTATTTAGGGCTTAACAAATAACTGCCCAAATGATAGCAATTAAATAAAATTGACCAACGACCCTTCCGGCTACACATAAAATGAAATGAAAATTTAGACATGATTTGGCTGCATTTTTACCAATACGAAATACACAACGAAAAATCAGTTCAAATTTTGAAACTATACTTGGCCACATTTTTAACACTTTACAACAAAATTGAAAAGTGTTTATGACTTTGTTCATTCTGTCTGTCCGTTATCACGATAACTACCGTAAAAATGATTTAATCAAAATGAAATTTTACTATGTTGTTCAGACGGTCTGTAGGACCTATGGGAATATAAATGAATAATATCACCCAATTAGTTTTGGATTGAACCAGGGTTGAAAAAATGAAATGCATTGAACCCTGTGGGACCTAATTTTTCAAACATTTTTTAAGCGGATTTAAAATTCACAAATTGCTTCGAAAAATTTAGGTAATATTCAAATTATCCCACAAAATATATAAAAAAAATCAGCAAAATATATTCAGTAGTTTTTTAAATAAAAATTAAAATATTAATTACACCTCTTATATAATGCGATCACGTGGCCATTATATGAAGAGATCACGTGACACACTTCAAAATAAAATATGACACCCATCTTGTCTCAAAATCGTAATTTTTAAAATTCTTTTTAATTCATATTGAGTGTTGTATCCCTCCTAAAACCGCTTTATTTTTGAATAAATCCTGTGCATCTACATACTGAAACAACGCAATTACAATATATTTGAGTTTAAATTATCATCCAAATTTGATTATTTCTACAACGAAGCCTAGTTTTCACGTATGTAAAATGTAGGCAGCAAAATATGCAGAATGAGTTGTATAAGAATTGCTGTATTTCTTTAACTCAAAATTATTTAGCTCATGGAGTCTGCATAGCTGATATGAATGAAATATTCATTGATTTTACAGAGAGGAGGACGATTTTTTTCAATGAAGTTTTAAACATAGAGTTTAATTACTTGTACCTCCATGGTCTTTTAAATAATATAAATTATTATAGTATTGTGATGAATAAAATGAATGGGAAAATGTGTATAAATAAAATGCTGCTTTTATAGTGAGAGAATATATATATATATATATATATATATATATATATATAATGAATCTGTAATTACCTCGGACCCCTAGATTTTTTCTACTCTAAGTATATTAAATTACAGCCCATATTACGTATGGTAAGATATAGCCCTAGCTATAAATCCTATCAAATGCTATGTTCGGAAAAATTGCAAAAATTACGTTCGGAAATTCAACATAGCATATAAAATTAGTATTTCTCGCTTAAATTTAATGATTTGAAACTAATAATTATACTAAATTGAAAATAAAGTATTATTACCTGAGAAATGTTAAGCCCTATTTTGAGATTGCTTTAGTAATGCTTTTCTGGATAAAATTAAAGAATCCTGCTTCGAGACAATAGTAACTTATATATATAACAATAGTAACTTAATATACATTTAACAATAGTAACTTATAAAATATGTATAACAATAGTAACTTACAAAATATGTATAACAATAGTAACTTATAAAATATATAAAATATAAAATATAGTAGCAACTTATAAAATACGTATCTTACCGACAGGATGAAAGGATTACCTTCTATCCACGGTAGAAAAATGTTTTCATAATGTTTCTTAAAAATCAGGTTCATCTATTACGCACTTTTATATCTTTCGCCACGCGCCGAAGACAAGATATATCAATATGATTATATAATAAAAATACAGCAGAGATTGAAAATTACACTTTAAAACCGAACATATTTCACCGACGTCTTTTTGCATTTTTGAAATTAAGTTAAATTAGTAGCTGTCTCCCACCAGTTGCCGTAACCAGTATATATATATATATATATATATATATATATATATATATATATATATATATATATATATATATATATATATATATATATATATCCACATAATACTACACAATTAACTTCACCCATTTTAAACTTTAAAATCATATTAGTTATTAAACATATACATTTAAGATTCACTTACACTAAATATATAGATATATATTTAAGGAGGAGATTAATTTTCTATACCTATATTTTTCGTTCTGTTTGTAAATATCTTAAAAATGCGCTCTTTCAGTTGGAAAGTTGTTATTCTGGATCATGATTGTAACCAATACCTGGAAAAGAAGTATCATTATTATCGAATGATTCGAGGGTTGTGCTTTATTTCTACCTAGACCGCCTGACGTACCCTAAGTGTAAGGTATCTGAAATAATGATCCCTAATTTAGATCTGATCCCAGTGGAGGTGGCCGGCGAACATAGGAATCGAACCATCCTTAACCTAGGCCATTTTTAGAATAGAATTTCGGACCAACATATTTATCGGCCCATATTCCGCTTAGAATCGCGAATAATATTAGGCAATTCATGAAATTAATAATTGTATTACAACCTCATACGCACTTCCGCTCGCGACCCTCCCTCTTTAACCACTGGCTATCTCTTTAAGGAAGGAAAATGTTCTTTACATTAAAGGTCATCTGCACCACGGGACGGGAATATTGTACTGGATATAGTTTTCTATTTTTGGCTTTATGGATAACTAATATAATTTTGAGGGTTATGTAACCCCCAACACCTATGTTGTTTAGTTTTTTATTAGTACTTGAAAAGATCACAGGTTCAGTTTTCGAAAAGGAACTGTTTTACTTTCCGACTTCCGATCCGAGATGGCAGCACCATAAAAGTCTTGAAAGTAATGAGTTTCAAAGCTTTTGTGGAATTTTTGTTAGCAGCAAAAATGAATACTTTGGAAATTACAAAATCAATGATTATCTGATTTTATTAGTTTATGTACCTGTACGGAAATTTAAACCATTTCTTACAGCAATTTTATTTTTGTGATTTTTATATAACTCTTTAACTGTTATTTTTTATACTGTTCGCTCGCTTTCACTTCCGCTACAGCGTTTTACCGTCTCACCAGTTACTACATTTACAATGATTTACCAGAAAAAAAAATATCATTGTCTATAATTTATTAAAAAGAACAAACAGTTCAAAAGACTGTAATTTTTACTCTTTCTTTTTATACTGCCATCTATCGGCATATTCTTAATATTAAAATTATTTTTCGGTATTCTCTTAAGGAGCCGACTTCGTGGGTTCTAGGCACTTTTCCAACCCTCAAATATTTTTTTGGGTTCCTCTAACTCTCAATATTTTTGCGCGTATTGAGTGAGGAAAATGTAGGCATATATGTATACATTTTTCCTTTCGTTATCCCTTCTTCAAATTTCTTCTTCATTCTTTTCTTTATTCATTCCCCTTTAACTATGAAGTTTGTATAGGAATCTACCCCTCAGACTATTTATTGTACTCTGGATACAAGATTTTAACTCGGAAATGATTTTCAGATACATTTGTTGACATTTTTGACATTGATAAAAATATCTAAAAAATAAATTTCCAATTTTATTTTTGTTATTTTTATAAAATATTAGTTGTAAGTTCACCCAGTATCTATATAAAGTGTACATAAAATAATGTTGCGTCAACAAAGGTAAAATAAATGAAATAAATAATTATATAAAAAAAATGCACTTAACTATACTTTGCTTCAATATGGCATTTGTTTTTTTATTATGCCAGAAAATGTGACTGAATAAAATTTAATTAGGTTTAAATCCTTTTAAAAATGCATGGATCATTTGATTTCAAATATTCGGAACCCCAGTAATTTTATGTCGGCCACTATGGTATTCAAGAAAACAGAGTTTATTCTTATGCACAAATGATAAATCCGGAACCTTCAATATACTGCCGCAATTGCAATTCGCAACTAAAAGGAATCTAAAATAGAAGTCTCCAATAAACTTTTTACATTTCAGCATTTGTATCACAATCAATATCAGAGTGGGAGAAAAATCTTAAGTGAGAATTACATGACTACCCCTATACGTATAATGCAATGAATTTACTTCTATGTTACAGTAAAGTATGATGTATAAAATCTACTGAACAATGTATTTAATAATGAAAATGTAAGCTATTTTATGAAATTACTAAAATGCCCTTTGAACTTGAAAAGTTTTTTAATTCCCCCTCCCCGATTTATATGTTGCTAACATTGCCCCCTTCTCCAGCACGAAATTTTCCGTAGAAAAACATGAAAAAATTGAAACAACTTAATTATTTTTTGTTTTTGGGAGTTACGAGCAAATATCAAGATTGTATAACTTAGTAGATTTTGCAACATCTTATAACCTCTAGGTTTCGACAACTAAGAACCTAGTCTGGAATCCAATTATATATGCGTGTGGAGCTTTCAAAGGACTACAAACTTTTTGCTAATAGCTGGCATTTCTGGTTTTCAAAATATTAGAATTATAAACTTTGAAAGATATAACCTTCTTTAAATGACAAAGCGATTTTTGGGAAACTAAAGAGCTTTTTTAAAAATAAATTAGCGATCTTGAATAAATGAGCGATTTCTACTGAACATTTTATGTTTACTATTTATATATACGGCTCATAGTTTTTAGAAGATATTAAAATTGAAAAGAATCAAAGTGAAAAAAAAACCTCGCTCAGAAGAAAAAAAAATCGAAAAAAATGGTTCAAAATAATAAAAGAATGAAATTATTGTTCTATAGTGATTAGATACCTTATTTCCGATAAAATCAAATATAAATCGTTTATGTTTTTCTATTAGGTATGATGATATAAGCGTCCATGGAATTTACATTTTTCATACATTCCTATTTTACCGATATACACCGTCAATAGACGGTCTTCATGTCAAAATTAAAATAAATGTCTATAATGTGGTCTAAAACACAAAATTTCTAATATATGCAACTTTCGCCCTTCACACAAGATTCTACTTTGAAGTAGATCCTACATTTGCTCTTCCTGTAAAATTCAGAGCGAAGTGAAATTTTAGTTCTGAACGACCTCCACATTTCATTGTTTTTATGTATTATTTAGCATCATGTCTGTCGTAACACTGGTTAACTTAATATCACTAATAGGATCAAAGTAAATTATAGGTACCTGGAAAAAACGGTAAATCAGATTTTTTATGACCATGGTAATCCAAAATATTTAACATGCAAGTTATCGCTTAGGGATAATTTCGCATAATGGAGCCTGCCGCATGATGGGGCAAAGCACTTAATTCGGCTAATCACATAATTCGGCTGATCACTTAATTGGGCTGGCCACTTAATTGGGTTAAAATGATCTATTTTCAAAGTGCCACATTTAAGCGACGTCTACCCTTATTTATAGATAGACCCAATTGTAATCCATTTATTGCATTTGCTATTTTATGTACTTATACAATCTATTCCTTAAACATAAATTATGTCGCACTGAATATTTTTATAAATATTTCTAAAATCTGAAAATGATCTTAAATTTTCAAACGTGAAAAAATGAAAATTTGAATTCCGAAGAAATACTAGATTATAATATCTCTAATTGCACTCATAATTCTGAATTTCGGAATAATTTGTTAGTAATGCAAGAGTGAACAAATTGAAATTAAACAGTAAACAAATTCAAATCCAACAAACTGCAATATACTTGATGGTTTTGTAATAGTTCAAAAACATTTATCTTTACCATTCTTATATTGCCGAGTTGCAAAGAACAAAATATATATAACTGTATATAATTTAGTGATTACAGAACAACTACAATTACATTTAATTAAGTTTATTGAATTATTTGTTTCTTTTTTCGTTCTAAAAATGTATAGAACATTACTCACGTAAGGAGGAAAGGTTTGTAAGTGCATCATTTTTATGTAAAGTGAATATTTAGAATATGCTTGAAAATATAAACACTTATATTTATTATCGTATTTTATTTAACTATATATATTTGAATCGTTTTTTTTTTATGAAAACTTATTGTGGAATGTAAAATATGATATTATATTTATTATTAAAATGTAATATGTTGTCAAAAAGGTCATAAAATAAATTCCCATTTCCTAAACGGTACAAAAATTCCTTATATATTGCTAGCTTGATTATATTGCTTAGCAAAGAAGTGTGTGATGTTATTCAATGAAAACTAATTTATTATTCTTTAAATGTACTAGTGTTTCCGTTCCCTGGTCGCTAACGCTCATCAATTGCCGAAATTCGCTTTGCTCCCTGTTCGCTAGCGCTCATGGCCGTAGAGTCTACGCTTAATGCCTCGATGTTACTCTCTAACCACAGAGTTCTTTCGCGCCACTTGCTACTAAGGCAACAGGTTGGAACATGTTTAAATATAGAGAGCTGCCTCATCCGCTATTTTGAATTATAATCGCACTTTGGTTTACCACTGTGAGACTATATATCGTGCATTGGTGATATAATTTCGCAATAAAATGAGAGGATGCTTGGCCGTAAAATTTTCTAACAATTCCCGAAACGAATACGAATGTCTAGATTTCCGAAAGAACAAGAAAGAAGAAATATATGGACAGATTGTAGAAGAGATTAATTCAATAGTATCGTATTTTCGTCATAATTAGCGATAAATGCGTCAAAACAGGTACCTTGGAGATTTTGTAGGTCAGCTGGGCTGTTTCTCACTCTTTGTAGCCAAAGCGTTTCTCACTATGACGTTCATGGATATACATATTTCATATTCATTTTCAGTGTCTTTTTTTTTAAGCTTTGGAAAACTTTTGTGGAGGAAATGTATGCATTATATCTTCCTATTATTGAACCTCCAAGGCCCGTGTATGCATTATATCTTCCTATTATTGAACCTTCAATTAAAATTGCTTACAAATATTTAATTTATTTTCTTACCGGTTATGGGCCATTTATACCTTATTTGCCCAGGTTTAAACAAATCTGTACTCTGCACATTCTTTGTTTATTCATCGGAGATATCAAACATTTTTTTTCCACTGCACGAATTCCAAGAACTTTCCTCTCTAAAAGAAAATCTAAGATACTAAGGTTCTTTGGTTGTTGAAACGTATGAATAATAACTCTATTTCTGATACAAAAAATCTGATGTGGGCAGCACATGACTTTCCCTGCAGACTATAATACATATTTTCTTTATTTCTTTAATAATTCATTAGATTGAGTTCAATTTCACCAAATAACACTAAATTTGCATTTCTAATTCAATTTTTGTTTTTATTTGGTAATTGGACATTTTCCTGAAAACTGCGTAACAAAAATGCAAGAAATCTCAAATATCTTGAGAACAGTTAGTCCTAAAGTATAATGGAGTGTGTTATATTCTTTTCCTCGTCAAAAATTGCGTATAAAACAAGAATTTATTTGATATATTTTAGCATACGTAGTCTGTTTTTTTTTAGATTTTAGCTATTTTTGCGGGCCATTTCATGAAAAAGCAGGTTGTTCTTTTCCGAATCGCATCAAAATCTAATCAGCTCCAGAGCATCCTACAAGTAACTTATCTACCAAATCTTGAAAAATTTGGTCAATTAGTATTTCAGCTATTGTGGATACATCACATTTTTTCGGGCCATTTCGTAAAAAAAGGCAGGTTGTTCTTATCCGAATCATACCAAAATCTAATCAGAACCAGACCATACTTCAAATAACTTATCTAACAAATTTTGTGAAATTTTGTCTATTAGTATCTTAGCTAGAGTGGATACATAACACTTCTACGGGCCATTTCGCAAAAAAAGGTGGGTTCTATTTTTACGAATCCTACCAAAAACTAAGCAGTACCAGGGTCTCACCCAAGTGACTTACATACCAACTTTTATGAAATTCGGTTCATTAGTTTTTTAGTTAGAGTGGATAAATACATTGCACAGACAAACAGACACACGCACAGACGTCACGCTAAAAATAGTTTCTTCTTATTCTAGAGTTCTCGAAACGTGTAGATCCGTCGAAAATTCGAGTTGTGATTTTCAGTATGATTCCAATACTTTCACTATACATTACCATGTATTGCAGGGAAAGCAAAATCTGTATTATCATTGCAAATGAAATAACAGAGCTAAATTAGACTAGGACATATTACGTTCCCTGCAATACGTGGTAATGTATAGGGAAAGTATTAGAATTATGCCGAAAATCGCAACTCGAGTTTTCGACGGATCGACACGTTTTGGAACCTCTAGAATACGAAAAAACGATTTTTAGAGGGGCATCTGTGTGTGTGTCTACCTGTCTGTGTGTGTGTCTGTCTGTCTGTGCAATGTATGTATTCACTCTAACTCAAAAGCTAATGGGCCGAATTTCAAGAAGTTTGCTAAGTATGTCACTTGAGTATGACTCTGGTGCTTATTAGTTTTGGTACTATTCAAAACCCGCCTTTTTTGCAAAATAACCCGTAAAATTTCCATGTATCCACTCTAGCTAAAATACTAATTGACCAAATTTCACAAAATTTGGTAGATAAGTTACTTGAAGGATATTCTGGAGCTGATTAGATTTTGGTACGATTCGGAAAAGAACAACCTGCCCGTTTCTACAAAATGGTCAGCAAAAATCGCCAAAATATAAAAAAAAGACTACGTAAGATCAAATGTATCAATTAAATTATTGTTTCATACTCAATTTTTGACGAGGAAAAGAATATAACACACTCCATTACACTCAGTTACCTTACACCTTTCTGGTAGGTCGGACGGTCTGGGTTTCAACAACAACAACACTCCATTACACTGTAGGATTAACCGTTCTCCAGATATCTGAGATTTCTCGCATTTTTGCTACGCAGCTTTCAGAAAAATGTCCAATTACCAAATAAAAACAAAAATTGAATTAAAAATGCACATTTCATTTTTATTTTGTGCAATTAAACAATCTAATGAATTATTACGAAATAAAGAAAAAAAATGATTTGAGTCTGCAGGGAAAGTCATGTGCTGACCACATCAGATTTTTTATGTATTGTTATTTATTTATTTATGTATTTTGGGGGGGAGGGACTGCCTTATATTTTAATATTTTTCATTCTCGCCCTTGCCCTTTGACCTATTTTTGATATTATTCTTAGCAGTCGTTTCGCAAAACTAGTAATCCTCGATTAATGTTCAAATGTATTGTTTTTGTACTTGTTAAATATATTTACATAACTAGCAGCATACCCGTTCTTCGTACGGAGTATATAATATAAATAAACTTAAGATTCACAATCATGTTCAAATTCCTATAGTATACTAAATGGCATTTTTAATCAAAATATTCTGGTAAAATATTTAACATAATGCTCCTAAAAAGAAGTTAAGAAGGCTGTTCTCGCTATTCAAAATTATCTTCACGGGTAGATCTGAAGAATAAAATATCCTGGACTCTTTTGTAAGTAAATTTACAAGAAATATGGAATTGAATCAATATATGCAAAATAAAAGCGTATTGTGAGGGACCCGTACTACTTATATTCGCGAATATTAGAAGATATATCCTGTATTAGTAGATTACATGTCTAAATTGAAAATATCAATAAATCCCTAATCTTTAAACCAGAAGGCAGTAATTAATTCCAATATGTGCCGAAATGAAAGTGCTAAAATTATATGGGAAGATAAACCCGTACTACTTATAATATCGTAGATTAGAAGATATGTCCTAGTGTTAGAAAAAGATTACCCGTATTATAATATTTACTCTCAAAAAATTTTTCCAATGTATAACAGATTGCTCAATAAATTAAAAATATCAATAATCCCCGTAATCATCATACCGTAAGGCTTGATTCCAATATAAGCCAATATATGTCAAAATATATGCCAATATACCTGCACTACTTATATTCTCTTAGATCAGAAGATATACCCGTACATGTGTAGAAGATTAATCGTACAACGTACAATATATGAGTTTCAACAATTTTTGCCGCAATAAAACAATGGCGTAAGAAATTGAAAATATCAATAATCTCTGAATCAATAATCCCCGAAAACATCAATAATAATAATGTTTAAACCTGAAGATCGTAATTCATATTATTCAGTCAAAAATATGATGGCAATTTCACAATTTCATTTATTTAGAGCAATTTAATCAATTTCAATATTTTTTTATGAATTTATAAATATTTTTATCAATTTGGTGACATTTCAAAAATTCGCTAAATGTGTTACTAAGTAGGACGGTTGGGCTGACAGACAAATGCTAACGAAACACCATTTCAGTACTTTCTTCTAACAAAATAAAATAAATTTCATTGATTTACGTTATTTTTATCAATTTGGGTACATTTCAATCAATTTGCAACTTTTAAGATATTTGCCAAGTTAGCGATATCCAGCCTAATTCGTAGCTCCAGATTTGCAGATCTGAATAAAATATCGTGATCCAGTTTGTATATACTAAATGAAAACACTAAAATATTATTAGATGATATACCCGTTCTACTCTTTCTCTGTTTCAACAATTGGATAAATGAATTTATCGGGTGAAGAGAATATATGAGTTTATTTTCTAAACACAATATATAAGCTTGAAACCTCTTTGCCAAAATAAATGAAAGTGACCTACGCAGTTCGCAATTAATATAATTAAAAGAAAAATCAAACCGTTCATTTATAAGATATATTTTAATAACCATTTATTTATTACTCAAATCGAAAAAATAATAATAATCATTAGCAAACTCATTTAATTTCATTCCGTTGCCGAGCAATATGATATAAGATAGAATCTTCCTCATAAAATGCGAAATTAGATAACCATTTTAATTTCTTTATACTGTTCATCGTTGAGTAAAAGCTTGTGAAAGATAAACTATGGAGGTAGATTTCTCCATTTAAATTCATGTTTCCAACAATTCATGCTTTCAGGTAGTGACTAATTAATGCAAAAATCCTTCACTAAACTCAAAAATGCAGTTTTAATTTATTTTGACGTTTTAAACAAACGATTTCCGTTTGGATAAACCACGGAGTTGGAGAGTAGAACTCCCAGGAAAAAGTTCCGTTTTTCATTAATATCTCGACAACTCCTAGTTTTAGAAACTCGAAACTTAGAAAAAATTTATGGGGGGTCTATTTCAAGGCTACCCACAAAATTTCATTAAATTCGGGTTAGCCGTTCTCTCGTGATGATGAGACAAATGAAAGTTTCGTTTTTTACTAATATCTCGAGAACCACTGAGCGTAGAAACTCCTAACATGGACTAAATTTTAAGTAGGGCTATTTCTAGGCTATCCACAGAATTTCATCAAATTCGGTTCAGCCGTCCTCCCGTGATGATGGGACAAACAGACAGACAGACAGACAGATTTTCAATTTTATTTATATAGACTAGCAGCATACCCGTTCTTCGTACGGAGTATATAATATAAAGAAACTTGGAATTCATAATCATGCGCAAATTCTTATAGTATACTAAATGACATGTTTAATCAAAATATTCTGTTAAAATCTATATAAATAAAATTGAAAATCTGTCTGTCTGTCTGTCTGTCTGTCTGTTTGTCCCATCATCACGGGAGAACGGCTGCACCGAATTTGATGAAATTTTGTGGGTAGCCTAGAAATAGCCCCACTTAAAATTTAGTCTATGGTTGGAATTTCTACGACCAGTGGTTCTCGAGATATTAGTAAAAAACCAAACTTTCGTTTGTCTCATCATCACAAGAGAACGGCTGAACCGAATTTAATGAAATTCTGTGGGTGGCCTTGAAATAGCCCCCATAAATTTTGCCCAAGTTTCGAGTTTCTAAGACCAGGGGTTCTCGAGATATTAATGAAAAACGGAACTTTTTTTATAGGAGTTCCACTCTCCAACTCCGTAGTTTATCCAAACGGAAAGGATAAAAATCGTTTGTTTAAAGCGTCAAAGGGAATTAAAACTTTATTTTTGAGTTTGACGCAGGATTTTTGCATTAAATAGTCACTATCTGAAAGCATGAATTGTTTGAAACATGAATTTAAATGGAAAAATCTAACTCCTTGTTTTATATTTCACAAGCTTTTACTCAACGATTAGAAGTATAAAGAAATTTAAATGGTTATTTAATTTCGCATTTTATGAGGAAGATTCTATCTTATATCATGTTGCTCGGCAAAGGAATGGAATTAAATGTATTTGTTAATGATTATTATTATTTTTTCGATTTGAATAATAAATAAATGGATATTAAAATATGTCTTATAAATGAACGGTTTGATTTTTTTCAATTATATTAATTGCGAACTGCATACATCACATTCATGTATTTTAGCAAAGAGGTTTTAAGCTTATATATTGTGTTTAGCTAATAAACTCATATTCTGTTTACCCAATAAATTCATTTATCCAATTGTTTAAACAGAAAAAGAGTAGAATTGGTATATCTTCTAATAATATTTTAGTGTTTTCAATTAGTATATACAAACTGGATCGCGATATTTTATTCAGATCTGCGAATTTAGAGCTACGAATTTGGCTGGATATCGCTAACTTGGCAAATTTCTTAAAAGTTGTCAAATTGATTGAAATGTCCCCAAATTGATTAAAATGACGTAAATTAATGAATTTTTTTTTGTTTTGTTAAAAGAAAGTACTGAAATGGTGTTTCATTAGCATTTGTCTGTCAGTCCAACCGCCCTACTTATTAACCCATTTAGCGAATTTTTAAGATGTCACCAAATTGATAAATCTATATAAATAAAAATGAAAATCTGTCTGTCTGTCTGTCTGTCTGTTTGTCACACCATCACGGGAAAACGGCTGAACCGAATTTGACGAAATTTTGTGGGTAGCCCAGAAATAGCCCCACTTAAAATTATATCCGTGTTTTGAGTTTCTACGACCAGTGGTTCTCGAGATATTAGTAAAAAACGAAATTTTCGTTTGTCTCATCATCACGGAAAAACGGCTGAACCGAATTTAATGAAATTTCGTGAATAGCCTTGAAATATCCCCCCATAAATTTTGTCCAAGTTTCGAGTTTCTAAGACCTGGGGTTGTCGAGATATTAATGAAAAACGGAACTTTTTCCTAGGAGTTCTACTCCCTAACTCCGTGGTTTATCCAAACGAAAAGCTTGAAAATCGTTTGAAAGTGAAATAAAATTTAATCTCTGAGTTTGATGGGAGATTTTTTGCGTTAATTAGTCACTTTCTGAAAACATGAATTGTTTGAAACATGATTTAAAGGGGAAATCTATGTCCATGGTTCATTGTTTATTTAAAACAAGCTTTTACGGAACAATGAGAAGTATAGAGAAATCAAAATCGTTATTTAATTTCGCAGTTTATGTTATAAGACATGACATATTTAAGATGTTGTAAGATTCTATCTTATATCATGTTACTCAGAAACGCAATTAAATTAAATCTGTCTGTTAATTTTAATAATTACTAGCAGCATACCCGTTCTTCGTACGGAGTATATAATATAAAGAAACTTGAAATTCATAATCATACCCAAATTCTTATAGTATACTAAATGACATGTTTAATCAAAATATTCTGTTAAAATATTTAATATAATGCTCCTAAAAAGAAGTTTAAGAATCTCAGTTCTCGCTATATAAAATTATCTTCATGGCCATATCTGAAGAATAAAACGTCTTGGACCCCTTATGTAAGCAAATATAAAAAAAAATATGGAATTGAATCAATATTTGCAAAATAAAAGCGTTAAAATTGTATGGGACCCGTACTAATTATATACGCGAATATTAGAAAATATAACCTGTATTAGTAGATTACATGTATAAATTGAAAATACCAATAAACCCGTAATCTTTAAATCTGAAGACAATTTATTCCAATATATGTCAAAATTAAAGTGCTAAAATTATATGGGGAGATATACACGTACTACTTATAATGTCCGATTATTAGTAGAAGATTACCCGTTTTGCAATATGAGTCACAAATGTTTTTTGGTAAAATACAACAGACGACGTAATAAATTGAATATATAATTAATCCCCTTAATCTTCATACCAGAAGACTGTACTTGATTCCAATATATATGCCAATATATGTCAAAATATATGCCAATATACCTGTACTACTTATATTCTCGTAGGTTAGAAGATATACCCGTGCATTCCCAGAAGATTACTCGTACAACGTACAATATGCGTGTGTCAGCAATTTTTGCCGCAATAAAACAATGGCGTAATAACTTAAAAATATCAATAATCCCTGAATCAATAATTCCGGAAAATATCAATAATAATAATGTTTAAACCTGAAGAGTATAATTTATATTATCCAGTCCAAAATGAAATGGCAATGAAATTTATTTTATATACATATCTTCATTATTCAAATCGGAAAGGATTTAATAAAAATCGTCTGCCGCATAAACACATTGGATTTAAATCCGTTGCTAAGCGACATGATATCATTTGCTTCAAATAAATTGGTAGAAAAAATATCGTCTAAATAGTTATATTTCTATGGAACATTTGGCGACAGTTTCGTCAAATTAGCGGCATTTTAAAAAATCGCCAAATTTATCGCCAAGTGGGACTGTAGAACTGACAGTTCCACTTTGCGACAAATTGACGAAATATCATCACAATACTATCCCCTAACAAAAAACAATTAATATCATTTATGTAGCGCAATTTTATCAATTTCAAGATATTTTTATAGATTTGAAAACATTTTTATCAATTTGGTGACATTTTAAAAATTCGCTAAATGTATTACTAAGTAGGATGGTTGGTCTGACAGAGAAATGCTAACCAAACATCTATTCAGTACTCTCTTCTAACAAAACAAAAAAAAAATTCATCGATATGTAGAAGACCCAAGCCACACGACCAACCCGAAGGTTTATGGCAGCTGTTTGTGTGTCGTTTATATCAATTTTGCGACATTTCCGTCAATTTGGCAAAGTTTAAGAAAAGTTGTCAAATTAGCGATATCCCTCCAAATTCGTAGCTTTGAATTTGCAGATCTGAATGAAACATTCTTATCCCGTTTCAATATACTAAATGAAAACACTACAATTGTATTAGAAGATATACCCGCTCTACTCTTTTTCTGTTTCAACAATCGGCTATATGAATTTATTGGCTAAACACAATATATGAGTTTAGTAGCTAAATACGATATAAGCTTGAAAACTCTTTTCCAAAATAAATGCAATTGATGTACGCAGTCAGCAATTAATATAATTAAAATAAAAATCAAACCGTCCATTCATAAGATATACTTTTATATCCATTTATCCATTTATTTATTATTTAAATCGAAAAAAAATAATAAAAACATTAACAAACACATTTAATTTAATTGCGATGCCGAGCAACATGATATATCCTCCTAAAATGTTAAAATTTATTAACCACTAACAGCACACCCGTTATTCGTATAATTTAAAGAAACTTAAAGTTCGCAATCATGTGCAAATTCTGTTAAAATATTAAATTTATTGCTCCTAAAGAGAAGTTTAAGAATATATGTTCTCACTATGCAAAATTATCTTCACGATCAGATCTGAAGAATAAAGCGCATCCTGCCCCCTTTTGTAAGCAAATTTACAGAAGAAAAAATAGGAATTGAATGAATATATGCAACCCCGTACTAATTATATTGTCGCAGATCAGAAAATATGCCAATGTGTTAGTAGAAGATTACCCGTATTACAATATGCGTCTCAAAAATATTTGCCAAAATAAAAGAGATGACGTAATAAATTGAAAACATCAATAATATCCGTACTCTTTATACCAGAAGGTCGTAATTGATTCCAATATATGCCAATATATATCAAAACATATGTCAATATACCTGTACTACTTATATTCTCGTAGATTAAAAGATATACACGTGTATTTGTAGAAGATTCGTACAACATACAATATATGAGTTTAAACAATTTTTGTCATAATAAAATAATTGCATAATAACTTGAAAATATCAATAATCCTTGAATCAATAATCCCCGAAAATATAAATAATAATAATTTTTAAACCTGAAGACCGTAATTGATATTATCCAGTCAAAAATGCTATAGGAAAAATCAAATCGTTCTTTTCTAAAATATATTTTTATATCCATTTATTTATTATTCAAATCGAAAAAATAATTATTAAAGTTAACAGACAGATTTAATTTAATTGCGTTTCTGAGTAACATGATATAAGATAGAATCTTATAACATGTTAAATATGTCATGTCTTATAACATAAACTGCGAAATTAAATAACGATTTTGATTTCTCTATACTTCTCATTGTTCCGTAAAAGCGTGTTTTAAATAAACCATGAACCATGGAGATAGATTTCCCCTTTAAATCATGCTTCAAACAATTCATGTTTTCAGAAAGTGACTAATTAACGCAAAAAATCTCCCATCAAACTCAGAGATTAAATTTTAATTCACTTTCAAACGATTTTCAAGCTTTTCGTTTGGATAAACCACGGAGTTAGGGAGTAGAACTCCTAGGAAAAAGTTCCGTTTTTCATTAATATCTCGACAACCCCAGGTCTTAGAAACTCGAAACTTGGACAAAATTTATGGGGGGATATTTCAAGGCTATTCACCAAATTTCATTAAATTCGGTTCAGCCGTTTTTCCGTGATGATGAGACAAACGAAAATTTCGTTTTTTACTAATATCTCGAGAACCACTGGTCGTAGAAACTCAAAACACGGATATAATTTTAAGTGGGGCTATTTCTGGGCTACCCACAAAATTTCATCAAATTCGGTTCAGCCGTTCTCCCGTGATGGTGTGACAAACAGACAGACAGACAGACAGACAGACAGACAGACAGACAGACAGACAGATTTTCATTTTTATTTATATAGATTTTTTCGATTTGAATAATAAATAAATGGATATAAAAATATATTTTAGAAAAGAACGATTTGATTTTTCTTATAGCATTTTTGAGTGGATAATATCAACTACGGTCTTCAGGTTTAAAAATTATTATTATTTATATTTTCGGGGATTATTGATTCAAGGATTATTGATATTTTCAAGTTATTATGCAATTATTTTATTATGACAAAAATTGTTTAAACTCATATATTGTATGTTGTACGAATCTTCTACAAATACACGTGTATATCTTTTAATCTACGAGAATATAAGTAGTACAGGTATATTGACATATGTTTTGATATATATTGGCATATATTGGAATCAATTACGACCTTCTGGTATAAAGAGTACGGATATTATTGATGTTTTCAATTTATTACGTCATCTCTTTTATTTTGGCAAATATTTTTGAGACGCATATTGTAATACGGGTAATCTTCTACTAACACATTGGCATATTTTCTGATCTGCGACAATATAATTAGTACGGGGTTGCATATATTCATTCAATTCCTATTTTTTCTTCTGTAAATTTTCTTACAAAAGGGGGCAGGATGTTTTATTCTTCAGATCTGATCGTGAAGATAATTTTGCATAGTGAGAACATATATTCTTAAACTTCTCTTTAGGAGCAATAAATTTAATATTTTAACAGAATTTGCACATGATTGCGAACTTTAAGTTTCTTTAAATTATACACTCCGTACGAATAACGGGTGTGCTGTTAGTGGTTAATAAATTTTAACATTTTAGGAGGATATATCATGTTGCTCGGCATCGCAATTAAATTAAATGTGTTTGTTAATGTTTTTATTATTTTTTTTCGATTTAAATAATAAATAAATGGATAAATGGATATAAAAGTATATCTTATGAATGGACGGTTTGATTTTTCTTTTAATTATATTAATTGCTGACTGCGTACATCAATTTCATTTATTTTGGCAAAGAGTTTTCAAGCTTATATCGTATTTAGCTACTAAACTCATATATTGTGTTTAGCCAATAAATTCATATAGCCGATTTTTGAAACAGAAAAAGAGTAGAGCGGGTATATCTTCTAATACAATTGTAGTGTTTTCATTTAGTATATTGAAACGGGATAAGAATGTTTCATTCAGATCTGCAAATTCAAAGCTACGAATTTGGAGGGATATCGCTAATTTGACAACTTTTCTTAAACTTTGCCAAATTGACGGAAATGTCGCCAAATTGATATAAACGACACACAAACAGCTGCCGTCCAAATAGATGCTCAAGTCCTCAGGACGAGCCGGACGGTCTGGGTCTTCAACACAAACAGCTGCCATAAACCTTCGGGTTGGTCGTGTAGCTTGGGTCTTCTACATATCAATGAAATTTTTTTTGTTTTGTTAGAAGAGAGTACTGAAATGATGTTTGGTTAGCATTTATCTGTCAGACCAACCATCCTACTTAGTAATACATTTAGCGAATTTTTAAAATGTCACCAAATTGATAAAAATGTTTTCAAATCTATAAAAATATCTTGAAATTGATAAAATTGCGCTACATAAATGATATTAATTGTTTTTTGTTAGGGGATAGTATTGTGATGATATTTCGTCAATTTGCGCAATGTGGAAATGTCAGTTCTACAGTCCCACTTGGCGATAAATTTAGCGATTTTTTAAAATGTCGCTAATTTGACGAAACTGTCGCCAAATGTTCCATAGAAATATAACTATTTAGACGATATTTTTTCTACCAATTTATTTGAAGCAAATGATATCATGTCCCTTAGCAACAGATTTAAATCCAATGTGTTTATGCGGCAGACGATTTTTATTAAATCCTTTCCGATTTGAATAATGAAGATATGTATATAAAATAAATTTCATTGCCATTTCATTTTGGACTGGATAATATCAATTATACTCTTCAGTTTAAACATTATTATTATTGATATTTTCCGGAATTATTGATTCAGGGATTATTGATATTTTTAAGTTATTACGCCATTGTTTTATTGCGGCAAAAATTGCTGACACACGCATATTGTACGTTGTACGAGTAATATTCCAGGAATGCACGGGTATATCTTCTAACCTACGAGAATACAAGTAGTACAGGTATATTGGCATATATTTTGACATATATTGGCATATATATTGGAATCAAGTACAGTCTTCTGGTATGAAGATTAAGGGGATTAATTATATATTCAATTTATTACGTCGTCTGTTGTATTTTACCAAAAAACATTTGCGACTCATATTGCAAAACGGGTAATCTTCTACTAATAATCGAACATTATAAGTAGTACGTGTATATCTTCCCATATAATTTTAGCACTTTAATTTTGACATATATTGGAATAAATGACTGTCTTCAAATTTAAAGATTACGGGTTTATTGGTATTTTCAATTTATACATGTAATCTACTAATACAAGTTATATTTTCTAATATTCGCGCATATAATTAGTACGGGTCCCATACAATTTTAACGCTTTTATTTTGCATATATTGATTCAATTCCATATTTTTTTTTATATTTGCTTACATAAGGGGTCCAAGATGTTTTATTCTTCAGATATGTCCATGAAGATAATTTTATATAGCGAGAACAGAGATTCTTAAACTTCTTTTTAGGAGCATTATATTAAATATTTTAACAGAATATTTTGATTAAACATGTCATTTAGTATACTATAAGAATTTGGGCATGATTATGAATTTCAAGTTTCTTTATATTATATACTCCGTACGAAGAACGGGTATGCTGCTAGTATATTTATAAATCCTTAAAAATATTTTGAAATTGACAAATTGTCCTAAATAAACGAAATTGTGTTTTTTTAGGGGATAATATTTTGATGATGGTTCGTCAATTTATCGCCAAGTGGGACTATCAGTTCTACAGTCCCACTTGGCGATAAATTTGGCGATTTTTTAAAATGTCGCCAAACCTTCATTAGAGATATTCAGACGATATTTTGACCACCAATTTATTTGAAGCAAATCATAACATGTCGCTTAACAACGGATTTAAATTTAATGTGTTTATGAGGAAGAAGATTTTTATTAAATCTTTTCCGATTTTAATGATGAAGATATGTATATAAAATAAATTTCATGGCCATCGTATTTTTGACTGGATAATATCAATTACGATCTTCATGTTTAAACATTATTATTATTGATGTTTTCGGGGATTATTGATTCAGAGATTATTGATATTTTCAATTTCTTATGGCATTGTTTTATTGCGGCAAAAATTGTTGAAACTTATATATTGTACGTTGTACGAGTAATCTTCTACAAATGCACGGGTATATCTTCTAATCTAAGAGAATATAAGTAGTACATGTATATTGGCATATATTGGAATCAAGCCTTCCGGTATGAAGATTACGGGGATTATTGATATTTTTAATTTATTAAGTAATCTGTTATATATTGGCAAACATTTTTCAAATTAAATATTATAATACGGGTAATATTTTACTAACACTAGGACATATCTTCTAATCTATGACATTATAAGTAGTGCGGGTTTATCTTCCCATATAATTTTAGCACTTTCATTTGGGCACATATTGGAATTAATTACTGCCTACTGGTTTAAAGATTACGGATTTATTGATATTTTCAATTTATATATGTAATCTACTAATACAGGTTATATCTTCTAATATTCGGGTATATAAGTGGTACGGGTCCCATACAATACGCTATTATTTTGCATATATTGATTCAATTCCATACTTTTTATAAATTTGCTTACAAAAAAGGCGAGGATATTTTATTCTTCAGATCCACCCGTGAAGATAATTTTGAATAACGAGAACAGCCATTCCTTAACTTCTTTTTAGGAGCATTATGTTAAATATTTTAAGAAAATATTTTGATTAAAAATGCCATTAAGTATACTATAGGAATTTGCACATGATTGTGAATTTTAAGTTTATTTATATTATATACTCCGTACGAAGAACGGGTATGCTGCTAGTATTTAATATAATGCTCCTAAAAAGAAGTTTAAGAATCTCTGTTCTCGCTATATAAAATTATCTTCATGGACATATCTGAAGAATAAAACATTTTGGACCCCTTATGTAAGCAAATATAAAAAAAAAATATGGAATTGAATCAATATATGCAAAATAAAAGCGTTCAAATTGTATGGGACCCGTACTAATTATATACGCGAATATTAGAAAATATAACCTGTATTAGTAGATTACATGTATAAATTGAAAATACCAATAAACCCGTAATCTTTAATTTTTTACCGTCATTTATTCCAATATATGTCAAAATTAAAGTGCTAAAATTATATGGGGAGATATACACGTACTACTTATAATGTCCGATTATTAGTAAAAGATTAACCGTTTTGCAATATGAGTCTCAAGTGTTTTTTGGTAAAATACAACAGACGACGTAACAAATTGAATATATAATTAATCCCCTTAATCTTCATACCAGAAGACTGTACTTGATTCCAATATATAGCCAATATATGTCAAAATATATGCCAATATACCTGTACTACTTATATTCTCGTAGGTTAGAAGATATACCCGTGCATTCCTAGAAGATTACTCGTACAACGTACAATATGCGTGTGTCAGCAATTTTTGCCGCAATAAAACAATGGCGTAATAACTTAAAAATATCAATAATCCCTGAATCAATAATTCCGGAAAATATCAATAATAATAATGTTTAAACCTGAAGAGTATAATTGATATTATCCAGTCCAAAATGAAATGGCAATGAAATTTATTTTATATACATATCTTCATTATTCAAATCGGAAAGGATTTAATAAAAATCGTCTGCCGCATAAACACATTGGATTTAAATCCGTTGCTAAGCGACATGATATCATTTGCTTCAAATAAATTGGTAGAAAAATATCGTCTAAATAGTTATATTTCTATGGAACATTTGGCGACAGTTTCGTCAAATTAGCGACATTTTAAAAAATCCCCAAATTTATCGCCAAGTGGGACTGTAGAACTGACAGTTCCACTTTGCGACAAATTGACGAAATATCATCACAATACTATCCCCTAACAAAAAACAATTAATATCATTTATGTAGCGCCATTTTATCAATTTCAAGATATTTTTATAGATTTGAAAACATTTTTATCAATGTGGTGACATTTTAAAAATTCGCTAAATGTATTACTAAGTAGGATGGTTGGTCTGACAGATAAATGCTAACCAAACATCATTTCAGTGCTCTCTTCTAACAAAAAAAAAAAAAAAAATCATTGATATGTAGAAGACCCAAGCCACACGACCTACCCGAAGGTTTATGGCAGCTGTTTGTGTGTCGTTTATATCAATTTGGCGACATTTCCGTCAATTTGGCAAAGTTTAAGAAAAGTTGTTAAATTAGCGATATCCCTCCAAATTCGTAGCTTTGAATTTGCAGATCTGAATGAAACATTCTTATCCCGTTTCAATATACTAAATGAAAACACTACAATTGTATTAGAAGATATACCCGCTCTACTCTTTTTCTGTTTCAACAATCGGCTATATGAATTTATTGGCTAAACACAATATATGAGTTTAGTAGCTAAATACGATATAAGCTTGAAAACTCTTTGCCAAAATAAATGAAATTGATGTACGCAGTCAGCAATTAATATAATTAAAAGAAAAATCAAACCGTCCATTCATAAGATATACTTTTAAATCCATTTATCCATTTATTTATTATTTAAATCGAAAAAAAATAATAAAAACATTAACAAACACATTTAATTTAATCCGTTATTCGTACGGAGTGTATAATTTAAAGAAACTTATAGTTCGCAATCATGTGCAAATTCTGTTAAAATATTAAATTTATTGCTCCTAAAGAGAAGTTTAAGAATATATGTTCTCACTATGCAAAATTATCTTCACGATCAGATCTGAAGAATAAAACATCCTGCCCATTTTTGTAAGCAAATTTATAGAAGAAAAAATAGGAATTGAATGAATATATGCAACCCCGTACTAATTATATTGTCGCAGATCAAAAAATATGCCAATGTGTTAGTAGAAGATTACCCGTATTACAATATGCGTCTCAAAAATAATTGCCACAATAAAAGAGATGATGTAATAAATTGAAAACATCAATAATATCCGTACTTTTTATACCAGAAGGTCGTAATTGATTCCAATATATGCCAATATATATCAAAACATATGACAATATACCTGTACTACTTATATTCTCGTAGATTAAAAGATATACACGTGTATTTATAGAAGATTCGTACAACATACAATATATGAGTTTAAACAATTTTTGTCATAATAAAATAATTGCATAATAACTTGAAAATATCAGTAATCCTTGAATCAATAATCCCCGAAAATATAAATAATAATAATTTTTAAACCTGAAGACCGTAATTGATATTATCCAGTCAAAAATGCTATAAGAAAAATCAAATCGTTCTTTTCTAAAATATATTTTTATATCCATTTATTTATTATTCAAATCGAAAAAATAATTATTAAAATTAACAGACAGATTTAATTTAATTGCGTTTCTGAGTAACATGATATAAGATAGAATCTTATAGCATGTTAAATATGTCATGTCTTATAACATAAACTGCGAAAGTAAATAACGATTTTGATTTCTCTATACTTCTCATTGTTCCGTAAAAGCTTGTTTTAAATAAACCATGAACCATGGAGATAGATTTCCCCTTTTAATCATGTTTCAAACAATACATGTTTTCAGAAAGTGACTAATTAACGCAAACAATCTCCCATCAAACTCAGAGATTAAATTTTAATTCACTTTCAAACGATTTTCAAGCTTTTCGTTTGGATAAACCACGGAGTTAGGGAGTAGAACTCCTAGGAAAAAGTTCCGTTTTCCATTAATATCTCGACAACCCCAGGTCTTAGAAACTCGAAACTTGGACAAAATTTATGGGGGGATATTTCAAGGCTATCCACCAAATTTCATTAAATTCGGTTCAGCCGTTTTTCCGTGATGATGAGACAAACGAAAATGTCGTTTCTTACTAATATCTCGAGAACCACTGGTCGTAAAAACTCAAAACACGGATATAATTTTAAGTGGGGCTATTTCTGGGCTACCCACAAAATTTCATCAAATTCTGTTCAGCCGTTCTCCCGTGATGATGGGACAAACAGACAGACAGACAGACAGACAGACAGACAGACAGACAGATTTTCATTTTTATTTATATAGACTAGCAGCATACCCGTTCTTCGTACGGAGTATATAATATAAAGAAACTTGAAATTCATAATCATGCCCAAATTCTTATAGTATACTAAATGACATGTTTAATCAAAATATTCTGTTAAAATATTTAATATAATGCTCCTAAAAAGAAGTTTAAGAATCTCTGTTCCCGCTATATAAAATTATCTTCATGGACATATCTGAAGAATAAAACATCTTGGACCCCTTATGTAAGCAAATATAAAAAAAATATGGAATTGAATCAATATATGCAAAATAAAAGCGTTAAAATTGTATGGGACCCGTACTAATTATATACGCGAATATTAGAAAATATAACCTGTATTAGTAGATTACATGTGTAAATTGAAAATACCAATAAACCCGTAATCTTTAAATCTGAAGACAGTCATTTATTCCAATATATGTCAAAATTAAAGTGCTAAAATTATATGGGAAGATATACACGTACTACTTATAATGTCCGATTATTAGTAGAAGATTACCCGTTTTGCAATATGAGTCACAAATGTTTTTTGGTAAAATACAACACACGACGTAATAAATTGAATATATAATTAATCCCCTTAATCTTCATACCAGAAGACTGTACTTGATTCCAATATATATGCCAATATATGTCAAAATATATGCCAATATACCTGTACTACTTATATTCTCGTAGGTTAGAAGATATACCCGTGCATTCCCAGAAGATTACTCGTACAACGTACAATATGCGTGTGTCAGCAATTTTTGCCGCAATAAAACAATGGCGTAATAACTTAAAAATATCAATAATCCCTGAATCAATAATTCCGGAAAATATCAATAATAATAATGTTTAAACCTGAAGAGTATAATTTATATTATCCAGTCCAAAATGAAATGGCAATGAAATTTATTTTATATACATATCTTCATTATTCAAATCGGAAAGGATTTAATAAAAATCGTCTGCCGCATAAACACATTGGATTTAAATCCGTTGCTAAGCGACATGATATCATTTGCTTCAAATAAATTGGTAGAAAAAATATCGTCTAAATAGTTATATTACTATGGAACATTTGGCGACAGTTTCGTCAAATTAGCGACATTTTAAAAAATCGCCAAATTTATCGCCAAGTGGGACTGTAGAACTGACAGTTCCACTTTGCGACAAATTGACGAAATATCATCACAATACTATCCCCTAACAAAAAACAATTAATATCATTTATGTAGCTCAATTTTATCAATTTCAAGATATTTTTATAGATTTGAAAACATTTTTATCAATTTGGTGACATTTTAAAAATTCGCTAAATGTATTACTAAGTAGGATGGTTGGTCTGACAGAGAAATGCTAACCAAACATCATTTCAGTACCCTCTTCTAACAGAACAAAAAAAATTTCATCGATATGTAGAAGACCCAAGCCACACGACCAACCCGAAGGTTTATGGCAGCTGTTTGTGTGTCGTTTATATCAATTTGGCGACATTTCCGTCAATTTGGCAAAGTTTAAGAAAAGTTGTCAAATTAGCGATATCCCTCCAAATTCGTAGCTTTGAATTTGCAGATCTGAATGAAACATTCTTATCCCGTTTCAATATACTAAATGAAAACACTACAATTGCATTAGAAGATATACCCGGTCTACTCTTTTTCTGTTTCAACAATCGGCTATATGAATTTATTGGCTAAACACAATATATGAGTTTAGTAGCTAAATACGATATAAGCTTGAAAACTCTTTGCCAAAATAAATGAAATTGATGTACGCAGTCAGCAATTAATATAATTAAAAGAAAAATCAAACCGTCCATTCATAAGATATACTTTTATATCCATTTATCCATTTATTTATTATTTAAATCGAAAAAAAAAATAAAAACATTAACAAACACATTTAATTTAATTGCGATGCCGAGCAACATGATATATCCTCCTAAAATGTTAAAATTTATTAACCACTAACAGCACACCCGTTATTCGTACGGAGTGTATAGTTTAAAGAAACTTAAAGTTCGCAATCATGTGCAAATTCTGTTAAAATATTAAATTTATTGCTCCTAAAGAGAAGTTTAAGAATATATGTTCTCACTATGAAAAATTATCTTCACGATCAGATCTGAAGAATAAAACATCCTGCCCCCTTTTGTAAGCAAATTTACAGAAGAAAAAATAGGAATTGAATGAATATATGCAACCCCGTACTAATTATATTGTCGCAGATCAGAAAATATGCCAATGTGTTAGTAGAAGATTACCCGTATTACAATATGCGTCTCAAAAATATTTGCCAAAATAAAAGAGATGACGTAATAAATTGAAAACATCAATAATATCCGTTCTCTTTATACCAGAAGGTCGTAATTGATTCCAATATATGCCAATATATATCAAAACATATGTCAGTATACCTGTACTGCTTATATTCTCGTAGATTAAAAGATATACACGTGTATTTGTAGAAGATTCGTACAACATACAATATATGAGTTTAAACAATTTTTGTCATAATAAAATAATTGCATAATAACTTGAAAATATCAATAATCCTTGAATCAATAATCGCCGAAAATATAAATAACAATAATTTTTAAACCTGAAGACCGTAATTGATATTATCCAGTCAAAAATGCTATAAGAAAAATCAAATCGTTCTTTTCTAAAATATATTTTTATATCCATTTATTTATTATTCAAATCGAAAAAATAATTATTAAAATTAACAGACAGATTTAATTTAATTGCGTTTCTGAGTAACATGATATAAGATAGAATCTTATAACATGTTAAATATGTCCTGTCTTATAACATAAACTGCGAAATTAAATAACGATTTTGATTTCTCTATACTTCTCATTGTTCCGTAAAAGCGTGTTTTAAATAAACCATGAACCATGGAGATAGATTTCCCCTTTAAATCATGCTTCAAACAATTCATGTTTTCAGAAAGTGACTAATTAACGCAAAAAATCTCCCATCAAACTCAGAGATTAAATTTTAATTCACTTTCAAACGATTTTCAAGCTTTTCGTTTGGATAAACCACGGAGTTAGGGAGTAGAACTCCTAGGAAAAAGTTCCGTTTTTCATTAATATCTCGACAACCCCAGGTCTTAGAAACTCGAAACTTGGACAAAATTTATGGGGGGATATTTCAAGGCTATTCACCAAATTTCATTAAATTTGGTTCAGCCGTTTTTCCGTGATGATGAGACAAACGAAAATTTCGTTTTTTACTAATATCTCGAGAACCACTGGTCGTAGAAACTCAAAACACGGATATAATTTTAAGTGGGGCTATTTCTGGGCTACCCACAAAATTTCATCAAATTCGGTTCAGCCGTTCTCCCGTGATGGTGTGACAAACAGACAGACAGACAGACAGACAGACAGACAGACAGACAGACAGACAGATTTTCATTTTTATTTATATAGACTAGCAGCATACCCGTTCTTCGTACGGAATATATAATATAAAAAAACTTATAATTCGCAATCATGTGCAAATTCTCTTAAGATATTAAATTTATTGCTCATAAAGAGAAGTTTAACAATATCTGTTCTCACTATGCAAAATTATCTTCATGGGCAGATCTGAAGAATAAAATATCCTGGCCCCTTTTGTAAGCAAATTTACAAAAAAAAAGGAATTGTATCAATATATGCAACCCCGTCCTACTTATATTGTCGCAGATTAGAAAATATGCCAGTGTGCTAGTAGAAGATTCCCCGTATTACAATATGAGTCTCAAAAATATTTGCCAAAATAAAAGAGATGACGTAATAAATTGGAAATATCAATAATCCCCGTCATCTTTATACCAGAAGGCGTAATTGATTCCAATATATGCCAATATATAACAAAATATATGCCAATATACCTGTACTACTTATATTCTCATAGATTAGAAGATATAATGCATTTGTAGAAGATTACTCGTACAAAGTACTATATATGAGTTTCAACAATTTTCGGCATAATAAAACAATGGCATAATAACTTGAAAATATCAATAATCCCTGAATCAACTGTCTCCGAAAATATCAATAATAATAATGTTTAAACCTGGGGACCGTAATTGATATTATCCAGTCAAAAATGCAATGCCAATGAAATTTATTTTATATACATATCTTTATTATTCAAATCGGAAAAGATTTAATATAAAATCGTATGCGGCATAACACATTGGATCCGTTGCTAAGCGACATGATATCATTTGCTTCAAATAAATTGATGGAAATCATATCGTCTGAATAATGCGATCTCCATGGAAGGTTTGGCGACATTTTAGTCAATTTAGCGATAACTTAAAAAATCGCCAAATTTATCACCAAGTGGGACTATAGAACAGATAGACCCATTTTGCGACAAATTGACGAAACATCATCACAATACTATCCCCTAACAAAATACAATTATTTTCATTTATTAAGCGCGATTTTATCAATTCCAGGATATTTTTATAGACTCACAAATACTTTTATCAATTTCGTGATATTTAAAAAATTCGTTAAATGTGTTACTAAGTAGGATGGATGGATTGATCGACAAATGCTACCAAAACATCATTTCAGTACTCTATTCTAAAAAGCAAATCATTGATTTGCGCCAATTTTATAAATTTGGAAACATTTCGGCTAATTTGGTAAAGTTTAAGAGAAGTTACCAAGTTATTTAGAGATATTCCGCTTAATTCGTAGTTCTGAATTTGCAGATCTGAAGAATAAAATATCCTGATCCCGTTTGCATATACTAAATGAAAACACTAAAACTGTATTATAAGATACACCCGTTCCAATCTTTTTCTGCTTCAACAATCGGCTAAATGAATTTATTGGATAAACACAATATATGAGTTTATTAGCTAAACACAATATATGAGCTGGAAACCACTTTGCTAAAATAAATGAAAGTCATGTACGCGGTCGGCAATTTATATAATTAAAAGAACAATCAAACCGTTCATTTAAAAATATATTTTTACATCCATTTATTTATTATTCAAATAGAAAAAATAATAATAAATATTAACAACACATTTAATTTCATTCCGTTGCCGAGCAACATGATATAAGATAGAATCTTCCTCATAAAATGCAAAATTTAATAGTCATTTTTATTTCTTTATACTTTTCATTTTTCAGTAAAAGCTTGTATAATATAAACCAAGGAGATAGATTTCCCATTTAAATCATGTTTCAAACATTTGATGCTTTCAGAAAGTGACTAATTAGTGCAAAAAATCTCCCCCCAAACTCTGAGATACAGTTTTAATTCATTTTCAAACGATTTTCAAGCTTTTCGTTTGGATAAACCACGGAGTTAGAGAGGAGAACTCCTAAGAAAAAGTTTCGTTTTTCATTAATATCTCGACAACCCCTGGTCTTAGATACTCGAAATTTGGGCTAAATTTATGGGGTGCTATTTAAAGGCTATCCACAAAATTTCATCAAATTCGATTCAGCCGTTTTCTCGTGATGATGAGACAAACGAAAATATCGTTTTTTACTAATATCTCGAGAACCACTGATTGTAGAAACTCCATATATGGACTAAATTTTAAGTGGGACTATTTCCAGGCTACCCACAAAATTTCATCAAATTCGGTTCAGCCGTTCTCCCGTGATGATGGGACAAACAGACAGACAGACAGACAGACAGACAGACAGACAGACAGACAGACAGACAGATTTTCATTTTTATTTATATAGATTACCAATTTACCCATAGTTTTGTAATAATAATGTTTACTTTTATTTTGGATCTTTTTTCTTCTTTTCTTAAATATGTTTTAAATTACTGCGGTTTTGACTCAGTATATTTTACATTTTGTCCTTAACTTTTTTCTTGTTTGTTCGATCATTAAGTGACTAAATTCGTAATTTTAGTATTTTTTATTGAATGAGTGTTCTATTGGTACTATTTAGTGAACTTTTTAATGCACTATTTGATGTTGCTGATCCTATTATGGTTTTATATATGTAAATTTTAGAAATTCAATATATGGTTTACCGGCTATTCATTAGCTGCTTTAATTTCTCGGATGAGCTGGGACGGTCTGTTTGATCAGCTGATCATTTTCTTGCCTGTTTAAATCAGAAGTCACTATCCTTCTACTTCTTCGACTTAGACTGTCCGACCTACTTAATGGTGTAAGGTATCAGTTTGGACGGCCGGGAAAGGCCACCCAATTTAGACCGGAACCCAGTAGGGGCAACATCCACAGGGAGAGTGCTTTCCTTCCCCCTCTATCAACCTCTCAAAAGGACTTACGGATCCACATATTTAACGTTCCCGTACTCCGCATGAACACGGGCACAGTTTGGACAGAACCGGGAATTGAACTCGGATCATCAGAGCGCCCGCGCACTATCCATTGGGCTCTCCCACCCCTAAGTCAATATCTTGTATTCCTAAGTGCTTACAATTTTATTTACAATGGACTGGATTAAAAATCGCTTGGAATTTTCTTACATTACTTGGATTTTCACACTCGTACAGACAAAATCACACAGACGAGCATTATCTTCTATTATTATAGATGAATTAAATCCTACTATACTGTATGTATAACGAGATTTCATAAATCAGAAAAAATAATCAAAATATCAAGCATATCATGCTATAATATTAAGTCATCGGGCATTTAATATATCGCTGTATTTAGAACAAATTAAATAAATTATTTGAAAATTGAACAAACTAAAAGATGTACAAATTGAAGGCTATGAGTAAAAAATAAATAAACAAGATTATATCGATTATATTCCATGGTCGTCCGAATGGTTCGATACTTCGATACCATTTATCACCCCCCTTCTGGAATTCTCTGATTAGGCAGAGTAAAAGAATGATATTTCCGCATAATTAAGTTAAAGTGCTTTCAGAGCTACCACGGTAATTAAATTAAATTACATCGATTGGACCGACCTTTTATTTTTTTTCTTCTTTTCAAACGTAATTCCTGAAATATTGGTGAGGGTACAAATAATATTTTCAGTATCTTTAAATTGAAGAAGTGTTTATCTTTAGCGTTGGTAATGACAGCAAATTACATGCGATACAATTAAGAAAAATAATGATTTACAACCATTTTTTAAAAAATGGCGGACTCCAAATTTTATGAATTTTGATGTTCAAACAAGTTTAAATACCTCGAAACTCAAAAAAGTTATATACGTGGAATAAAAACTATTTTACTGGTAGTCTACATTTCATGCTATTGTAAAGTTTGTGTAACTGCAACCTGAGTGGCTGAAATTTAGTGTTAAAATTCATCGTCAGTTTAGCTAAAAATGCTGTTTTTAGGCTTTTATAAAAGAATGAAGGGAATACTTTTAAATCTTCAAATTTTAACCATATCTTACCCTACTCCCAACATCTCAGCTGGAGGAATTTCATGACTAAGACATTTTACCCTGTTTATTTTATTAAACCCCAAACATGGCGACTTTTACAAATTTATAAATATTTAAACCTTAATATCTCTGCTGGAGGAACCGGTAAAAATATGAAATTTGCCGAAAATCAAGCACTACATAAGAATTAATAGTAGTAAAAATTTAGAGTTTGAGACTTTTCTGGTTTTATAGATATGGGGTGATAAGCAAATCCTAAAATCTTACTTATTTATTTATCAAATATGCACAACTTTGTTACAAATTTTCTATTAATCCTCCAAATCATGAAAATTATAAATTATAAATAATTGAAGATTATACATTATTGAATGAAAATTTAGTTAGCATTTTAGCTTTAAAATTCATAGTTACAAAAAATAACCAATCATGATCAAAAATAGTCAAACCTGTCAGTAGTCAAACCTGACAACCCTGGTTAATATTTGAAAGAAGAAATATAATATGTATATATAAAAGAGCGCCATTTTCAGATTGTCACTACTACTTGTTGCAGAATATTATGACAATTCTGAATTCAGAAGCATGAATCAACTCATATCATTTCCCTCAGTTCATCACAGTTTCTAGTGATGAGTAGATGTATTCGAAGTTTTATGCTGTTTACTTATATAAAAAATTGATAACGTTCATAAAAATGGAATGTTCGATTGGTAAGTTTATTAATGAAGATTGTAATAAGCATACTTACGATAAAGTCAGCAACGGTTTAGCTAATTTTGGGAATTTCACTGAAGTTGATAAAACATTAATGAAGGTAAGATTAGGTACAGATCACTTGAAAACAGTTTATAAATATCACGAGTAAAATTTCATTAATAAGTATAATCATCTTTTTGGACAGATGTGTTGTGATCCTTGTAGCTATCACACTGGATCAAAGAATATGGGCTACAAAGGTTGTTGTGAAATTGCGTTTGAACATTTAAAGAAAAATAGACAGCATCAGGTGCACATTGTTCCAGGAAAAAATTAGATGTAATTGTAATTTAGCTATAGAAGAATTTTATGAATATGATTATAACAGTTGATACATTCTGGTAAGAAAGATTATGTCTAAGTCAACGTTAATGGTATCAGAGAGCACAAGCAAAAACGTTTAATTTTATGTAATTTAAGAGAATTGTATGCTCATTTTAAGAGCATATAACCATGTTTAAATGTTGGATTATCTCAAATTTGTGTTCTCAGGTCAAAATAATGTGTTTTAGCTGGTTCCTCAGATACTCACACAGTTTGTGTCTTTCCACCACCAGAATGTGAAACTAATGTTGAAAGTGGCAAATTTCAATATTAATTGACTTTCAGCATAGATTGATATGAGTGTATGGTGTATATGTGTTCTAATTGTCCCTGTGCACGAATTGTATTTGATTTCCACACAGAAATTTTTTAACAGAAATACATTTTTTTTCAAACAAAAGTAGTGTGCACATTTTTTCACTTCAAAAGTGTGTGTAAAATAAACTGTATATCCGATTATATCCAAAATAGAAGGCTACACATCGCAATGTATTATAAATCACCATGGCAAATCGCAAATCATTTGCTGCTATATATCCAACGCTAGGCTTGACAAAAATTCTCTATTTAAAACAGATTTGTCTCTGTACCGATCATTTTTAATGTAAAGAGATAGAGAAATAAGAGATGCCATCTAGTGCATCACGTTGGACATAATTTCCAGTTATATGCCATTTCGTTCATATGTCAGAGTCCTTTCAAATACATATAAACAATGTGCTACTGTAATTAAGTTTTTACTAAATTGATATACACTCTAAGACAAAAAAAATTGAGGAACCAAAACAATACATTTGAACATTAATCGGGGATTACTAATTTTGCGAAATGGATATTAAGAATAATGTCAAAAGTAGGTCAAAGAGCGAGAATGAATAGTCGGAACTACAGTGCATTGAAACTGAGCGACATGATTGTGTATATAAGGAGCGAAACTAGCTTTCAGGAACAAATCGCACAGTGGATTTCAATTGCGTTAACGTACCTTGATTGTAACAATGTCTCGCCGACGAATTCGCGGCCACTTCGAGCATATGAAGGAGTTTGAAAGAGGGCATGCGGTCGGACTGCATGAAGCTGGATGGTTACACCGACGAATCCATCGACATTTGAGTAGGAGCAAGGCAGTAATTAGACAAGATTGGCCGGAATGGGTCCAGAATAGCAGATTTCAGCGGCGGCCTAGAGCGACGACAGAACGGGAAGATAGAGCGATTGTTAGAGAGCAGTTGTGGCAGCACGAGGTACGTCGTTGTCAATCTTCTCTCTAAGGTGTGACAAATACGGAATGTGTGACAAATACGGAAGTGACCACCAGGAACATTAATGGAAGACTACGGGAGCGGAATCTATACTCGAGGTGCCCATTACGCTGCCTACCACTGACCAGTATGCACCGTCAACAGCTATTGCAATGGTGCCGGGCTCGATCAAAGTGGAATTGTTCGGATTCGGATTGAATTGACTTCAGTCATGAGCCCCATTTTAAACTGAGTCCCTATGACCAGCGCAGACGTATCTGGAGACAGCCCGGTCATCGTCAGGGTCATGCTCTTACTGCCACACGACCCGACAACAGGGAGTTATGATCTGGGGTGCTATTTCGTTTGACAGCTAGATCCCTTTGACCATCCTCCGTGGCATCATCATAGCACAGTGGTATGTTGCCGACATTCTTCGACCCTTTGTATTGCCATTCCTTCCACGACCCACTCAATCTGGCTAACTTTTCAGCAAGATAATACCAGGCCACGGCACTCCCCTCCATTGATTGTCTGCGTGCTTGCGACACACTTCCTCGTCCAGTCTGATCAACAGATCTCTCGCCTATTGAGCACATTTGGACTAAGATGTGGCTTCGTCTGCGACCATCCTAGAATGTAGACAGATTAGCTCATCAATTGGACGCCATTTGGAATGACATCCCTCAGAACACCATCCGACAACTTTATGCATCAGTGTCGCGTCAGGTAACAACTTGTATCGAGGCCAGAGGTGGACCAACGTCATATCGACGTGCTCACTTTATGTAGATTTTTCAGTGCAATAAATCATCCAATTATTCTGACATTCTAACCATTTTTTTTTCTGTACATCCACATTACACGTACCAAATTTTGTCACATTTGGATAATTCGTTTTCGGTGCGTTGATTTTTTTGTCGAGTGCATTTATCAACGTTGGAACAACTTTGACAGAAAACTATACTTCAAAACGGATTTCGTATAATTACGAGTATGCAGAAATACACAGAAGTTTCTTAAAATTCAATCCGATCCTTATGGAGATGAGAGCCAGATTTAAATGTTTCGGCCACGACGAATCCAACAATTCGCTAAAAATATATGTGTCACAAAAGTCTATGTGCACGACTGTAAGGAATCTGTTAAAGGAGGGTTTAGCTAAAGACGAGTATTTCCTAAACGAACATAAATTATTTTTCTGAAAGTTCCCGTTATAGTAAAGGAATTTCATGGAAGTAATTAATTTTGAAATGAATTACCTTATCACTATTTCAAAAATACTTCGTTTTACAAAATATAAATGAAATATTGTATCATAATACCTGAGAGAATATTAAACACTAACACTCAGTGTAAACTTAATTACGTTTAATTAGCAGATTGAAGATGATGTAAAAGTGACATCTTCCACAAGATTTATACCAAAAAAGTGTTCACAAAGTACTCTTCACTGATAAACATAAATAAAGCAGTTGCTTGAAGGGAATACACGGAAATTAATTAAATTGTAAAAGAAAGGATATAACGACGCTAATGGGATAGACAGAAAGCTGTACGGCATATGGTTTAAAAATTTTGCACGCCTTTTTAAATATATTTATACCAAATGATGCAAACAATACAAATGTGCTTCTATACAAATGTGCTTCTATGTGCTTCTATACTTGTTTGTGTTACTGAAATATGTTTGTTACTTTCTTTATATGTATACAATAATGTATAAGAGAAGTGACGGGGTCGAAAATTCGAATTCGAGTTTTGGACGGGAGAACAAGTTTCAAGCATCCCTGATCACGAATCGAACATTTTTGGAATGATGTATGTGTGTGTGTGTGTGTGTGTCAGTGAGCCTGTGTGAGTGAAAGTATGTGTGTGTGTCTGTGTGTGTGTCAGTGACCCTGTGGGGACGATAACTGACGAACGACTGGACAAATTCGAACGAACTTGGTACAAAAATCACAATGCGTGAATATTAGGAGCATATTGTTTTTATACGCAATCGAATGTTCAGAACTTCCCTAAATTTTCGAGTGAAATTTTGAAAAATCGTCAAAAAATTAAAACCTCTAATAAGGTTACGTAAATAGACGTTTTTTACGTAATTTTACATTAGGAAGCGATTGACATAAATTTTAGAACGCTAGAATGAACCGTTCTTGAGATATTGCACATTTTTCAAAAAAAGTTATCAAAAAATCATATAAAATAAAAAAATACATATATCCTATTGAGAATATGTTCACTTTTCATGTGTAATACCATGTGATAAATTTGGTGACATAATTCTAGTGGATCTAGCTCGTTCCATTCCTGAAAAAAGATACTTTGAGTAATACTTTTGTATTTGAACGCCTATAGTAATTTATCTGCTGTAAGAATAACTTATTTCTCCATTCATAGCGCTTGGCGAGATTTTGGCGACGAATTTGGTGAAATGTAGCCAACTTGGCGACTTTTTAAAATGTTGCTAAATTAACGAAAAACTCGCCAAATGGATAAAAAGGACACCAAATCAATGAAAATGACGTATAATTGACGAAAATTCAATATTTTGGAAATAATATAATTATCTACTAAAAAATAATC
Source organism: Amaurobius ferox (assembly GCA_951213105.1). Classification (NCBI taxonomy): domain Eukaryota; kingdom Metazoa; phylum Arthropoda; class Arachnida; order Araneae; family Amaurobiidae; genus Amaurobius; species Amaurobius ferox. Next base: position 50,272,846 of record OX578134.1, read on the forward strand.
TTTTTTTTTTTACTGTAAAAGTAGTAAATTCATTGCATTATATAAGGAAAGTCATGTGCTGCCCACATCAGATTTTTGAAAGCTAATGTTTATAGATATATCGTCCGATGATGACCGAATTTCTTCTTTTTTAATAGTATAGTGAAACATTTTTAAAGTGCTACATTTGATATTTTTTTATCATGAATTGCGTAGCGTAATTGAAAAAAAAATGTCCTTTCGCAAATCATGGAACTGAAAATTAAAACTACATTGTGAATTGTACAGACAATCTGATTAATATGCACTTTGTAAGTTTGTAAAATATTTTAGGTGGATTTTTATTATTCCACATTTAGAATATTTCTGTATGTGTTAGAATAAAAGTGATATCATGTTTTATATTTTTTCAAATTGCTATTTTTATCTCCATTTATACAATCTTTCAAAGCAATTGATAGTGATTCTTTAGAAAAGGTTGCTAATATTACACTTTGTTCTAAAGATTTTTTTCGGATGGGGGGGGGGAGGGATCTGAATACTGTGGATTTTATCCAGTTAATTCTATCATTTGTATATCAGTGTTTATAAACTACTCTAAAATATGTGTTTATAATCTACTATAAACTCTTTGGGGAGGGGTTAGAAAGGAACTCTGCTGAGCGCTCAATTGGAGTGATCAATTCCATGAAAGTGATATAATGCAGATATAATCCTAATAAACAGTGATATTCTGAATTCAATATTATGGGTACAAAAATGCTCCGAATTAGTCTTATCCTGCTGAAACAAAACATTTCCAAATATGAAATACTGGTACAAAGACTGTTCATGTAGTGCATGTAAGAAATATACCGTTCCCCTTTGCGTTAAAGAAATTAGGATGATAGATTGAAAATACTGAAACCTCGCATAATATGGAAAACCCAAGGATAACGTGGTCGTTGCATCGTATAATTTGAACATTTTTACCGTACACAATAGCCAACCATCACTTCTTTGCACGAGTTCCTTAATATAATCATTAATTAAAACACAACATATTAAATTCCACATTTTGAACGTTTTAAAACAAATATTATTTATTTGCACCTATTATTATTATGATTAAAATTGCATTTATTTCAATAAACGATTAAGGAGGAGGAAATCACCGTGTGATACCAGGTTTTGATGCACCCTCCTTGCTCTCATTGGAGGCTCCTCAGTGTAATGCCGCATCTTCGCATCAATGGCTCCTTCAGTCTCCAATGAAGCTTGGTTTAAGTTTTGGTTCTAGGAGGTATTTGGCACAACCACACCTGCAATTTGTATGACGTGAATTTGTAGGATTGATGACCTTCCGGGCCAAGACTGTCATAAAAAGGTTCAAAAAAGTCTGGGCGTTTGTTTCGGTCTTAACATCAAAACTGCATAATTGTCATCTGGTCTCACAGAAATGCTTAGTATGTATGTTAAAATGATCTTTAACAATAGATATTTAGATAATAATTATTGCTACAAATATTGTGAATGCAATTAATTTACATGTTTTATACACATATTGCCACCATTTAATTGAAATAAAATAAATAAACATATATTACGTTTAAATAAAAATATCTAGAAGCTGAGGAATCGAGAGGTGGTTCAATTATTTTTAAAATGCCATGTAATTGAAAAGAAAAAAACAAATCAGAAATTCAGAACTTTCACACTCAGTACTCTCCGGGCGCGGTAGCCCATTGGTTAGCGCGCTGGAGTTGCACTCGGTAGGCCCGGGTTCGATTCCAGCCACTGCCAAAACTGCCGCCGTGTTCATGCGGAGTACGATCACGTTAAACATGTGGGTCCGAAAGTCCTTTCGAGAGGTTGGTGGTAGGGGAAGAAGGGTACGGTCCCTGTGGATGCCTCCCCCACTGGGTTCCGGTCTAAATTGGGTGGCACTTCCCGACCGTCCAAACAGTTACCTTACACCTTTCTGGTAGGTCGGACGGTCTGGGTTTCAACACTCAGTACTCTCGATTTTGTTGCTCCAAGTCCTCTGGACGAGCCGGACGGCCTGGGGCTTTCACACTCAGTACTCTCGCCTGGCCACACATTAAGCTGCTATATGCTTTCGGGTTAGTCGTGTGGTATGGGTCTTCTACTCCGTACTTTCGAAAGTGCAGATTTATTGAAAAAATGGTACAACAATTTCTGCCCTACTTATGTTTTGCAATTTAAAAAAATATGTATCTATAGTGCGAGTTGAATCTACACGAAATTCTAAAATTACAGTGAAAAATTTAGACGATTATTCGACGGACAACATGGATTGACTAGACTGAATCCATTTATTTCCTGAAGTAAACATTATAGTCATTTTATTTATCCCATTGTAATTTGAACATTAAAATATATTACATATGCAACATAAAAAATTGCTTCATATCCAGGCAGATATTTTAGAAAAAAAATCCAAAAAACCGGTTTTTGACTCACAGCTCACACAATTTTAATGCGAACAATTTCTTTCAACCCCGATAGTCCGACCTACAGGAAGGTTTACAGTCGGGACACTGCTGCCCAATTTTGACCAGATCCCAGTGGGAGCGACATCTACAGGGGCCGTACCATTTTCTCCTGCCACCAACATTTCGGAAGGACTTTCGGATCAATAGATTTAAGGTTCCATTATACCTCGTAAACACAGGGATAGTTTAGGCAGCTCCGTGTATCGAATTCGGGTCCTCCGAGCTCCGTGTCTTAACCAGTCGAATATTCTTTCTTGGTCACTTCTCTTTAGCAAATTTTGTAAAAAAAAAACTTATGAATATGGAGAGTAAATTTTCAAGTACACTAAATTTGAACTTAACATTATGTCACTGTGTAAATAGAATTATTAATCCCTAGCAGAAAATTAAATTAAAATTCATTATTCACCTTAACACTATAACCGCGGGAAGGGTCCTTTTGACCCAAATCCAATTTCGTTTCCGTTTTTCGCAAAAATTTACAAGCGGAAGCAAATAAAAATTCTTGACATTTCATAATATTAGGCAAATAACAGCCTATAAAAATATCAGTCGTTAGACATATATTAGTTTCATGTTTTTAACACTTATACCTAAAACCGCTGAATAGGTCATTTTGACCCAAAGACCAGCATGATTACGAAAAGTAGGGCATAACATTTTTTGGAAGTGGAAATGCGCGTTTCTTCCTCTTTTTCGGAAAAGGGGTGAACAAAAGACCACCTTGAATGTCGCAATAAGATAAGGCGATCTTTCTGATAAGATAGGGCGTTGCAGGAGGGCGCCATTTTTTCTTTGTAGAGATAGAACATAAGACTGCAACGCTAGCGACCAAGTGCAGATAAAGCTTGCTCTCTGAACAACATGTCACGAAAAAGTAGTCGCACAATTTCTAATATCGAATCTTTAGAATACTTGCAACAATTGTCGGAAAATGAGTCCGAACACGGTAGTGGTAAAGAGTTTGCTTTCAGTGATGATGAATATGTGCCTTCAACTACAGATAATTCATCTTCAGATAATGATGATCATGTAACTGATTTTTGTGAATTTCCTGTGCCATGTGGTAGTAATGAAAATGTTTATCCTGACCCTGATTGCAAATTGCGAAAGAAAGAAAGCCTCGGTAAGCGAAAACAAATAAAATCATAAGACCCCAAGTCGGATCTTATGAAAACTGGACTTTTGTTGCAAATGATGGAACGCATTGGGAAAGCATATCTTCAGAAAGCAATATTCGTGGAAGAATTACTGAACACAATGTTTGTAAGGAAGCTTTCGGCCCAACCCCTTACACGAAGCGAAGCATTGAGAATAAATATACATCAATTTCATGGAGGTTACTTATAGATGAACCAGTGCTTCGTCATATAAAATATTGTAGAGAGGAAGAAGCTCACAGGCAACTTGGAAAAAATGAATGGTCTACAACTTTAGACGAACTTGATGTTTTTATAGCAATTTTGTATCTTCGAGGTATATACTGTGCAAGAAGTCTCAAACTTAATAGCTTGTGGTCAGTAGTTTGGGGTCCACATTTCTTCCGCGATACTTTGGCAAGAGACAGATTCAGAAAAATTATGAGATTCTTGCGATTTGACATAAAAACAACATGATCTGAACGCTTTCAAACAGATAAGTCTGGCCTTATTTCTGAAGTTTTGGAGAAATCTCTTGTAAATTCGATCGCCAGCTACAAATCAGGACCTCATGCAACTATTGATGAGCAACTGTTTCCAACAAAATCCAGATGCCGTTTTACACATTATATGCCAAATAAACCAGATAAATTTGGAATAAAATTCTGGCTCTCTGCGGATGTTGACACTAGGTACATACTAAATGGCTTCCCATATCTAGGTAAAGATGAGCAGCGTCCTGAAAAGCTAACTCTCTCCAAATACGTTGTTATGCGTCTAGTGAAACCTTTTGAAAAAAAGGACCAAATGTCACGACCGACAACTTCTTCACAACACTGAAGCTGTCGCAGATGCTAAAGGAAACAAATACAAACTTGGTAGGGACAGTAAAGCGAATTCGAAGGGAAATTCCTGAAATAGTGACAAAAATGAGGAAAGCGCTGTACGAAACACTATTGCTAAAACACAATGACATTACTATGACAGTTTACCAAGGAAAAAGAAATAAAAAAGTCTTATTACACAGCTCACTTCACCACACAGTTGATATTAACAATAAAGTTCCGAAAAAGCTTCCAGAGACAATATCGTTTATAATTCTACAAAATTTGGAGTAGATGTTGCCGATCAAATGGCACGAAAATACTCGGTAAAGGCAGGATCTAGGAGGTGGCCAGTTCATGTTCCAAGTGGTGGTCAGTTCTTGACCTCGCTGGAATTAATTCTTGGATTTTGTATAAAGCAGTTACCGGTAAAACCGTAAAACCATTTCAAGGAGGAAATTCCTTCAACAACTTATTGAAGAGCTACGCGGTCCTTATATTTTGTGTACTCGAAAAAGAAGCAATCCGGACATACAACAAACATATGCAACGAACAGAGAATCCGTAGCAGCACAAAAAAGAGCTCGTTGTAATGTTTGAAGTGTGGAAACAAAAGTGTTGACATTTGTTCCGATTGTAAAACACCAGTCCGCAGCAAGTGCATAACATATATAAAAATAAATTGCTACAACTGCGTATAGTAGATGGACTATAAAAGAATATCTTATTGGTAAAAAAGTCAACTGTTTTTACGCTTGATTTCTTCATACTTTTCCAACCAAGATATACGCATTTTAATTTTGTACTAAAAACGCTTTGGTATATTTAGACGCATTGACTATTACTCTATATTTTATTTTGTAAAAAAACATAGTATTAGTTGATAAAATTTGCTTAAAAATTTACTCGCCAATAGCAAAACTCCTTATAAAAATGAAATTTGCATGTATTTTATGCTTATTTTTAAATCAACATTTTCATAATTTCCAACATTGTATTACATAATTTTAATATTACTCTCACAGAAATTAATAATTGCCATTACTATAAAAATGAGTTCTTATTTTTGTAGTAGAACATATATTTTAATACTCTGGGTCAATTTGACCCATCCCGCGGTTTTAGGTATACCGAAACTACCGCGGTTCTAGTGTTAAGTATAGAAGTAAATATATGTGTTTCTGCAGCTTGTTTATAGGGTCACTTTGATGAGAAGATAAAGTCTTGTCAAAGTAACTCAACGATTAGAGCATTGGCTGGTCGGTTTAAAGACCTGTAGTTCGAAACCCGGATGAGACATTAAGACCTTTACAATGCCTCTCAAAAGAAATAACTCTGTGGTATAGATTTAATGATAACAGGGATCGGAAAATGATATAGTAACAAATTTTCATGGAATCCAGTGAATTATGGCGCAAGGTTCAATTTACGGCCAAATAGAATGCTAACTTGAAATTTACATAATAAAAGAAGATACATGTGTGTATTTCTGTCTGCCTAACTTGGTATTTCAAAGGAGTTGGTCAATGTACTTGGTCCCAGCAAGATGTGTTGTCGTCAAGCTCCTCACTTCGTGCCTTTTCATGCCTGGATCACGAGTCCCGAGTATTTGATATCGAGAAATCTCTTGCGGATTATAGAAAATACCAAGCTCAATTTTACCTGTTGGAAGTTATATGTAATGTGGAGTGGATAAACAAAATACTGATTTTGACTGTGAGGAATTAATGGACTTGATTGAAGAACTTCTGATAGAATCACCTAGGATCAGTTCAACCTGCTACGTACAAAAGATACAACAAAGAAAATAAAATTTTTCATACAAAAGTAGTGTAAAATATTTTTCACTTCAAATTTGTATAAAAAATATAAATTTCTATAAGATTATAACCCAATTACGAGGAGACATATGGCAATGCATTATGAATCATAATGCCAAATTTTAAATCATTTGAAGCTATACGCGCTAGCCTTGACAGAAAATATAATTATTTAAATAAGATTTGGTCAGAGGCTGTACGGATCTTTTTTTTTACCGCAGAGAAATAAGAGATGCCATCTAGTGCAGCACGTTCGACTTATCTTTCGGTTATAAGTCTTTTCGTTTATATACATCTGACAGTCCCTTCAAATACGTATACACCGTGAGCTACTGTAATTATATTTTTATTAAACTGATATGTTCATCCGCGTTAGAACTTCTCTGACAGTAAACTATAATTTAAATTGGATTTCGTATAATTACGAGTGTGCTCCAATACACAAGAATTTCCTAAAATTCAAACCGATCATTATGGACCTGAATGCTACAGATTAAATGTTTCGTCCACAGATGAGTCGTATAATTTGCTAAAAATCGTCTGTACGACTGTGGAAAATTTTTGTTAAAAGTTAGTTTAGCTAAAGACGAGTATATCCTAAAAGAAAATAGCTGATTTTTTTAAATGCTTCCTTTGTAGCAAAGAAATCTCTTGGAACTAATTAGTTTTGAAAATAATTACCTTATCACCATTTCAAAAATACTCAGTTTTACAAAATATATATTGTATCTTATTACATGAGAAAATATTAAACTCAAACACTCAATATAAACTTAATTACGTTTAATTAGAAGAATGAAGATGATGTAAATGTGACATCTTCCACTAGATTTTTACTAAAAGAGCATTCAAAACTTACTCTTCACTGATAAACATAATTAAAGCAGTTGCTTGAAAGAGATACAGGAAAATTAATTAGACAGTAAAAAAAAGGATATAACGACGCCAATGGAATAGATAGAAAGTTGTGTGGCATATGGTTTAGAAATTTTACACTTATTTTCAAATATTTTGTCATTATGTAAGGGTAAATATCATTATTACAGTGAGACTCCCCGAAAGTCATTAATTACTTGTGTTACAAATTTATTTATTTAAATTGTATGAAGCCCTCTAGTGTTTCTTCATTTAAGGGCCATTATATAATGCAAACAATATCTGTTTTACAGTGTTAAACTGATTGACTCAGTGAGTGAGTGCGGGGTAATGTGTCTAAAATTTAGACACATCACCCCTCTCTCACTCACTGAGTCATTTATATAACTTTTATACTCACTCACTGAGTCATTTACACAATTTAAACTCTAAATTATCAAGCACTTTCACTATTGCTAAAATTTTGATTTTTATGTTATTCCATCCGCCTTAAATTTCAGTCCAAAGGAAAAGGAAACAACTTAAAATAATTGAATCAGAAGACACGGGGAAAAGGAATAACTAAAATACTCAAAACTAATTTGTTTATTTATTGAGCACCAATTAGAAACTTGGTTTTAATCTCATTCAAACCGCCTAAGTTTCTAGATCAGCCAAAAAAATAAACCATTTTAAGATTTCATAACTTCTGAAAACAGTAAAATGACTATCGAGAGGAGTCAAAACATAATTTATTTTTTTTTGTGATTTTAATTTTAATTTTCATTGTATTAAAATGCAACATTCTCATAAGCCGTAAAATAACCTATCCGAACTTTCAAAATTATAACTGTATAAAAATAATGTCTATTCAAATAATTTTTACATTTCACTACAGAAAAAACCTGATGTGGGCAACACACGACTGTCCCTACAGACTCAAAATCATCTTATCTTTTCCATCTTTTATAAGACATTGAATTGATATTAATAGCATAATGTGATACAGTAAATTATTTGAAATTATACTAAATTTGCACTTTTATTTCAATTTCCGTTTTATTTCGTCGAATGAACGTGTTTTCAAAGGCGAGGTGGTAAAAAATAAAAAGTAAGATGCTTCGACAACTATTAGACCTAAATGTTTGGACTTATATATGATAATGTTGGCCTTATTCATGGCGTCGTCAATTATTACGTATAAAACAAGCATCTCATTGTAGCAATTAATCATATACAGTGCTTTAATTTAGATTTTGACAATTTTTGTGGGCAATTAAACAAAAAAGGGTATGTTTCTTCTTTTCGAATCGTACCAGAATCTAATTACTACCAGAGTATTGCACTCCTGATTTATCTCAAATTTTGTGAAATTCGGTCAATCACATTTTAGATATTTTTAAAACACACATTTTTATGAAATATATTAAAATAACAATTTAGCCTAAAACAGGCATTTCCATACGCAATAAACTAAAACCAGAGTAGCTACATCATCACCCTTCGAAGGTCTTTGTGATAATTTATATTTAATTGAAATGATGATGCTAATTTTCTATTTGAGCAAAATGTGAGGCACATTTTCTATATTAAATCGAATATTTATTTTCACGCTTTTTCTACGAAATAGAATTAGAGATGTTAAAGTAGATAAAATAATAAATGTACCATGAAATGTACATTTGAAAGCGTAAATAATATAGAAAAAACACCGTATATACGTATAAAGCGTATCCAAGTCAAATGTTTGCAATTCAAATTACATCAAGAACAACTTAATATTTTGAATCTCATTACTTGTCGCCCTACGGTAAAAGGAGATAATCGTGTTTGAATAGAGTTGTTGCTGTGTGTTTGAATCATCTGCTGAGATATTTTTACAAATTACTTGTGTTGTTGTTGAGACCCAGACCGTCCGACCTACCAGAAAGGTGTAAAGTAACTGTAAGGACGGCCGGGAAGTGCTATTCAATTTAGACCGGAACCCAGTGGAGGAGACATTCACAGGGCCGTACCTTTCTTCCCCTACCACCAACCTCTCGGAAGTACTTACGGTCCCAAAAGTTTAACGTGATCGTGCTCTGCGTGAATACGGCAGCAGTTTTGGCAGTGGCGGGAATCGAACCTGGGCCTATTGAGTGCAATTCCCGCGCGCTAACCACTGGGCTACATCGCCTATAAATTACGTGTGTGAAGTTATTATTCCAAAATTTAATGCAAGCATGATGTAGTTTTTCTGAACGCATCTCACCCTTGGCCATTCTAGGAAGTATGAAACCAGTAGGCAACATTTTCAGATTTAGTATTTGCTGTAGAACAAAAAGAGCATGCAATTGACGCCAGTTACGACATTTTTAGTTCGGAAGGTATATGTCCCCAATAATTACTTGGCATCCAAATTACGAGAGTGACTTGGGAATAAACATTGCATACGGCCAGGGCTTACAACGAATTATATTAGAACCAGAGGAGCCAATCACGTTTCAATGCAACACGACACTTAAAAAATAAGCAAACAAAAATAAGAGGGTTTCAACCCTGGCGTGTCTTTACCCGATATCGAAAGATGCTGCTGCTAGCAAGATAAAGTTAAGAAAAAGTCAAATCACTGTAGCATATTTGCTTGAGCAGTATGGCAGAGAAGTATGGCCAGTAATAAGATAATAAAAAAATCTGATGTGGGCAACACATGACTTTCCTTTTATAATGTAATAAATTTACTACTTTTGCAGTAAAAAAATAGATTTTTCTTATAGTAGATACTTATATTCTTTCCAAGATATTGAATTTTCGACAAGTAGTCGTCATTTTCATTGATTTAGCGTCATTTTTATCCATTTGGCGAGATTTTCGTTAATTTGGCAATATTTCAAAATGTCGCCAAGTTGGCGACATTCCGCCAAATTCGTCGCCAAAATCTTGCCAAGCGTTATAGACGAAGAAATAAGTTATTCCTACAGCAGATAAATGACCATTGGGCGTTCAAATACAAAAGTATTACTCAAATTATCTTTTTTCTTGAATGGAACGAGCTAGATCCACGAGAATGATGTCACCCAATGTATCGCATGGTATTACATATGAAAAGTGAACATTTTTCTCTAAAGGAAATATTTTTATTTTTATTTTATATGACTTTTTGATAATGTTTTTGAAAAATATGCAATATCTCGAAAACGGTTCATGTTAGCGTTCTAAAATTTATGTCAATCGATTTCTAATGAAAAATAACATAAGAAATGTCTATTTGCGTAACTTTATTAGCGGCTTTGATTTTTTGACGATTTTTTCAAAATTTCACGCGAAAATTTAAGGGGTTCTGAATATTCGATTGCGTATAAAAACGATAGGCTTCCAGTGTTCACGGATTGTGATTTTTGTACCAAATTTCGTTCGAATCAGTCTATTCGTTCGTCAGTTATCGTCTCCACAGGCTCACTGACACGCACACACACACACACACAGACATCAATTCAAAAATGTTTGATTCGTGATCAGGGATGCTTGAAACGTGCTCTCCCGTCGAAAACTCGAATTCGAATTTTCGACCCCGTCACAATACTTCCCTTATACATTATATAAGGAAAGTAATTATATAAACAGCTTCATATATATTTAATATAAAAGTGATTAAGGAAAGTAGGGAATCATGTGAGACCGTATTATGGAAATTTATTCTTGTTTGAACGCATTTCCGGACTCTATATTGATTAACATTTCACTGCACATCCTTTATAACTTAACAACTCCAAAATTGCACTGATTCATCTGCACCTAGATCATCTAACTTTTTTAGTAAAAAAGTTGTGCAGTGAAATGTTAATCAATACAGAGTCCGGAAATGCGTTCAAACAAGCCAGAGCTAAAAAATACCAAGGTGTGTGCAATTTATATCTAAAATAAGGACGTGATCTGTTTGAATAAATTTCCATAATACGGTCTCACATGATTCCCTACTCTCCTTAAGCACTTTTATAGTAAATATATATGAAGCTGTTTATATAATTACTTTCCTTATATACATAATGTATAAGGGAAGTATTGTGACGGGGTCGAAAATTCGAATTCGAGTTTTCGACGGGAGAGCACCTTTCAAGCATCTCTGATCACGAATCAAACATTTTTGAGGTGATGTCTGTGTGCGTGTGTGGTGTGTGTGTGTGGGTGGGTGGGTGTCAGTGAGCCTGTGGAGACGATATCTCACGAACGAATGGGGCGATTCGAATGAAATTTGGTACAAAAATCACAATCCTTGAATACTGGAAGCCTACTGTTTTTAAACACAATCGAATGTTCAGAACCACCCTAAATTTTCGAGTGAAATTTGGAAAAATCATCAAAAAATCAAAACTTTTAATATAGTTACGTAAATAGACATGTCTTATGTAATTTTTCCTTAGAAAACGATTGACATAATTTTTAGAACGCTAGCATGAACCGTTCTCGAGATATTGCACATTTTTCAAAACCATTATCAAAAAGTCATATAAAATAAAAATAAAAACATTTCCTTTTGAGACACATGTTCACTTTTCATATGTAATATCATGCGATAAATTTGGTGACATCATTCTCGTGGATCTAGTTCATTCCACTCATGACAAAAGGTACTTTGAGTAATACTTTTGTATTTGAACGCCAATAGTCATTTATCTGCTATAAGAATAACTTATTTCTCCGTCCATAATTCTTGGCGAGATTTTGGCGACGAAGTTGGCGGAATGTCGCCAACTTGCCGACTTTTTGAAATATTAGCAAATTAACGAAAATATCGCCAAATGGATAAAAATGACGTTAAATTAATGAAAATGACGACTAATTGTCGAAAATTTGATATCGTGGAAAGGATATAAGTATCTACTATAAGAAAAACCTATTTTATTTTTTACTGTAAAAGTAGTAAATTCATTGCATTGTATAAGGAAAGTCATGTGTTGCCCAATTCAGATTTTTTAAATTTTGCTCATAAATTTGGGTTTTTAATGAATGTTAATTCTTAAAGATTAGTGTGCAATGAGTAATGTATTTATTTTCAAATATGGTGTAAGTGGTCTCGTAAATATGGTAAGTGGGCTCGTAAATATGGTAAGTGGGCTCGTATGATAGTGGGAAGGTAATTGGGGCATTTTGCGATCATGCTGTTGCGGCTATAGCTTATATCTTAATAATATTACTTACGACAGCTGTAGCGTGTCTAGGTTTTCTGAGATCCCAAGTGAACTGTCATAAAAATATCTCATCCGAACAATACGATAAAACGGCACACATCCGAAAATTGGTAAACCGAAAAATCGATTATCTGTCAGTTTAATTATGTTGTTTTACATGTTCAAAAATAATAAAATGCGGATTCATTAAAAGATTAACATATGTACCAGTATTACCACTTTAGGTTATGGGATAGAATTTTGAGCCCCCCGAAGTCAACATTATTTTGGAGGTCTGCGTATGTTATAAAATATATCAAGGTTCGAAACTGCATTGTGCCAATGGGTAATCCGACCCCGGTTATATAACAAAACGCACGATAGCAATTTCCTCTCAATATGTTCAACTACAATATTCGATAAACAGGTTGTAAGACAAAACATTGTAAAGAACACTAAAAACTAATGCATAAATGCCTAATGATAAAATGCAGAATTATATAAAATATCAAGAAAACGTTGGATTAGGTGCAATGTATACTGCTCTAGTGACTCTTTAAGAAAATGCAAGATAATTCCTATAAAATAATGTACAAAATTTTGAGGCCCTCTGCAAACATGAGTTCCCAAGCTGTCTCTTGAGCTGCTTGGCCCTCAGGACACCCTTGCACTACAGGAAGATATAAGGTGATTGATCAATATGTTTTGTTTAGCTCAGACAATAAATAGTATGCAGTTTCTTCAATCAAAACAAAGGCACCTTTGTTTACTTTACTGTATTGCATACAAAATATCACTGTCCAATAGTAAAATGTTTTAGTGGTTTCTCATTATGAATTTTGTACCACCATTTTATAAATTCTACAATAGAAATTCCTATTACGTAGATTTTCAAAAAATAATGATATATCAAATTCAACATCAAAATGGGGAGCCTGTCTTGGTAATGAAAATACTAATCTAAGCTAAATTAAAACTGAAAAATATATTTTTCAATTCCTCAAAAATATACCAAAAGGCAATAGTAATTCAAACATTTTGTCACTAATTAATTGTAATGCATAGAAAATGTGTTTGCCAGACTCAAAATAAAACAGAAGTGTCGAAACTTACTAGATACTTCATATATGAAAGACAAAGGAAATATGCAGGTAACTGAATGCAAATATTTGTATTAAACCGCACATTCTATATCACTTAATTATACTTTAATTACCAGAGTGAAGATAATGTTAAAACGGCATCCTATAACCGTCTTTTACCAAAAAGATTAATGCATCTTGTCTAATAAACATAATTAAAGTTGTTTCTCTAAGCGAATATTCCAAAATTAATTAGTTTGTAAATGAAAGTAGAAAATGGCTCTAACGAGAAATTACACCTTACTTTGTGGGGTTCTTTTTGGATTCAGTGTTTTCATAAATACCATTTATGGCTTTCTATATACATTTCTCAGTTTGTAATGATGTTTCTAGTATTTGTTATTGAAATTCTGATTAATTAACTGAACTTATGCATTAATTGTTCAAGACAAATATTTTTATTTTTACATAAGTATAAAGTTGTAATTGTTTATTCGTTATAAAGTTATACTTACGAATTGCTTGTAGGTTCTGCATGAAATACAGAAACAAGTATTATCACCTTAGTAGTCCAATCCGAATATCTATGGTATGATTTTCCTCTGAAATATGATTTATTTACAATTGATATAAACAATCTAAATCATGCCGTTTCGATATAATATATATGCTTACAATTTTGCAAGAATCTACGATTTATGGTAGATATTCCAGTTCATATAGATGAAGATTCGAATGTATCCTGTAGAAAATAATATAAAAAAATAAGCCTGCAATAGGACTTATAAATTGTATTGTATATGCAATATGAAAAAGTGATTTGTGTGGCTCGATTAATGTATAGAACTTATAATCATGGCAGTGGATTATTAGTAGAACATCGAATGTGCAGTTGTGCACCCAATGGTTTGCTTAGAGTTTAAAGTTCTTGATATTCTCTGAAAATGTATTCTAACTGGTTATTACTTCAGTTGTGGATATTATATTTTAGTCGCATTTAAAGTGAAATTTATACAGATCTTAAACATGCATTTTGTTTAACATCGCATTTAATACAGTTGAAAATTTAGACTATTTAAAACTCTCAAGCAGATTACAAAGCAGATATAAACCAGCTGTAGTAATATGAAGTTAGTTCTACAGCTGGGAGCTGTACCCCTCAATAGCTGGGAACTAGTTATAGAGCCAGTTCTACAGCTAATGGTGAAATATCTATCATTCTAATGGATCATTAGGACTCACCTCGTGCACCTAAGAAAAAATTGTTTCACCTCGTTATATGCTGTTTTAAACTTATTGCAGGCGCTTGATATAACTGTAGTCACATAATTTTCATATTTTTGTCCTATCGAGGAAGTAAATTAATTGTGTATTTACACTAGCAACATTCATTGTGAAACGGCTTTTTTGCGAAATAGCGTCAGATGACACACTGTTTCAGACTTGTGACACTATAAAATAACTCACTGTTCACATTCCTTGAAATAGTTGTAGTCTAATAATTTTTATATCTTCTTCTATCATGAACTCGGATATTGTATTTTTACTAGAAACAGTAACATTCATTGTGAAATAAAGTTAGATGACATACAATACACTATTTATAACCTATGGCAATTTACAATGACACAATTTTTAATTAAGCAATTGTGATGGTCTGTTTTCATATAACAGTTTCTATTGAGGAATATGTAGAAGAAATTGATATACCTCCGAGCAGTAGTTACAGTCATTGTGAAATAAAGTCATAGGACACACGATACAGTGCTTCTTATTTATGACACTTTATGATGACACTATTTCTGCTCATTTAAATCCCTTGAAACAATCGTAATCATTTGTTGTAATATGTTTTTCTATCTAGTAAGTACACAAAATGTATATTCTCTACATTCATCGTGAAATGACGTCAGATGACATATTGATAAGCTGCTTCTTACTTAAGACACTGTGTAACACACCTTTTCGAACTTGTTAAAGGCCCTTGAAACAATTGTAGTCACCTAACTTGCATATATCTGCTGCTATCAAAGAAATACAAGAACAGTCGAAGGCAGACGGTAGGAGCATCAAATGTTAGGGCGAGACTGTTACAAGGGGTGACTCATTGGGGTTGACTCGCTTGAGATTGGAATGCTGTTGAAAGAGAGATAAAATATAAATTTTCATGTTTCCCGTCATTTTAGCAGTCGTAATTCAGAAACTACATGAATGTTGATATAAACATGTGTGTGACTACTCAAACAATTCTTTCCTGACTGATCTACAAAATATAAGCTCCAAAATTGTAAACAGGCAACCGTAACACAGTGGACATTTGGACACAAGGACAAAACTTTAGAAATTTCAAAATGTCGAAAACGTTACAATAGAAAATATTCAAAATTCCTTAAGAAATCGGGTGCGGAAGGAAAGAAGGCAAAACATTGGGCAAAATCGAGAGACCACTTATTGATACCGAGAGAATGCGTTAAAGTAAGTGGCATACAATGGCTATTCTAAACTGTCAATGATAATTACTGACTTTAATTTGAACATGACCAAAGACGAAAACAAAACATTTTAGAATTCATGCAGAAACATTTCGTTGTGGACTTGATGCAGACTATGGGGTTGCCCATAGAAATTGTGGGACCCCACAAACATTTATCAAGAGGCCCCATCCATATTTATGTTCCCATTTTGGTGCACTTTTAATGTCTTCTCCAACCAAAAAAAGAAAAGTTTGACTGTCCGAGGCCTCTGCAGCCCGAGCTTCTACAATCTAGTGGTGTCAGTCAGTCCTCTTAAGCGAGCCAACAGACTACTCCAACAGCATTAGGTAGATCGCATTTAAGCTTAATATTTTTTAAATACATTAAGGGTAAATGTTTGCTGTTTGTAACGTATTTATAATATCATAGACCACAGTTGGCAGTTTGTAGAAATTATAATTAATTATGTATACCATTTTTTAATTTGCAACTTCCCGTGTTACAAAATGTAATCTAAGTTGCCCATGTGCCTCCTATACAGCTACTCGTGTGAGGTTGGAAACTTAAAAGTAAATTTCATATTCGTCCAATCGGTAGAATAGTCGATGCAGGAAACTTCAATTCTGCCAGTTGTGATAAAAATTCTAATTAATACGTCAAAATTGAAAACGGATGCCAACCAAATTTTATTTTAAAATGTCATTTCATTGGACTTTAAGTTGGTGCGCAGATTGGAACTGCAATACGTGTTTCCATCACTATGAAACCAGATTTTGCAATAATTACACAGTATTCCACCACAAAATTACCTAAATGAAAAGTTTAATTCAATTAAAGCTACTGTGTGGTATAAATGGACTGGGCTGCATCTTTGCATACAAATTTCTCAACTGTAAGTGGCTTAAATGTTTCGCTATAACTCATAATAGAATGAATGGGGTGGTTTAAAGTGCTGGATTTTGTTTTTACAATGTGTATTCTTTGTTGAACTCCTGTAATTATTCATCCAATTGTTGTTAGGACCTTTCTATCCCAACCCTGTCTACGCTGATAATCCTGTCTATTTAGCTAGGAGCAAAATTTTGTTTCATAACCATTTTTAGGTGTTATGAGATAGTTACTCTTAGACCGAAAAATAACAAATGTTAAAATTAATATTAAATCCATTTTCATTATACTGCCACAAGTTTTTAATAAGCCAAAACCGTTTAAAAAAGAAGGGTTATTATAAAAAAGTAAACATAATCACATGTCGTTGCACTCACATTGGCAATCACAAAAATATTGACAATATTGCCTTTTGGTTTTAAAACGGGCTATTGATTGTAATACTCTAAACAAATATCAGTACATCTAATCCATCTGGAAGATCTATAAAGTTCCGCGGAGCTTTCGTTTTAATTTTACACACCTTTCCGTGGCCGGCCTCTCAAACTGCTGATGTAAACCCTAGAATCAGTCGAGTGGTCTGGATTTTTGACACCGTTCCGTGCCTTGAGTATGACAAGGGAATTGCTTGGCAATTGTTAGTATGTATGAAAATCTGGGCAGTTTTTGGATTTAGGTTGCTAATTGTTGTTCAGTGACTGTCACTTTCACCCAACTCTTGATATCATAATAATATAGTCAGTAGCTTCAAAGTTGAACATAGGAATATCAAAAGCACGAATATTTCATCAAGGGTTCTTTTCCTGGCGTGATTTTAGAATTCTGCGTACTTCCAAAACATTGATGCTTTCCCTCTCCCCCGTTACAAAGGCATAGATGGAAGAAAAATTAAATAAAATATTAGTCGAAGTCAAATAAAGATGGAAATTTAAATAAAATATTAAAGATTCAATAAATGGTACATATATTTTTAAAATATGACTTACAAATAAATGTATGACACGACGCCCCTTTTAATTGCCAGGTTTAAACGCTATTGATTTAACTTAGAACGCCATTCAGGAATTGTTGAGCTTTCAAAACTTTGTTCAAAACTTCGTTGTAATCGCGGGTTACTGAATCAATTCACAGGAAAATTTGGCCACCGTAATCAGTTAGTGGAGGGAAAGCCCTGCAAATGGAGTGTGTTCAACTTATTTCTATCAACTGCGGCGTCATATTTCCGCAGCTTTCTTGACGGCTGAAGTTATATATGCTGTCCATGATTAAAATAAATCATTTCTTATATAATATGTACTTTTAAAAAATTATCGATGCTTACTCGTATAACATAAGAAATCCAATTTTATTTTTCATTAAATCCATACTCTATAGAGTGATTATGTTACTGTATGGTTGCTTAATCAAAGGTTGGCCAAATGGCTGCCGTTGATAAAAATAAACTGTGATACCTCAGAACATAACTACTACAAATACTACAAAATGGAAATTTAGACTATATATCACAGAATTGGTTTAAATGTAAAGAACACACAGAAATGTTACTTCCATATTTTTCTTTGATAACTATACAACCAATTAAAATAGTAATTTGAAATGAATGCACGTGCTTCAATTTTATTGACCTCTCTTTTATATTTATTGAAAATTGGCACTGTTTCAAGCATTGGAATTTGAAAACGGGTGTGATACATGTGGGCGTGGGCAAAATAATTCTTCATAAATAAGTAAAGAAGGTCGCATCTGTTACTGCACGAAGGCACCTTTGGTCACAATAAGGACCTGGTATACAAATGTGCTTGTTTGTGCTACTGAAATGTGCTTGTTTTAAGTTAAAGTTTTTTTAAATATCTTCCGATGATGACCGATTTTCTTCTTTGTTTATAGTATAGTGAAACATTTTTAAAGTGCTACAGTTTGTTATTTTTTGCGATCATGAATTGTGTAGCGTAATTGAAAGGTAAATTTCTTTTCGCAAATCATGGAGCTGCAAATCAAAACCTTGTGAATTGTAGAGACAATATAATTACAATGCACTTTGAAATGTAAGTTAGTAAAATATTTCAGCAGCGATATCTAGGTGAATTTTTATTATTCAACACTTAGAATGTACGTGTGTGATATCATGTAAGTGTAAAAGTGATATCATGTTTTATACTTTTTCAAATTGCTACTTTTATCTCAATTTATACAATGTTTGAAAGCAATAGTGAGTTTTTAGAAAATGTTGGTAATGCTATAGTTTGTTCTATAGATTTTTTTTTTTGGGGGGGGGATGTAATCTGAATACTGTGGACTTTATCCCGTTCCTTCTATCATTTATATATCAGTGTTTATAAACTACTCAAAAATTTGTGTTTATATTCCACTATAAACTTATTTTGGGGGTTTAGAAAGCAGCTCTGCTGTGCGCTCAATTTGAGAGACCAATTCCATGAAAGTGACATAATCCATATCTAATCAGAATAAGTAGTGATATTCTGTATTCAATTTTCTGGGTACAAAAATACTCCGTATTAGTCTTATCCTGCTGAAACGAAACATTTCCGAATAGAAATGTGAATTTCTTTAGGTGTCCAAACACTTTTCATGTAGTGGTTGCAAGAAAAAATATCGTTTTCCATTTGTGTTAAAAGAAATTCTGGTGATAGATTGAAAATATTAAAACCTCGTATACCCAGGAGTAACGTGGTCGTGAATCATATAGTTCGTACATTTTTATCGTGCACAATAACCCACCATTTCTTCTTTGCACGAGTTCCTTAATATAATCATTAATTAAAATATTAAATTCCTCATTTTTAACTTTTAAAATAAATATTATTTATTCGCACCTATTATTGTTATGATTAAAATTACATTTATTTCAATAAACGCTTAAGGAGGAAAAAATACCATGTGATACCAGGTTTTGATACGCCCTCCTTGCTGTGGTTGGAGGCTCCTCAGCGCGATGTCACATCTTAGCATCATTGGCTCAATTAGTCTCCAATGAAGCTTGGCTAACGTCTTAGCCCTAGGAGATCTCTACCCCAACCACACCTGAAATTTGTGTGATGTGTCATTTATTGGGTCCATGACCTTCCGAGGCAAGATTCAAAAAACGGTGCCAAAAGGTCTGCGTTTTTGTTTCGGTCTTAACATCAAAACTGCATAATTTTCTTCTGGTCTCACAGAAATGTTTTGTATGTATGTTAAAATGATCTTTAACAATACTTATTTAGATAATAATTATTTCTTCAAATATTGTGAATGCAATTAATTTATAAGTTTTATACACATATTGCCACCATGGAATTGAATACATAAATAAACATATATATTACTTTTAAATAAAAGATCTGGAACTGAGGAATCGAGAGATATTTCAATTATATTTAAAATGTCAAGTAATTGAAAAAAAAAATAATTCAGAAATTCAGAACTTTCACACCCAGTAAGCTCGAATTCAGAAATTCAGAACTTTCACACCCAGTAAGCTAGCCGGTCATTCAATTTGCTGCTCTAAGTCTTCGGACGAGCCGGATGGTCTGGGCTTTCGACCCAGTAAGCTCGGGGCGCGGTAGCCCATTGGTTAGCGCGCTGGAGTTGCACTCGGTAGGCCCGGGTTCGATTCCAGCCACTGCCAAAACTGCCGCCGTGTTCATGCGGAGTACGATCACGTTAAACATGTGAGTCCGAAAGTCCTTCCGAGAGGTTGGTGGTAGGGGAAGGAGGGTACGGTCCCTGTGGATGCCTCCCCCACTGGGTTCCGGTCAAAATTGGGTGGCACTTCCCGACCATCCAAACAGTTACCTTACACCTTTCTGGTAGGTCGGACGGTCTGGGTTTCAACAACAACCCAGTAAGCTCGAATATGCAGATTTATCGAAGAAATGGTACAACAATTTCTGCCTCACTTCGGTTTTGCAATTTAAAAAAAAAAATCTTTTGTGCGAATTTGATCTACACGAAATTCTAAAATTACAGTGAAAAAATGATAAAGACGATTTATCGAAGGACAACATGGATTGACCTCAGTGAATATGTTTATTTCTTGAATTACACATTATAGTCATTGTATCTATCCCTTTGCAATTTGATCATTCAAGTATATTACATATGCAACATAAAAAAATGCTTCATATCTAGGCAGCTATTTTAGAAAAAACTTCACAAACCGGCTTTTGACTCACAGCTCACACAATTTTAATGCCCAGACTTTCTATCAACTCCGATAGTACGACTTACAGGTAGGTGTAGGGTAGGGACGCGATAAGGCAGAAGGTATGCCGATTCAGAACATTCAGAAATAATTTCTCATGCCACACGCAAAACGTCGTGTTATCGCCAGTTCTGGTTTATTCTGGCTACACCTGCAATTGGAGGGGAAAGACGTATTGTTTAATAAAGAATATTGTTCATAATTTGATTGCATATCAGATTGCGTATGAGAATGTCGTTAGATACATTTGTCTTATCAAAGTATACAGTAGCATTTCAAATACTGGTTTGATTATTTATAAATCAAATAACAATCCGACTAATGTGGTTTTCAAGTAATACTATTAAAATACATTTATTTAAGAACTTTGTGTACTGCATACTGATTGTTTGAAATTAGTTAAAGAAATGTTCGACACACATATATATAATTTATTATTTGAATAAAACGATTCTATGAGAGATTTCGTAGTAAATATATGTGTAGAATCCGTATATTATTCAATTCTTATATAGTACAAGAATCCATATCGAAATTTGAAGATTATTTGAAAGAAGGAAATATTTGGCATTTTAAAAATGCAAAATTTGTAACATTTTAAGGAAATTTGCTTGACATTTTTCAGTTTGTGGGAGCAATGTTGCTTTTCCGACACACATAGGATAATGCAGTGTTTTTGAAGATGTGTTCTGGGGAACCCTTGGGGTTTTGCGACGTGATAGTTTCAAGAAAATTTTCGTAAAAAATTAAAATCGGGTAAAATTTTAATGCTTTTATACTTTTAAATTATTTTAATTTTAAATATTTTATTATTAAATAGAATAATTTTAAATGTTATTGGAAAATAAATAAAAATATTTCCTAATTTAAATATGGTAAACAAATATCAAAATTAATTGCACTTTGCATTTAAAAATTCTCTGGCCAATTACATTTCCAGTAACTTACGTATGTGTAATCGTTCATTCAAATTAGAAATGTATTTTACAATTATTTTTACGTCTAAGTTTGGCAAAATTGAAATTTTTAATACAAAAAATTATAAAAATATGAAAGAGCCTTTATGCAATGGAAAGTGATGTGTACACTTCAATTTCGAAAGAACTATTAAATATTTCTATAAATTTTGGCACACTTATTTCATACAGTCATATGAATTATTGGAAAAACCAGAAGTTACATATTCAGACCAGGAAATCCTTAGTGAACCCTACCAACCCCTCCGGAATTCAGTGTTTAATCTATATCAGTCTTCATCTAAGTTGTACCTAAAACAACGTCTGAAAAACAGATGTTGAAATGAAAATGTAAATTTTTGAATAGGAAGTGACATATCTCTCTCCAAAACAAGAATTAGAAATCCTTCATGAACCCTACCTCCCCCGGAATTTTATGCTGCATTCATATTAGCCACTATATCGTTTAAACATCTAAATCCTACGAAATAGATGCTTAAAAAATTCGTTAAACACAAGGGCAAATTGTAAAATTTTTATCTCATGTGTGTGCAAAATATAGTGATTGAGACATTTGATTGATTGTTGTGATGGAGGGGATGCGGGCTGCTTATTTATGTTTGGATTGCCATTGGTTCCCTCTGCAGCATTTAAATAGGTCATTATTTTGGTTGGCATCCGTAAATGAAATTACAAAATGTCGTGCACGCCGTACGACACTATACGGAGCTTTTTTTTAATACAGAGAAATAAGAGATGTCATCTAGTGCAGCACGTTGGACATAACTTTTGCTTATACATATTTTCGTTTATACATCTGAAAGTCTATTCAAATACGTATAAACGCTGAACTACTGTAATTATGTTTTTATTAAACTGATATGTTCTTTCGCGTTAGAATTTCTCTGACGGTAAACTATACTTTAAAGTGGATTTCGTATAATTACGAGTATGCTGCAATACATAAACATTTCCTAATATTCAATCCGATCATTATGGAACTGAATGCTAGATATTAAATGTTTCGGTCCCAAATGAGTCTTGCAATTTGCTAAAAATCTCTGTGGCACAAAAGTATATACGATTGTAGAAAAGGTCTGTTAAAAGTGAGTTTAGCTAAAGAATAGTATTTCCTAAATGAAAATACCTGATTTTACTAAATGCTTCCTTTGTAGCAATGAAATCTCTGGGAATTAATTAATTTTGAAAATAATTACCTTATCACCATTTCAAAAAATACTTATTTCTCTTAACTTTTATTACTTTAAATTTTATTACTTAACTTTTATTACATTAACTAGTATACTTGTTTACAAAATTATTTATTTAAATTGTAAGAATTTTTTTAGTGTTTTCTCATTTAAGGGTCATTATATAATGAAAACAATATCTGATTTACAGTGTTAAACTGATTGACTCAGTGAATGAGTGAGAGGTGATGTGTCTAAAATTTTGAAACATCACACCTCACTCACTCACTGAGTCATTTATTTAACATTTATACTCACTCGCTGAGTCATTTACATAATATAGACTCTAAATTTTCAAGCACTTTCACTATAGCTAAAAATTTTGATTTTGACGTTATTCCATCTGCCTTACATTCCAGTCCAAAGGAAAAGGGAACAATTACGAAAAATTGAATGAAAAGAGACGGGGGAAAGGAATAACTAAAATACTCAAAACTAATGTGTTTAATTATTGAGCACTTTGAATCTACTTAGAAACTTGGTTTTGATCTCATTGAACCGCCTCAGCTTCTAGATCAGCGAAAAAAATAAACCATTTTAAGATTTCATAACTTCAGAAGACGGTAAACTGACTATCGTGAGCTCTGAAAACACAATTTATGTTTTGTTTTAAATTATTATTTTCATTGTATTAAAATGCAATGCCAGCATAAATCGTAAAATAACCTATCCGAATTTCGAAATTATAACTGTACATACGAAGTTATAACTGTAAATCTAATCAGTCTGGAAGCTTTCGTTACTAGCTTTACACACGTTTCCGTACCTTGAGTATGACATAGGAATAGCTTAACATTTGTTAGTATGTATGAAAATATGTGTAGTTTTTGTATTCAGGTTGCTTCCTGAAATAACTTTTATTATCTATCAGTTTTGCTAATGGTTGTTCAGTGACTGTTACTCTAGCTCAGTGGTTCTCAACTGGCGTGCCGCGAGATTGTCCAGGGGTGCCGCGAGATTTTAAGGAGGTAAAAGTAAAATTTATTTTTGAAAAATTAAGAAAAAACCAGAATATTATGTTTGGACTGAAAAATATTTTTTGCTTATGGTACGTATGCCAGACGATATAAATTCGCCAACGTACGTCTTGGTACGTTGATAGAATTATTCGGCACCGAACATTTTGGTTCGGAATAATTCGGTGAAATTCGAAATGAAAACTTTGGAATGGGGTGGGACGGGGCCAAGCATGGGTTAGCCTTCCTGGACTCACGGACGTGTCCGAGTGTGCCCTCACAAAGTCACCAACAGTCTCTGGCGCCTGTTGTGAGGGACTAGGGAATATTTTTAAAGGATATGGGGGCTCTTCTGCGTAGTTTGTGAGTTTTCTTTCGTACACTCTGGCAACCCTGAACTCCACCACGTGACTGGAAATTAGTGGACGTAAATCGTAAACTGGAGAATAGGGGACAATGTTTATGTGCTGACAACGTGGTTTTCAATTTTACTGCTTCCGTGTTTTTGATTATGGATAAGTTTTTAGTGAAAATACGTAAAATTGAGGAAAGTCAAGAAGAAGTTGAAGTGGAAGTTAATGCTCTCAGCAAGCGAGGCGAAAAAGTTACGTCACCCTTGTGACGTTTTTTCGCGCCTGAAACACGGAGAAGAAAATGCAAACCTCAGACATATTCAACAATCACCATTAGTGCATGGTGAATGTCGACATATGCCGGTGTAAGTGAGAAATAAGGATATGTCGCAAATATTTTGAACATACACCAAGTGATTATGTGAATGTTGACATTCACCGGTGAAAGTCGACATTCTCCAAATTTCGGTCTTTCATGGTAACATATATATGTATAAATATATAAATATATAAATATAAATATATATATATTTATATATATAAATATATATATATATATATATATATATATATATATATATATTTTATATATTTATATATATATTTTATATATATAAATTTTAGCCTTCCCATCCATTTATTTTATATATTATTATTATATATGGAATTTTATATATTTTAGATATATATTTTATATATAAAATATTATATATTTTATAATTTTATATTTATATTTATATATAAAATTATATAGAAAATATATATAGAAAAATATATGGGCCAGTCCCCTGATATAATCCCCAGGGGCAGCGTGTCCGGTTATACCCCCAGACACTGGGTAAATATTTTAGTCGCCTCTTACGACACGCGTAGGCTACGTTGGGACTATTCTTTCACACGCGGTCACCACACAGGTTTCCCTGATATAATCCCCAGGGGCAGGGTGTCCGATTATATCCCCCAGACACTGGGTACCTATTTACACCTCTTACGACACGCATAGGCTACGTTGGGACTATTCTTTCACACCCGGTCACCACACAGATTTCCCTGATAAACACTTAGCGGAAATGTTGCACAAAACTGCCGAAAAACAGGAAGATATAGCTACAAATTGATCACTCTAAAAGTCCCTGACGCACTTGTCAAACTTTTAATTTCATACCTAAATAACAGACACTTTCAAGTTAGAGTAAAAAATAACTTATCTACACCCAAGCTCATTAAAAGTAGTGTACCGCAAGGATTCATCTTGGGCCCGACACTCTTTAACATATATCTAAATGACATTCCCAGGACCCCAGACACGGAGCTGGCACTCTATGCAGACGACAGCGCGATACTTGCAAAACACCCTTACGTCTCAGTAATGCACAGACAGCTACAACAACACTTAGACATACTCCAAACATGGCTGGAAAAATGGCGAATAAAATTAAATCCCAATAAATGTCATTGGATTTATTTCTCAAGAAAACGTAAACCTCCGCCTCCTCTGTACATAAACAACCATGCCCTAAAAGCGGAAAAATCTACTAAATACCTAGGTGTAACGATAGACTCCCACCTAACTTGGAAACTGCACGTAACGAACATAATCAAAAAAGCGTATATAACCATAGGAGCCTTATACCCAATGATAGGAAACGGAAATCTAAGTTATCAAAATAAACTCCTAATTTATAAATCGGTCATCTGCCCGGGAATGCTGTATGCAGCACCCGTATGGGGATATGCCTGTAAAACTACCATAGACTTATTAGAGACAAGACAAAACAAAACCCTAAGGATTATAAGGAAAGCCCCTAGATACTTAAGAAACTCGGTAATTAGGAAAGACTTCAAAATAAAAACTGTTAGAGCCCAAATCAAAAAGCTAGCGCTTAAATTCTACAAAAATCTGCCATCTGTCCCAAATGAACTATTATTTAATCTGCATGACTATGATCATCGCAAGGCTAAATCTCGTAAGAGACCCCGCTCGGTACTTAACTTTGATATTCGGTACTAGGAACGTCCCACCTTAATCAGTTGATATTAAAGAAAACTCGCGATCTTTGGTTTTCTACAAAATGTTTAAAATCCTAAACTGCTAAAATGCTAGGTTACCCTCAGATCTGCATCAACCCCCCCAAACTGCTTAAACTCTTAATGTGCAACAAACTGCCACACTAGGAGCTAGGACAAATAATAAAAACAGTAAATCAAAAACCTCGAACCTCCAACTATGGACCAATGAAATAATGTCACAGTATGAAGATAAGAACCACACCTAGAGATTGGAGATTAAAGGCGCTTCGCGCCTGGTGCTCTGTTCTGAACGAAACTCTATGAAGGAAGATATATTGCTTTCAGATATATTCAAGAACGTCAGGCCCCCTCCTTCCGGGTCATAGAGAACTGCCACCCGGCCATGGGACCATACGATATACGGCGTTCATATTATCACAACAGGCCTGCACTGCGACAAATACAAACATTTTTAACCGCAAAACTCGACTCTGCATTTCACCGTAAGAAATACTCTTCCCAGCTATTTGACAACATTCTTTCTGTTTATCTATCCTTTAAAACCGTATACGATCACTTATTACAACCGCTACAAATATTCGTGCAATGACTCCGATAAGCCGTTGTAACCATTAACATAGCCATTTTTAACACTTTACAACAAAGTTGAAAAGTGTTTATGACTTTGTTCATTCTGTCTGTCTGTCTGTCTGTCTGTCTGTCTGTCTGTCCGTTAGCACGATAACTGCCGTAAAAATAACTTAATCAAAATGAAATTTTAGTATGTTGTTCAGACGGTCAATAGGACCTATGGGAATATAAATGAATAATATCACCCAATTAGTTTTGGATTGAACCCGGGTTGAAAAAATGGAATACACTGAGCCCTATGGGACCTAATTTTTCAAGCATTTTTTAAGCGGATTTAAAATTCACAAATTGCTTCGAAAATTTTAGGCAATTTTCAAATTGTTCCATAAAATATATAAAAAAAAATCAGCGAAATATATTCAGTTGTTTTTTAAATAAAAATTAAAATAATAATAACACCTCTTATATGAAGCGATCACGTGTCCATGATATGAAACGATCACATGACCCACTTCAAAATGATATATGGCATCCATCTTGTGTCAAAATCGTGATTTTTAAAGTTCTTTTTAATTCATATTGAGTGTTGTATCCGTCCTAAAACTACTTTATTTCTGCCTAAATTCTGTGCATCTGCATACTGAAACAACGCAATGACAATATATTTCAGTTTAAATGCTCTTCCAAATTTGATTATTTCTACTATTAATCCTAATTTTCACCTATGTAAAATGTAAACAGCAAAATATGTAGAATGAGTTGTATTAGAATCGCTGTAATTCTTTAACGCAAAAGAATTTAGCTCATGGAGTCTGCATAGCTGATATGAAAGAAATATTCATTGATTTTACCGAGAGAAGGACGATATTTTTCGATGAAGTTTTACGCATAGAGTTTACTTACTTGCAGCTCAATGGTCTTAATTTTTAAATAAAATAAATTATTATAGTATTGTGATGAATGACATGAATGGGGGAATTATTTATGAATGAAATTTTGCTTTTATAGAGAGAGCCAGGCGTGTTATTTTTTTATGACGTCATTTGAATGGATTTCAGTTGTTTTCATTGAAGTTTTCAAATATAATAAATTATCGTAGTATTATGATAATTCTAAAATTATCACCGAGGAATGTATCACATTTTAAAGATGTTTAAACCAGGCAATTTATACTTTAATGCTGTCATTTGAATGAAGTTAATTTTTTTCGATGAAGGTTTAAGGTTTCAAATATAATAAATTAATGTAGTATTGTGATAAGTTTTAAAATATTACCGAGGAATGTATTGCATTTTAGACATGTTTAAATAAAATTGCATTGAAGTTGGAAAGTGTTTCATAATCAATGCTTTAAGCATGATTGACCTTTCTTGTTATTATATATTGTGATTATAACTCCTTACATTGCCATAATAGTCCATGCTTCACACTGACATATATAAAAGGATTTCAATATTTAAAAAAAATTCTGGTAGAGAATGTATTAAACATTATAATGAAACTTTCACTTTTGAAGGGTTACTTACAATCAGAATTACACGAAAATCGAGGAAGATATCCTTTTAAAGTAAGAGCTCATCCAGAAGCAGATTTAAGATTTACCACCCTTACTTAGCCCTTTACTCGCCGCTCTCACTTTTCCTCTCATAGATTTTTTTTTGCAGAAAGTACTCCCTATTTTGTACCATCAATGCATTTTGTACGTGTATTGTTATGTCCATTGTTTAAACATTGTATTAGTCAGTGTTTATATTTAGAGACCGTATAATTGGTTTGCAATGGATTTTTCTGACATAATTCATTCATTTTTTAACACTTTACAACAAAGTTGAAAAGTGTTATAAACATTGTTCATTCTGTATGTCTTTCCGTTAGCACGATAACTGCCGTAAAAAGGATTTTATCTAAATGAAATTTTAGTATGTTGTTGAGACGGTCTGTGGGACCTACGGGAATATAAATGAATAATATCACCCAATTAGTTTTGGATTGAACCCGGGTTGAAAAAATGAAATACATTGAACACTATAGGACCTAATTCTTCAAACATTTTTTAAGCGGATTTAAAATTCCCAAATTGCTTCGAAAGTTTTGTGAAATATTCAAATTATCCCATAAAATATATAAAAAAAATTTCAGCAAAATATATTCAGTAGTTTTTTAAATAAAAATTAAAATAATAATTACACCTTTTATATGAAGCGATCACGGGACCATTATATGAAGAGATACAAAATTCACAAATTGCTTTAAAAATTTTAGGTAATATTCAAATTGTTCCAAAAAATATATAAAAAAAATTCAGCAAAATATATTCAGTAGTTTTTTAAATAAAAATTATAATAATAATTTCACATCTTATATGAAGCGATCACGTGACCCAGTTCAAAATGAAATATGCCATCCATCTTGTGTCAAAATCGTGTTTTTAAACTTATCTTTATTCATATTTAATATTTTATTTTTGCTTAAATTCTGTGCATCTACGTACTGAAACAACGCAGTGTTTAAATGATCATCCAAATTTGATTATTTCTACAACGAAGCCTAGTTTTCACCTATGGAAAATGTATACAGCAAAATGTGTTGAATGAGATGTATAAGAATTGTTACATTTCTTTAACGCAAAATTATTTAGCTCATGGAGTCTGCAATATAGCTGATATGAATGAAACATTCATTGATTTTACAGTGAGAAGGATGATTTTTTCGATGGAGTTTTAAGCATAGAGTTTAATTACTTGTTGCTCCATGGTCTTAAGTTTTTAAATAAAATAAATTATTATAGTATTGTGATGAATGAAATGAATTGAAAAATGTTTATGAATGAAATGCTGCTTTTATAGAGAGAGCCAGGCGTGTTATATTTCGATGATGTCATTTGAATAAATTTCAGTTGTTTTCGATGACATTTTCAAATATAATAAATTGTTGTAGTATCATGATAATTTTTAAAATGTCACCGAGGAATGTGTCGCATTTTAGAGATGTTTAAACCAAGCAATTTATATTTCAATGCCGTCATTTGAATGAAGTTCATTTTTTTATGAAGTTTTAAATTTTGAAATATAATAAACTAATGTTGTATTGTGATAATTTAAAAAATATTACTGAGGAATGAATCGCATTTTAGAGATGGTTAAATAAAATTGCATTGAAGTTGGAAAGTGTTTCATAATCAACGCTTTATGCATGATTGATCTTTCTTGTCTTTTTTCAAATGTGTTGTACTTTAGAACACTAACATGAACTGTTTGTTATATGGTAATTTTCAATTCCCAATATAACATTGCTATTTTGAAAGTGGAAGTGGATCTAAGAAGATGGTCCCTCATACAGCGAGACAATTCATATAACGTTCCCTTAGACACAGCTGGACCGGACGTAGTTCGAGAATGAAAAAGGGTGCTTCTCGTATTCACGTCAGCACTTGGTACTATATCAGACGGAAGGGGTTGAACCTCTTGACCCGAGAGGTCAATTAACTTCCTGATGGACATGGGAAAATGTTCGTGAGAACTTTCTGCACGAAAAAGACAATACTCAAATATCTGATATTTCAAGGGGGGCTTCGGCCAGTTAGATAGCCGGAAGGCGGAGTTATATATTTACGGAACCAATGAGAGTCTGGGGGCCTAAGAGAGAGGAGAGAGATGAAGAGAGACTTAAACTTTTAAAATTTGAAAAATCGAGAGTGGAGGTGGAATTTTTGGAGTGCTAAAAGGTGGTCGCACGAGAGCGACGATAAGACACGCAGCTTATCGGAGAAGTCCGCTCCCTGCCGATGACAAGTTCCAGTCGACGGCGATGTTCCGAGGTAGGCAATTTCTTTACATGTATTTTGCACGAAGGTCAATTGTTCAGTATGCTCTCTCCCTCGCTCTCTATTAATTCAGGATGATGTTAGGAGTGATGAAAGGTGTTATTGAATTTAATTATGCACGTGTGAAATGTATGTCACACGCCAAGCAGATATTGATAAAGGAGATTTTTCAGTATATGAGTTGAAATATTGCATGGGAGACATTTTATCCTATAAGTAGAGTAGGACTGACACGGTGTGTTAATTACAATGATATTGTTGCATGATTGTAAAATTAAATGAGTTATTACGAGTGCTGGAATTATTACACATTCAATGTGGATTTGTTGACTTTATCAAATATTAAATAAGGTTTTATCTTAATGAAATAAATTCTTTGTTATTGTTTTAAATTAAGCCTCTTCATTTTAATTATTGGTATTATGTATTTCTTTATTTACTCCACTTTACGAGATCGGTCCATGTAGCGTCAATACCTGACGTGTGGTGACCCACGTATCACTGTTCTCCAGATATTGCGCATTTTGCAAGTAAAGTTATGAGAAAGTAACATAAAATATAAAAAGAAGTATAAAATATTGTGAAATATGTTCACTTTTCATATGTAATATTATACGATAAATATGTTATCATCATTCTCGTTGATCTAGCTTGTTCCATTTACGAGAGAAGATATTCTGGACAATAGCTTTGTACTTGGACGCCATTAGTCGATTATCTACTATAAGAATAACCTATATCTCCGTTCATATAGCTGTCGAAATTTTGGCGACGAATTTGGCTGAATATCGCCAATATGTAGGGATTTCTAATTTCGCAGGATTAAAAAAATTTCTACGTATTTTTCGTTCATAACGATTGGGAAATTTTGGCGTCAAATTTTGTGGAATATCGCCAACTTGGCGAGTTTTTAAAATGTTGCTAAATTGATGCCAAATTGATCAATATATCGCCAAAGTGATAAAAATGAAGCTATAATAATGAAATGACGACAATATGATGAAAGTTCAATATCTTGGCAATAATATAAGAATCTACTATACGAATAATATATTTGTCCTTCTATAACGCTTGGCAAAAGACTGGCAACGAATTTTGGCAATTTTCGGCAACTAGGCAATTTTTTTAATGTTGTCAAATCGACAATATGTAACCCCATATTGACTGAGATATGATCAAAATTTCAAAAATGCAAATCTAATTGATGAATTTATTATTAAAACATCTTATTATATGGAATATATTGCTTATTGAGAATACTATCAGTATTGATAACTTGACTTGAGAGTTGCGTGAAATTGAAGTTAATTGGGTACGAAATAACTTTACATGTTGCCATCCAAGCGCCAAATGTACAATTCAACGCTACAAACACTGTGCCGCGGTTGTTTTCATTTTTTAACTGTGAATGAAATGCAGTCATTGCTTTATATAAGGAAAATCATGTGTCCCCCACATCATATTCTTTTCTTTTAGTTTTTAAGACCGTTTTTTCAATTTACCACTAGATTCGATATTTATTATTATTTTTTTTATTTTTAAACTCCAATATTCTCTCATCCCCTTCTTTTTCCAACCGACCTGGAGCGTACTGTTATTTTTAACACTTTACAACAAAGTTGAAAAGTGTTTATGACTTTGTTCATTCTGTCTGTCTGTCTGTCTGTCTGTCCGTTAGCACGATAACTGCCGTAAAAATGACTTAATCAAAATGAAATTTTAGTATATTGTTCAGACGGTCTATAGGACCTATGGGAATATAAATGAATAATATCACCCAATTAGTTTTGGATTGAACCCGGGTTGAAAAAATGGAATACATTGAGCCCTATGGGACCTAATTTTTCAAGCATTTATTAAGCGGATTTAAAATTCACAAATTGCTTCGAAAATTTTAGGCAATATTCAAGTTTTTCCATAAAGTATATAAAAAAAAATTCAGCGAAATATATTCAGTAGTTTTTTAAATAAAAATTAAAATAATAATAACCCCCCTTATATGAAGCGATCACGTGTCCATGATATGAAACGATCACATGACCCTTTTCAAAATGATATATGGCATCCATCTTGTGTCAAAATCGTGATTTTTAAAGTTCTTTTTAATTCATATTGAGTGTTGTATGCGTCCTAAAACTACTTTATTTTTGCCTAAATTCTGTGCATCTACATACTGAAACAACGCAATGACAATATATTTCAGTTTAAATGCTCTTCCAAATTTGATTATTTCTACTATTAAGCCTATTTTTCACCTATGTAAAATGTAAACAGCAAAATATGTAGAATGAGTTGTATTAGAATCGCTGTAATTCTTTAACACAAAATCATTTAGTCCATGGAGTCTGCTTAGCTGATATGAATGAAATATTCATTGATTTTAGAAAGAGAAGGACGATATTTGTCGATGAAGTTGAGCATTGAGTTTACTTACTTGTAGCTCAATGGTCTTAATTTTTAAATAAAATAAATTATTATAGTATTGTGATGAATGACATGAATGGGGGAATTATTTATGAATGAAATGTTGCTTTTTAGAGAGCCAGGCGTGTTATTTTTCTATGACGTCATTTGAATGAATTTCAGTTGTTTTCGATGAAGTTTTCAAATATAATAAATTATCGTAGTACTATGACAATTCTAAAATTTTTACCGAGGAATATATCGTATTTTAGAGATGTTTAAACCAGGCAATTTTTATTTCAATGCCGTCATTTGAATGAAGTTCATTTTTTACTTTCCTTATATACATAATGTATAAGGAAAGTATTGTGACGGGGTCGAAAATTCGAATTCGAGGTTTCGACGGGAGAGCACGTTTCAAGCATCCCTGATCACGAATCAAACATTTTTGGAGTGATGTGTGTGTGTGTGTGTGTGTGCGTGCGTGCGTGCGTGCGTGCGTGTGTGTGTGGAGACGATAACTGACGAACGAATGGACCGATTCGAACCAAATTTAGTACAAAAATCACAATCCGTAAACACTGGAAGCCTATTGTTTTTATACGTAATCGAATGTTCAGAACCCCTAAATTTTCGAATGAAATTTTGAAAACATCTTCAAAAAAACAAAACCGCTAATAAAATTACCAAATAGACATTTCTTATGTAATTTTTCATTAGAAAACGATTGGCATAAATTTTAGAACGCTAACATGAACCGTACTCGAGATATTGTACATTTTTCAAAAAAAATTATGAAAAAGTCACATAAAAAAATCCTATCGAGAAACATGTTCACTTTTCATATGTAATGCCATGCGATAAATTGAGTAACACCATTCTCGTGGATCTAGCTCGTTCCATTCATGAAAAAATATACTTTGAATAATACTTTTGTATTTGAACGCCAATAGTCATTTATCTGCTGTACGAATAACTTTTTTCTTAGTGCATAACGCTTGGTGAGATTTTGGCGACGAATTTGGCGGAATGTCGCCAACTTGGCGACATTTTTGAAATGTTGCCAAATTAATGAAAATCTCGCCAAATGGATAAAAATGATCCTCAATCAATGAAAATGACGACTAATTGTCGAAAATTCAATATCTTGGAAAGAATATTAGTATCTACTATAAGAAAAACCTATTTTTTTACTGTAAAAGTAGTAAATTCATTACATTATATAAGGAAAGTCATGTGTTGCCCACATCAGATTTTTTCTATGAAGGTTTATGTTTTCAAATATAATAAATGAATGTAGTATTATGATGAGTTTTAAAATATTACCGAGGAATGTATTGCATTTTAGACATGTTTAAATAAAATTGCATTGAAGTTGGAAAGTGTTTCATAATCAATGCTTTAAGCATGAATGATCTTTCTTGTTCCTGTTTACGCCAGGATTACTAAAAGTTATTTCAGTATTTTTCGTTCACTATTTCTTGAAAATGAAAAGTTAAAAATTTTACCACCCCCCCTGTTTTCATATGTCCTTATCTTAATTATCATACTGTATTTCTTTATATGTTTTTCTTTGTTTTTTTTTAAGATTTGACCTTCCCCCGTCGAAATGTAAATGTTTCGAATATTTATCAGTTTGTTGTTATTGAACCTCTAAATCTACATTTGCATGCCAATTTTCAAGGTTGTTCAAAGGACAAGTAGGAATTAAAATATAAAGCCTAATACCGGGGGGGGGATGTAAAAATCTCCATTTGCATGCCAATTCTCATTGTTGTTCAATGGACAACGTTGTTCAATGGATTTTTGTTATTAGTTTCCGTATAATTTTGGGATTGTTTGTATTAAAATTTTTATAGTTGGTATATATTTTCTTTCCGTTTTAATAAAAAAAATTACCTTTGTACTCAATTTTTCATTTAATCCTAGAGATCAAATGGTAGGTTTAAAAATTAAATTAATAGTATTATATTTAATTTTGTCTACAATACTTCAAACCATTTGAATAACTGCAAATGTGATAAAATAAATAAAGTTTTAACAATAAAGTGAAGTAAATAACAAATTTAAAAAAACTCATCTCCTTAAAAGGAAAAAAAAATTGGTATAAGCTTATTAAAATAAAAATATATTACGACGTATTCTGCTATCTATTTCCTATTACCTAATACACACACAGATTTATAAACTATATTAAAATTATTAATATTAGCAGCGCTGGTTATTTAAATGCTGAACTACATGAAATTTGTAACTGAAATTAATATAATTTTTAAACAGCTGAGTTTCTGCAGTTCCTTGAAAAATGGACGATTGTTTTGGGCAG
This sequence comes from Amaurobius ferox, assembly GCA_951213105.1. Lineage (NCBI taxonomy): Eukaryota > Metazoa > Arthropoda > Arachnida > Araneae > Amaurobiidae > Amaurobius > Amaurobius ferox. The sequence goes on from OX578134.1 coordinate 50,308,421, forward strand.
AAATAGTTTAAAATAGAAATTCATGTGGAAACTTTCATTGTTATAATCTCTTAACCATAGATGAATAATTTAATAAATATTCATTTTAATAAATGTGGCATTCAGAAATTGGTATCTTTGGAACATTTCAGCGTCTTTGTTCATATTTATTTCCAAGTTAAAATTCCCCTGCTTGCGGGGATTGACGTCATCGGCAACGTGAACCATGGCTTATGGCGGATAATGTTGCCATAATGCGAATAGTGTCTCCATGTATATAAGCTCGTTGTTTGTGTCATGCGAACTTCCTTCATATCTTCTTCTTTGGCCCCCTCCTTCTATTCGTTCCCCAATAGGCATTATGCTCACAACCCAGTCCTTATTGGCTTTCAAGGCATTACAGACCTTACCGCTTGCGGTCTTCTTACACAGCCAAGATCACTTGTGATGCATGATGGATGAGATACATTTCCATCATGGCTACATGAATATTAGTTGTGTTTAATATCAAATTTGGCGTCTCAATGTCTGGATATATTGTTCGAGGCGACTCTCAATTTCATTCGTCTTATATATATTGCCATGTGTGGCGTGGTCTCGCTGAAAATTACTGTTTAAAAATAGCCGTAGATCGTATGTACGCCACTTGCTTGATTATCGACCATAACTCCAGGTTAAGTATTTTGAAAATGCATCATGCAATGGAAACGCAAATACTAATTAAAATGAAATAAAATAAAGCTTTTATTTTAAAGTACATGTTAAATCCTGATAAATAAGTTTAAAACACAAACAATAAAGTTCACACAAAAAAAGTTCGCTACTTGCGAAACTTAAAATATTTGCTCCCCTCTCTCTAGTTTAAGATTCCATTTTAATATTTAAATTCCATAATTAAATTCCTTCTATTAAAATCTAATCTCTGGCATGCATTCTGCAGCGGAGTGAGGGAACAAAGGACCAAACCCAGGACTGCAAAAAGCCGACGATCATCAGACTTCATCATTTTGAGGTTCACTCATTTTCTCGTCTCAAATCTAACTCTCCCACCTCTGAACTTTTCGCGCACAGCCCGGGAATCAGGCTAAGTCTTGCTCAATGGTTATCGTTTGGGCGCAATGGGTTGAGAAGCCAATAAATCCTAAGGCTCCTCTATATACGAGCTGACTCATCAAGCATATTGAAACCCACCATAGCTGGAAGCGCAGTCCAGTAGCATTAGCTCTATTCGTATTTTCACTTTAGGAAGTATTATTGAAACAATTATGGGTGGTTGTTCTGCACCGAACTGCTCTAATCATTCCAAAATTTGTTTTAGGCTATTTCGCTTTCCTAGAAATGAAGAAAGAAGAAAACAATGGATAATAAATAATTGGATGCCCGGTACTGGAGCATATTTGTACGAGCAAAGTTCTATAATATTCTAATTGAAACTTCTTTTTTTATATAAAGTATCTGTTTTAAACACTTATTTTATAATTTCTGTAATTGTAGTATAGAACCCTATGGGCTTCAATATGCATGATAAGTCAGCCTGTAACAGAGGAGCTCTAATAAATCCAGTGACGTGTCCGGGTTCTCCCAGTCAGTGGGTGAGGCCCCTTCCAAAAGGTTGGCGAGAATTGGAGGGGGGTGGGGTTAGCACTCTTGCAAGTGTCCTATTTTATTTTTTAAAAAGCATAGCGTCATTTGCCACTTCTCACGGTCTGCAGCTGGTCCGCTAACTCAGGGCATTGGGATGTCAAAATGTTTCCAGAGAGAGAGTGGAAGGGGAGTTGTAAGGGTACCTAAGAGTGAAGTGGTGACAGGAAATTCCAACTCTGTCTCACGACACCACAAAATACCAAAATCGCGTATATATATCATCACACGTATCAATAAAACACTATCGTAGACTAAGGAATCAAAAGACAGTTTTAAGTTTCAAAAGCAATGAGGCTAATCTAGAGAAACTATCTCATGTTGACAAACATTATCAATTCAACACCTGTAAATGTTTAATATGTGTTAAACAAATCCATTTAAAAGGAAATATCACTTCCAATTATAATAGATCTTACAGCTCACAAACTGCTAACAAAAAACTTCTTATTAATGTGAAATAACACTCAAAATATCCCTAAATCCGCGAGAAACTGGAAACATTAAATTTATAATCATATTTTAACCTAAAGTCACGTTTCAACATTCAAATAAATGTTCATTGTTCAACAAATTCATCGCTCATCATTGTTCAAAACTAGAATTCTAAATTGAAAGTCAAGTTTCATCACCGAAAAATTTTAAATTATAAATATGCATTTTAGAATTAAAAAACAATCTTGTACATGATATAGATTCCCTTAGAATTTTAAACAATCAATTAATTTATATAACATTATCAACATCGTACACCAGGTGGCAGCATCAGTCAAGATCAACTATGGATTTAGAAATTATTTTAAATCCGCCAGATTAGAATAATAAAAGCGATTATATGGTGTAATTTAAAAATTGATGAAAATCCATACAAATAATAGACGGATTATTATCAAAATTTATTTCAATGTGAAATTTCCGATATTTCCGATGGTATGAATATGGAAAGTGTATAATAATATTTTCGGACTGTAATAATTCTACAATATATTAAGACACGTAAACTATATATTATTTTTAAGTCCATTTAATGGAATTTATGAATTCCATTCACATTTGATGTGAAAGAGAATTTTTCGATCTTTTCGATGGTGTTAAGATCTTAGGTGCATGATTATATTTCCGGTCTCTAGCAACTTTACAGTCTATTGATGAAAATTTCGAACATCGAACGCCGGCAAAGAGTTTACTTTGGATCAACAGAAAGAAATTGTTTCCGGAAAATAAAATACTCAATTACTCACAGATAACAATATATATGAAGGGAGGACTACGCTGGAATTATATTGAGGTGCCCTAATCTATGTTCTAAAAGTTAATGGACATTGATTTTATGTTTAAAATGGTGACACCAGATCAGTTATTGCGCTATGGAATATATGGTACAAATCAACCCTGAACTGAAATGTGTTTGGACTTAAAATAACATAAAACACTTCATCGAATTTGTAATAAATCTCGCCGAGGCGTCTCGTCCAGTTTTCAGAAGTACATGTGTACCAAATTTCATGACAGTACAAAGTTTAGATTTTAAGCTACAGACAGGCATCTCTCTTTATTATTATAAAAAATATATAAATTTAGGTCGCAGTTATAACGAGTTTAACATGTTAAATATGCACTGTCCCTCTTAAAGAAAGTATTAAAAAGGAGAAGTTTAAATTTTTACATATAGCAAGTTGTACGTATGCATAATCAAATGATTTGATTTTTCTAGAAAAATAGTTAACAATTCAAAAGAAAGTGTGTCTTATGTTCATCTGATATTACCATAATTCACAAGCTATATACATTTCTCCTTTTAAGTACATTTAAATCACAAATAGCGTGACGTGATGTCTTGTTCAGAGTTTCTAGAAGAGAACCATAATTTTATGGTGATCATATATTACTTCCAAACTCTTCTTCCTGCGATAATAAAACTTTCTTCGAAAAAGTGAAGTAACTTTGTACATCAATTTCTTAAACAGATTACAATAATATTTTACGGTAATGTGAATACATCATCACATTTCTTCTCCACAATTTATCTGTTAGAAAAGTAGAATATATAAAAACAGGCATATAAATTAGATCCATTTGTTAAAGAAGAATCTTATAAGTAGATGGTACTTATTTTGTTACATTTTAGTGATTCGTTATTAGCACTTTTCGAGAAAGCTTACAAATGATGAAGTTCCTGTAATCAGTCTATCTTAAAGATACTGTTGTTCATTGCCTAAATATTTGTTGTTGTCTATTTTTGAAAAGTAGTTTTTAATACTCTCGTAAAGATCTCTCTCTCTCTCTGCGTGCGTGTGTGTGTAAATAGGAGTGTTTCTCTTAAGGTGTAGTTATGATAGCTCAAGAGCAACTACACGTATGTAAAAAACAAGAATTGGAATTATTTATGAGCTATTTTTCTTTTTTCACATGGTAAATTAAATAAAAAACGTTACATTTCATTTTTTTTTTAAGAAATTGGACTTTCTTCTCATATGACATGGTTATTTCTAATAACATTTTGATCATAATGTGTCGAAAAACAAAGAATATATATATATATATATAACAAATAAAAGTATGAAGGAAAAAATGGGAATCAAGCCAACGGGAAAGCATAAATGGACGAGGGGGATTGTGACCCCTCGTTCCCGGTTATAGCATGCTATTACACCTAGGTGACACTCCCGGAACCAAATACTTTGCCGAAACTTGATCTCCGAAATGGTGTAGAGCACAAGACACTGACCGTGGAAGTGAGTACAAAACTCAAGAATCGAAGAAAAGTCCGAAGTACAAAACCGAATTAAAACACATAATGAAAAAGGCCAAGAGTCGTTAACAAAGGAGAGTGCAATCCATATATAGCCTTATAATACCACTAGGGTGCGCTATCAGCAAGTTCCGTGTAGGTGAATCGCACAGTTACCATCATAGGTGTGTACAAGTTATATCCTTAAAATAAGCGTTTTTTACATCGTTGTATACTGTATTATAATAATGTCTAAGGAAATTTGCGGGATAATGTTTCTTGATCGCCTCTTGCATTATTCTTCTGTCATTTTCAGTTCGATCTTTTTTGAAGGTATGGATTCTTTGATTGCGTATCAGATGATTGACTATAATATTTCGTAATATATTTTTACTCAAATTTGAGTTCCAATCGATTGGAACTTCATTGTATTTTGATTTCTGTCGTCGCTTAGAGTAAGTGATAATTTCGAATTTGAAACTCACTTGTTGTTCTTAATGTTATATATATATATATATATATATATACGTGAGACCTCTCGACAGCTAGCGGGACCGGATTCTGTGATGTGTTTCTAGCGGGAGAGCGTAGGCCCATGTCAGAACTGCTACAAATCAACTGTTGCACAAACAGCTGCTGCTGAGCGAAGCCAGCGTTGGCCCATGTTTGAATTGTTACCTACAAATAGTTGCTGCCACATTACAGAATTCGACAAAGAACAACCATTCCTATATAAAATCGCTGAAAGTGATTATATAATATCTTAACTCATCTATTTAATAAAAATTACTATTATTATATTTAACAAAATTACTATTATTATATTTAATCAAAATTATTTTTATACTAGCAGCATACCCGTTCTTCGTACGGAGTATATAATATAAATAAACTTAAAATTCACAATCATGTGCAAATTCCTATAGTATACTTAATGGCATTTTTAATCAAAATATTCTGTTAAAATATTTAACATAATGCTCCTAAAAAGAAGTTACGGAATGGCTGTTCTCGTTATTCAAAATTATCTTCACGGGTGGATCTGAAGAATAAAATATCCTCGCCTTTTTTGTAGGCAAATTTATAAAAAGTATGGAATTGAATCAATATATGCAAAATAATAGCGTATTGTATGGGACCCGTACCACTTATATACGTGAATATTAGAAGATATAACCTGTATTAGTAGATTACATATCTAAATTGAAAATATCAATAAATCCGTAATCTTTAAACCAGTAGGCAGTAATTAATTCCAATATGTGCCCAAATGAAAGTGCTAAAATTATATGGGAAGATAAACCCGTACTACTTATAATGTCATAGATTAGAAGATATGTCCTAGTGTTAGTAAAATATTACCCGTATTATAAAATTTAGTTTGAAAATTGTTTGCCAATATATAACAGATTACTTAATAAATTAAAAATACCAATAATCCCCGTAATCTTCATATCGGAAGGCTTGATTCCAATATATGCCAATATACATGTACTACTTATATTCTCTTACATTAGAAGATATACCCGTGCATTTGTAGAAGATTACTCGTACAACGTACAATATATGAGTTTCAACAATTTTTGCCGCAATAAAACAATGCCATAAGAAATTGAAAATATCAATAATCTCTGAATCAATAATCCCCGAAAACATCAATAATAATAATGTCTAAACATGAAGATCGTAAATGATATTATCCAGTCAAAAATACGATGGCAATGAAATTTATTTTATATACATATCTCCATCATTAAAATCGGAAAAGATTTAATAAAAATCTTCTTCCTCATAAACACATTAAATTTAAATCCGTTGTTAAGCGACATGTTATGATTTGCTTCAAATAAATTGGTGGTCAAAATATCGTCTGAATATCTCTAATGAAGGTTTGGCGGCATTTTAAAAAATCGCCAAATTTATCGACAAGTGGGACTGTAGAACTGACAGTCCCACTTGGCGATAAATTGACGAACCATCATCAAAATATTATCCCCTAAAAAAACACAATTTCGTTTATTTAGGGCAATTTATCAATTTCAAAATATTTTTATGGATTTATAAATATTTTTATCAATTTGGTGACATTTTAAAAATTCGCTAAATGGGTTACTAAGTAGGGCGGTTGGACTGACAGACAAATGCTAACGAAACACCATGACAGTACTTTCTTTTAACAAAACAAAAAAATTCATTGATTTACGTCATTTTTATCAATTTGGGGACATTTCAATCAATTTGGCAACTTTCAAGATATTTGCCAAGTTAGCGATATCCAGCCAAATTCGTAGCTCTAAATTCGCAGATCTGAATAAAATATCGTGATCCAGTTTGTATATACTAAATGAAAACACTAAAATATTATTAGAAGTTATACCCATTCTACTCTTTTTCTGTTTAAACAATTGGATAAATGAATTTATTGGGTAAACAGAATATGAGTTTATTAGCTAAACACAATATATAAGCTTAAAACCTCTTTGCTAAAATACATAAAAGTGATGTATACAGTTCGCAATTAATATAATTAAAAAAAATCAAACCGTTCATTTATAAGATATATTTTAATATCCATTTATTTATTATTCAAATCGAAAAAATAATAATAATCATTAACAAACACATTTAATTCCATTCCTTTGCCGAGCAACATGATATAAGATAGAATCTTCCTCATAAAATGCGAAATTAGATAACCATTTTAATTTCTTTATACTTCTAATCGTTGAGTAAAAGCTTGTGAAATATAAAACATGGAGGTAGATTTTTCCATTTAAATTCATGTTTCAAACAATTCATGATTTCAGATAGGGACTATTTAATGCAAAAATCCTGCATCAAACTCAAAAATAAAGTTTTAATTCCCTTTGACGCTTTAAACAAACGATTTTTATCCTTTCCGTTTGGATAAAACACGGAGTTGGGGAGTAGAACTCCTATAAAAAAAGTTCCGTTTTTCATTAATATCTCGACAACCCCTGGTCTTAGAAACTCAAAACTTAGGCAAAATTTATGGGGAGCTGTTTCAAGGCCTCCCACAAAATTTCATTAAATTCGGTTCAGCCGTTCTCTAGTGATGATGAGACAAACGAAAGTTTCGTTTTTTACTAATATCTCGAGAACCACTAGTCGCAGAAATTCCAAAAATAGACTAAATTTTAAGTGGGGCTATTTCTAGGCTATCCACAAAATGTCATTAAATTCGGTGCAGCCGTTCTCCCGTGATGATGGGACCAACAGACAGACAGACAGACAGACAGACAGATTTTCAATTTTATTTATATAGATTTCTCAAATAAACCTATTTTAAATCATAACCAAATGCGCACTGTTATGACTTCAAATAACGTGGAAAAAAATTAACACAATGGAATGATCTCCAAATCCAAGTAAGAATTCCTAGAATCTTGTCGGCTAGCCCTTCTTTATTTGCTCTTCTTTGCTTTAATCAAAATTGCTATTATTGTATTTAATCAAGAATACTTTTATGTTTTTGTGTATTTTTAATCATTTCCGTTACGACAACATGCCATCCGAAAGTCTTGGTGGCATTTTTTTTTTGTACAGCTGAAAGGGATTATTTTACATCTGTTCCAAAAAATTACCCGCACAATGAATAACTTATATTTTTAGAATCGTTTTAATAATTTATTTAAAATATCTGATTGGTATACTCAATATACTAATCAGATATTTTCATTGGTATATTGAGTGATACCAATGAAAGTCACTATAATATATTTGAGTAATTGGTATATTGAGTGATTTACCTATCATTCCTGCTCATATACACATGGATAAATGCAAAAAGAATTAAAATTTGGTGATCATTACTCACAGAGAGAGTGCAGCCGAAGTATTATAACATAACCAATTTTTATTTTTATAAACCAATTTCAATTTGAAATATAAAAGCATTTTTGTCAGTGCTGTGGTTTTAATAATTTCAATATTCTTTTCATCCTCAATAAGCAATCTAGTCCATAGACTAAAATATGTAAATAATAAATTCATCAGTTAGGCCTTTTTTTCATTAATTTGGCGTCATTTTTACAATTTCGATGACATGTTCGTCAATCTAGGATTTAATATTGATAAGTTGGCGATGTGCCATTAGATTATTTACAAATTTCGCTAAATGTATCGCCAGTTATTGCAGCCAAATGGGGAGAAGATCGTTGTAATAGGAGTATACTATAAGGCATGCACCTCATATGACGGAATTAAAAATATGGAAAACATTACCTACCGTTTAGATTCATGTTTATCAATTTGGCGATATTTTTTATCATTTTTGCGGCATTTTCCTTAATTTTGCGATATTCAAAAAGTCTCCAAGTTGGCCACATCCCGCTGAAGATAATGAATTTTCATGAATTAGTCGTTATTTTCATTGATTTAGCGTCAATTTTATCAATCAGGCGAAATGTTTCTTAATTTGACAATATTTAAAAAGTCGCCAACTGGTGACATTCCGTCAAATTTGTCTCAAGTATATCGCCAAACGTTTTGGACGGAGAAAAAGTTTATTTTTTCAGTGGATAAATGACTAGTCGATAAATGACATTATAAAACTATTATCCAAAGTATCTTTTCTTATGAATGGAAAACGCTAGATCCACGAGAATGATGTCAACAAATTTACCGTATAATATTACATATGGAAAAGTGAACATGTTTCTCAATAGTTACGATTTTTTTCTTTTATGCGATTTTTGGATAAATTTATTTTGAAAATTTGGAATATCTTGAGAGCGATATGGAACGATCATGTGTGCAACTTTATTAAAGGTTTTAATTTCTTGATGACATTTTCAAAGTTTCATTCGAAACTTTTCGGGATTCTGGACATTCGAGTATGGTTAAAAATAATAGCCTACCAGTATTCACGGATTGCACATTTTGTACCAAATTTCGTTTGAATTGCTCCATTCGTTCGTGACATATCGTCTCCAGAGGATCACTGACATACACACACACACAAACACACACACAGAAACACACACACACACACACACACAAACACATCATCTCAAAAACGTTTGATTCCTGTTCAGAGTTAAATAATTTTGCGTGAAAAAAATTCAGCAATTCTTATACAACTCATTTTACTATTACTTGTTTATATTCTATATCCATTAAAATTAGGCTTCGTTGTAGATATAATCAAAGTTTGATGATCATTTAAACTCAAAAATATTGTAATTACGTTGGCACATGATATAGATGCACAGAAAATACACAAAAGTAAAGCGATTTTAGAACGGACGCAATAATAAATACACTCGTTTGCAAAAAAAAAAAAAAATCGTCCCTGAAGAATTATCCGATCATTTCGAAATTTCGCATACAAGTTATTTTATACCAAGTATGCAAATGATTAAATTTGCAAGGCCAGTGAGTGTCAACTTCTGTCCATGCGAGTGTCTACTGCACAACTAGCATCCTATAAAACTGTTTAAAAATATGGATGGTTTATCTTTGCTCGTTATCGGCGTTGCAGTTCCGTGGAGACACTACCAATAATGCCCTTACGACGTTGCCGAAAACATTATAAGCATTTAGACAAGTTTGAACGTGGTCATATTGTCTGGATGCGTGAAGCTGCATGGTTATATCCAGCAATAGGCCACCACCTGCACCGAAAGGACACAGCTGTGGAAAAGTACTGGCAGCAATGGTTACTGCAAGGAACTCATCGGCGGAATGAAGGTCTGGAAAGCTAAGATGCACGAATGCGTGGCAAGATCGGATGATTGTGCGACTGGCCCGAACTGGCCCAACGGCATCATTGTCGCCATCCAACGTGCTACAGCCTGTTTCATGCCACCCGTGATACCTTCCACATATCACGACTCTTCGCTGAGGTGGGATTACGCACACGGCGGCCTTTAAGACGTCTGCCCATAACCCCACAAGATCGACAGAATCGTTTGTAGCGGTGTCGCAGCCGAGCTTCATTGCTGCCAGCAGACTGGCATCGCATAGCGATGAATCACGCTTCAGTCTTTCAGCAGATGACCATCGGGTGCGTGTGTGGAGGCGCCAGGGCCAGCGGTCCCAATCAGCCTTTGTTTTACATAGGCACACAGCCATTACCCCTGGTGTGGTAGTGTGGGGTGCTATATCTTACGACAGCAGGTCGCCTTTAGCCATCCTGCTTACAACTTTAACAGCTCAACGATGTGTTGATGAAATCCTGTGGCCGTGTGTTGAAAACCCAGACCACACGACCAACCCGAAGGCTTATGGTAGTAAGATGTGTGGCCGGGAACATTATTTTTTGATTCAATAGATTACAGTACATATATTAAAATGAATCACATCACAAGTAGTTACATCAAGAAAAGAAGAGAATTTCAGTGACAATACATAACAAGAAAGACAAACAAATAAAACAAACATAAGAAAATTGTAAAGAGGGGAAAACCCCGAAGGGAAAAAAACCCTGGCACAAAATACAACAAAAAAGAAATTACAGAAAATAAGAAAATGGTCAAGGTTGGAAGACAATAAAGGTTAGGATAAAGTTAATATACCAAATTTCAAATTTGATATTTATCAAAATTTACTGATGTCAAATTTTACTAAACAAAAAACAGGGTTGAAATTATTAAGTGCATGAAAAACAAAGTTACAGAGATTTACACAAGAAATTTTTGAGTTCAAAATTAACAAAATTAAATTAAAAAAAAATAATAATAAAAGAAATAAATAAAAATAAAAAGAAAAAAGAAAAACCCAGACCACACGACAAACCAGAAGGCTTACTGCAGCTATATGTGTGGCCGGTGCGGCCGTGTGTGTTACTCTTCGTGGCACGTCATTTTGGGGGACATTTTCCACCAAGATAATGCCACGCCACATACTGTGCGCATATCTGTGGACTGTTTCCCTGCTGCTGATAACGTTCTTTGGACAGCAAGCTCACCAGACCATTCGCCAATCGAGCATATATGGGACATGCTTGGTCGCCAGAGTCGGGCGTCCCGAAATGTAGAATATATGAAGCAACAATTGAGGAATGCCTAGCAGAATGTATCGCAGGATGATATTAGGAAACTTTATCATTCCTTACCGAGACGTTTAGAAGCATGCTTTGTCGCCAAGGGGCTTCACCAATTACTGATTTGCAAATTCAATGTGCAATTGCTAACCATTCTGGGGCAGTGATTTTGTAATAATTCCATTACCTGTTTATGAGCTGTACGCATATTTATTTTCAATAGAAACAGTCACTTTCTTCATGGTGCTTCGCTTTCTTTGGATAATAGTGTATAAATATAAAAGAACTTTAATAATCACGAATTTTACTCTGGGAAAAAAGATGGATACCGTATTTTATTTTGAGCTGACGCGGTGGCCGAACGATCAAGGCGAGCGTTTATAAGCGATCGTTCGGCCGACGCGTTGTGGGTTCGAGTCCCATGTAAGGCATGGATGTTGTGTTGCTGGGTGCAGTGTGTTCCGCCCCCCCCCCCCCACTGGTGCGCCTGGGGTAACGTCCTAGGACGGCTAAATGGTTCAAGTTTCTGGCCGATATATAGGCGAATGATGGAAGTCAAGTGCCTGGCTATTTGAGGAAAAAATAAATAAAAAAAAATTATTTTGAAGTGAGTCAGGTGTTCTCTCCATATTATATGGTTGTTATTATTATTTTAATTTTCATTCTAAATATCTACTAAATGCATTTTGCTGATTTTTTTTTATATATTTTATGGGAAAAACAGAATATTTCTTAAAATTTTCGAAGCACTTAGTGAATTTCGATTTCACTTAAAAAATGTTTGACATATTAGCTCCCCTATGGTTCAATGTATTTTATTTCTTCAACCCTGGTTCAATCCAAAACTATTTGGGTGATATTGTTTATTTACATTCCGTATGTTCCACAGACCGACAGTCTCAACAAGATACTAAAATGTCATTGTGATAAGATGATTTTTACGGTAGTTATCGTGCGAACGGACAGACAAAACAAACAGACAGACAGAATAAACAAAGTCTTAATCACTTTTCAACTATGTCGTAAAGTGTTAAAAACGATATTTTGTCGTGAAGTATATAGTCTGGTATTCGGATGAAACCATAGCGAAAATTGGACGTCAATGAACAATTTGTGACTAACTTGTACGCCTTTAAATGCAAGAATATATAATTGGATTTTAGTCCCGGTTCCTAGTTTACGTAATAAATTGTTTATATAATTCCGATGTTTTAATATGTTTAACTATTTTATAGAGGTAGTTCCTATTTCGACATTTTTATTTTTTAACTTTCTTGAAAGCATCCAATAAGGACAAACCACCTACAATAAACACGAACTTCATGCAAAACCATTACGTCTGCATTAAACTAAATCCTACTTTTTAACACTTTCCAATATAGTTGTAAAGTGTTTATGATTTTGTTCATTCTGTCTGTTTGTCCGTTCTCACGATAACTGCCGTAAGAATCTCACGATAAGTGCTGTAAAATATCATTCAATTACTTTCGTATATAACCTGTGTTGAAAAAATGATATACATTAAACCCTATGACATATAATTTTACAATAATTTTTTAAGCGAAGTTAAAATTCTTAAATTGCTTCTCAGATTTTAGCAAATAAACAAATTATCACATAAAATGTAACAATGAAAAGTTTCAGGAAATTATCGTAGTAAGTTTTTTCAATAACAATTTGTTTAATATAGGAATAATAACAAATCCATTAAATTCTGACTTTTTCTATATTGTCCAGAAGGAAAACAGAGGTATGTATTTTATAATATAAATATATATTCTTATAAAATAATATAAACAACGTAATTGTTGCATTCGTTATACACATAGAACAATGAGTAAGGAAAATATTGTGATGGGGTCGAGAATTCGGGTTTTCGAGGAGAGAGCATGTTTCAAGCATCCTTTAACACGAATTAAACGTTTTTCAAGTAACGTATGTGTGTATTTGTCAGTGAGTCTGTATAGTACCGTGTATCTGATAGATTATTTTTTACTCTAAAAGTAGTAAATTGTTTGCATTATATAAGGGAAATCATTTGCGGCGCACATCAGATTTTTTTGTTATATGATGATTTTTAGAAATATATTTAAGGATAATGCGGTGTTAGTAACCTTGATAAAACAATGAAATGCAGAAGGAAAAAATGTTGTTCTTAATTTCAATTTGCAGTTCTCGTTTATGGAACAGCTTTCTTGATATACCTTTGTAGTACTGTTTGGAGTGTCATTGATTAAACGAAATCATATATTTTTAATAATTTAAAACAAATAAATTACTGGTAAATAAAATGCATTTTTATTTTTCGTATATACATAGTAAAATTAATGGAAAGGATTGTGACGAAAATTCGAAAGCTAAGTTTCGACGGGAGAGCACATTTCAAGTGTCCCTGAACACGAATCAAACGTTTTTTAGGTGATGTCAGTGCACGTGGGTGTGAGTGATGCAACGTATAATAATTAACTCCATAGTGATCAAACGTAAATCCTATACTTATTCAAAATATATTGACTTCAAATCAAATAATATAAAAGTTAACTGTTGAAAAAGTAGTGTGACAACCGTTTCCCTTATCAAAAACTTCCGGAGGTACCTATGTCCGTTTATTTGCTAGAGGCTATGGATCTTTTATTTTTGTCTACATTGGTGAGACCGTGATTTCAGATTTGGAGTATGATGTTATTTGTATATTTATTATTGAAAATATAATTCACTGGTGTGTGACTGAACTCGACTTTTTCTCATACAATAATTCATTTTAGTAGAGTTCTTTTTCTTCTTTAAATTTTACTTAATAATTTTTTTTTTTTTTTGAAAAATGTGTATCATCGGTTCAAATGAAAATAATTATAGCATGTTAACCTTCACTTTAAACGGTTTCATTTTTTTTTATTATTATTATTATTGATACTATACTTGAAAAATGGATTAGCTGCCTCCCTTCTGTGGACTGTTAGTGACGTCACGAACGAAATAAATTGTATCGCAGCTATCTTTTACAGTAATGATTAGAGCTAGTAAGTATAGTAATTAGTGAGACATAAATGAACCATATTAAGCATGATTATGTTAAACTATGCCCTATACTGTCATGTGAAAAAAATAAAACATTTCGAAGATTTCGCTCGAATTTAAAATAACTTCTATCTAGTTTAAGACTATTCGATAACAAAGCGGGATATAAAGTTTCGTGAAAATCCATCAGTATTTGTGGCCGCTATCTAGTACACAAAAAATAGACCACAGGCAGACCGTAATCACTCAAAATAGTTTAAACGCATTCAGGAGGATTTAAAACATATATTATCAACAGAATCTCGAATACTAAATATTTCGCGAAAATGACACTTTCTCTATATTGGGCCAACGGCCGTACCGTGCTGAAAACACCGGTTCTCGTTAGATCACCGAAGTCAAGCAGCATCGGGCGCGGTTAGTACTTGGTGGGTGACCACCTCGGAACACCGCGTGCTGTTGGCCACCTCGGGTGCGGTGTCCCCGTGGTTTGCGCGCTAGATTTGCACGCTACCACAAATGCCGCCGTGTTCATGCGGAGTATGATCACGTTAAACATGTGGGTCCGTAAGTCCTTCCGAGAGGTTGGTGGTAGGGGAAGGAGGGTACGGTCCCTGTGGATGCCTCCCCCACTGGGTTCCGGTCTAAATTGGGTGGCACTTCCCGGCCGTCCATACAGTTACCTTACACCTTTCTGGTAGGTCGGACGGTCTGGGTCTCAACAACAACAACAACTTTCTCTATATTATATTGTATAGGATATTTTAAAAATCACGTTGTTTGCGACGGACAATCTATAATGTGGCTTACATGGGCTGAGATTGTTGAAATTAAGACTTACGTTGTGTCCTTCAACGTAGAACGCAACTGAAGGATTTCGGTTTTGTAATATAGGGGTGGAAAGATGCGTATCACGTCCGTTGTGTTCGCTGTTATTTATACGAATATAATTTATTTATTTTGTTACTTTTGCTGAGATTGTTTAAGTTAAGATTTAAACTATACCCGTTAAAGTTGGATGTTGTCTCTACAATTGACGGATATATGTGTTGTGAGTTGTGCAGGTTGGAGCAGGTGGCTCCAGTTTCTTGTCAAAGTAGATAATACATATATTATATATCTTCTTTTCAAAATTGTGTTTACTTTATTTGAGCTATTAATTGGACAAAAGAACTATTTTTTGTCGAAAATTACTTATTGGGTCTTACTATGTAGTTTATCTAGTACATTAAATAGTTTATTTGGTGACACAGTGAATTAATTTATTTTGTGTTATTAAATCCTTAGTGTATCAGTCAAGAATTGAGAGCTTATTATTATTCCTATCCTTTGTCTAAAACTTCCCAGTTCTTTGCCTTTCCGTGATTTCTATGCTTATTTCAATGCAGGTCATGCAGAACAAACTAATATACAAAAAATAAGTTGAAAAAGTAGATTTAGACTTTGAAATTCAAAATATGTTCAATGATTGATGAGGTTTGAAGAGATTAAATTCTAATAGGCATGTCCTGCCAAACACGTTTGTAGTTTCATCTGAATTTTATAGCTTTTAAAATATACTGTATAAGTTTAGTCCATATGACACCAAGCAAATTAGTAAAACGATTTGATATTTTGACGTTAAGTCTATGGCCGGGGTATTCCGCTGACATCCGCGCGATAACAAAACACAATGTGAATAATTTGTAGTTCTTCGAAAGTCTTACAAGGGAATATATAATTGGATTTCGGATCATATTTTTAGTTTTCGAAATATATTGGTTGGAATTTCGATGTTTTAGTATATTGAACTATTTTAAAAATACTGCTCTATATTCCATATTTTAATATTTTGAACCGTTTCGAATATGTCTAAAGAAGGCAAACCACCCGCAGAGAAATATGTTATGAACTTAAAACAATTTCGGCTCCTTCGGGGTAGAGTCATTGCTGATATTTTCTTAAAAAATACTTTTTTGATAAGTTCATTGCGACAAGAGGCGTAGTTTATGGTCTAGTATCTATTTATATGGTATATTAGAACATGGTCTAGTATCAATTTATATGGTCTAGTAGGACATGGTCTAATATCAATTTATATGGTCTATTAGGGCATGGTCTATAGTATCAATTTATATGGTCTAGTAGGGCATGGTCTAGTATATATTTATATGGTCTAGTAGGGCATGGTCTAGTATCAATATAATAATATAAATAAATCCATAACTTTTCTTTGGTTCTTTAAATAAAAATCTACTTTATTTATCTGTAAATTCCATATCAATTTCCTTCACAAAATAAATTAACTGAAATCATATATATTAATGTGAATTTCACTTACAACGGGCAAAAAATAATATGGAACTCGCATTTCCTTGAGTGAGGAATATTCCGTTATTTTAAATGCTTACCCAAATGAAATGAATAGAAAAAATCTGATGTGGTCAACACATGATTTCCCCTACAGACTCATTTTCTCTTTATTTATTTATTTATTTTTTGTTAATGTTTAATTAAATTGAGTCTAATTGCTCAAAATAACACTCAATATTTGAAATTACACTAAATTTGAACTTTTAATTCAATTTTCTTTTTTATTTGGTGACTGGAGATATTTTCAAAGGGAGTGTAGAAAAAAAAAAGAAAAACCGCAATATCTCGAGAATGGCTAGTCCTAGAGTACTGAGGTTGATATATTCTTGAGGTTGATCGTATTCTTTTCGCCGTCAAAAAATTACGCATAAAACAATCAGTTCATTAATACATTTGAGCATACCAAATTTTTTTATTTTAAATTTTGGCGATTTTTGCGGGCCATTTCGCCAAAAAGGGCAGGTTCTTCTTTCCCTAATCGTACGAAAATCTAATCAGAACTATCGTAACTGACAACAAACTTATCTGCCAAATTTTGTGACATTTGGTCAATAAGTTTTTCAGCTAAAGGGAATAAATACGATTTTTATGAACCATATCGCAAAAAGAAGGCATGTTCTTTTATCCCGAATGGTCTAAAATCTAATCAGTACCAGGGTCACCCATCCATAAGTGACTTATAAAATATTATGAAATTTAGTCCGTTAGTTTTTGAGGGATACATACATTGCACAGACAGACACACACACACAGACGTCACGCCAAAAATAGATTTTTTCGTGTTTTAGTGGCCCCCAAAAGTGTATATCCGTTGAAAACTTGAGTTGCGAGTTTTGACATAATTCCATCACTTCCCCTATAAATTACCACGTATTGCAGGGGATGTAAAATGTGTTAGATTTTGAATGTGTTTGTAACTCTTCCTTGAAAGTTCAATTGTTCCTTAAAATAAATATTTTATGCGAATTATATAACATTTTTAAAACTTCAAATAAATTATAGAAAACAATATTTTTAAAAAAGTTGCGAATACGACATATCCCTGTTTTTTCTCTGATAAAAACTTAATTATGAAGATTAACGGCCTTGTGCTTTAATAAAACAATTAGAGATTAAGATTAACTCTAAAGAAAATGTGTTAAGAGAATTAATACTTCTGACATGACCTTTTACAAGATGTTAAAAATAACTTCATCAGAAAAATATTTTTTCCAATAAGTATTAGTCGGTAACATGTTTGAGAAAATAGTTTTACTTGATCATTCTCTGTAACTCCCTAGAGTCCCTTTAAGATATTGTAAAGGAATTTTGAAACTCCCTAGAGTCACTTTATAGATATTCTTATATATTATTAAGAGTCCGTTTATTAATATAAAGGTACTCTGAAACTCTCTGTACGGTATTGCCATCTATCGACAATTATTTAAACCTTTTCTTCTGACGCTACATACTTTGATGCTAAAATCGTTTTTCAAAATTGTTTTTGTTTATAGTAGTGGTTCCCAAACATTTTGCTCACTCTTTTCTTTACTATAATAGTACACAAAAAATTTACTTATTTTCATTCGTTTTACTTCCATCAGTTTCAGTAATAAGAGCCTGTGAATTTTATTCAGAATACTAAACCGAGCACAAAAAAAATTAAATAACATTTCTGAATATAAAGCATCAATTCAGATACATATGTGAAAAGCATTAATATTATTTTAAAAATATTTATACTCATGCAACAAAACGATTAGGACTTTAAAAAGGAATTTAAACTTAAAAATAATCATTTTTTAGAAATATGATCTATTCTTGTAAAGTAAACAAGACATTTGTACAATAAAATCAAATAGTAATTTCCATAGAAATAGTTAAAGAAAACTGATATGCAACATATTACAAATATCGTATAAAGGAGTAAGAACAACAAAGAGAAGAACACTTTTGAATAACCACAGGTATTATATTCGATTGAACGAAAATTTATTTCAATTGACAATTTTTAGTTATGATTTCAATTTGTTTCTAAACTATTTATATATTAAACATATTTATATTTTTCATGTTTTAATGTGGAACACTTAATACTTAATTATTACAGTACCTATTCATTAGAAATTATATTCATTAGGTATTCATGAAGTATGACAGTATTTTACTTTGTATTTATTTATACTGAAAATATTTTGTGTTGATAAAGTTAATTGTTTTGTGACATACACAAAGAAGAAAACAAGATTGCATTCCAGTCGGGAGGAGCCATGGTCGAAAATGAAATATTTGGATTTTTTAAGAAAAATAATGGTCTCATATTGATAAATTGATTTACATAAGATGATTGTTCATTTTTCTAAAAAATATATCTTAGTATACGATTATTTGGTAAATAGCTGTATAATAAGTTTACTGAATTCATGTTTCTTTACGTTTTACGTTTAATCTTAGACTTCTATTTATTCAAATAGATGGCAGCACCACAAAATTCTTATTTCAATTTATAAAATATGGCGTTTAAAAAATTTATTTTATTCAAGTAATGACAATATCATATTGTAAATTAGAACATGTAAAATATGTCTTACAATAAATTAAAATAAAATAATAATATAGGATACTTTTATGTTTAGAGAAACAAAAAATTTAGGCATGGCAGACCCATTGAATCTATGACGGGTAAGTTTCAACCTCAATAAAAAAATAATTAATAATAATTCCTTAATAAGAGTAGTTTCTCTTTCCGCCACAGTCATTGGTCAGTTACCGCATTCAGCTGCATTAAAAATTATAATAACTCTAAATGATATAGAATGTACGCTCTATGTTTAATTTCGAATAACGACAATAAATGCAACAAAGATAGGAGATTTATTTAATTAATTATTAAGGTAGAAACTATAATAAATTGTATAAATGAATTTGGCTAACAGGATGCCTACGGTTTATACACGTAGCATTAAAAAATGTGTCGAGAAATTAATCTTGGAAAAAAAATGTAATTACTATCAGTGGACCGAAAAATATTTAAAGTTTAAAGTGAAACTGAATGACGTGCAAGTATAAAATTTTAATGAATTTATAGAAGTTTTTAAATACATCAATTAGTTAAACATTAGTTGATTTATCTATTTAAAATTTTGATTTAAAACTACTTTCATGAACACAATTTTTCAATTAAACACACGTGTCAAAGATTGGCAAAAATAGCTTCACATCCGAAAGAACTACAAAATGCGGATTTCTGCCATACAGCCTATTATATATTACTTCGTAGCCTCATGATACTAAATTATGTCTCGTATGGACAGGTGATATCAAAAGACTGGGCAGAACGTTTAGCGATAGTCTAGTATTTCAGTATTGAAGGTATTTAATGCAATACATACATATATTTAATGCAAGAGCGGAAAACCGTCTCAAACACCTAATTATGTGAGAAGCAATATCACTTTTTATATTAAAATTGTAATATTTTACATCCATTTTACAAATACTTGCGTTTCAGAGATAAATAAGTTTATTTCATAAGCTTTTGATGTTTTTCAGAAAACTTTTTCATATCTCAAAATATATATGTATCTCAGAAAACAGAAAGAGTAAAATGTTGATTTTTAAAAATTTTAACAGATAGATGTGATGGGACAAGACGTTAATTTGATTTATATCGTTCCAGCCAATTATTTGTAGCGATGCGTCGAAAAATAAGGCATTTTGTTTTTCAATGAAATTTCCACTTTTGCACCTATACCTTAAAGTCGACTAATAAAGTTAGAAATTTAATATTCGTCATATTGAGCATTCCACTGCTACTCGTAAGTAAAAACACAGAAATTGCTCACTTATTAAATTTTTAGTTATCGTAATAACATTTCGAATTCTCTCCAAAGTTTTATTTATCAATTTTTCTACCAAATAGAGTCACATACATCAAAATTCTACATAAAATATTCTCATAATGCACCGTTTAAATTAGCCTGGTAAGCATCTTGTAGCTATCTATGAAAGAAAAATTATAAAATTTTAGATTTTCACATTTTAAAAAATCTTTCTGACTATTCGAAGATTTGCATATGGCATATTTAAGATCTACAAAATAGACTAATATCCGATTAGAAAATAAATACTAAGTAAGAAATAAGCCAATTGTTAAAATATGTCAGTCATAAAAATGATTGAGATGAAAACTATTGCCAAGTTTGTCAAACTTCATGAGGGAAAAGTATAGACAAGAAAAGTTGTTGGATGTATTTTGTAATAAACTTGGCAAATTTAATTTTTTGATCCGAAGCAGTTTCTTTCTGCAATAAGCTTAAACGAATTGTATGGAGTTGGGATGACACACACACACACACACATATGTATATATATATATATATATAGCTACAGTATCTATGATAATATATAGCTACAGTATACATATATATATATATAGCTACAGTATGTAAGCTACAGTATCTATGAATTTCTTTCATAGATACTGTAGCCTACTAAAATATGAAGGATACTATTTTTTTAGAATTAAATCTTGCTAATGAACATTTTAATCGTATTTTCTTTGATTTGCTTATTACAAGATCACAGTATTTAAATTTAAAACTAAATCAATTTCATAATAATAATACAACTACTAATTCTTATTGTGTAATCTCTTTCAAACATCCTATTTATAATTCTCTAAATTTTGGTCATCTGTTTAACAAGTGCAAACATTTATTGCCTATTGGAGATTTGTGTGTTTCAAAGACTTTTAAATACATCAAGTCTATTGGTAGAACTATATTTAATTATAATGAAGTTTCACAATCACTCTCTATAGATCATGATTCTCAGTCAAATGTGTATAGTGAATGTATTTGTAAATTAAACAAATTTGCTAAATTTCTAAATCCAGATTTTGGGCATATAGTTACAGGAGATTTAGACATAGTTAGTGACAATGATTTAAGAACCATTATGTCTTTTGGCACTAAATTTAGGATACCTTCTTATAATAATTCTTTTAAAGTATTAAAATCAATTAATCTAGATCTTGATAAATATATATATAAATTAGCTTGTAAATACGCTCTTCCATTAGAGGCATTTAATATGTGGAAATTTACTTTATTAGAATCTATTAAAAAAGCTATTAGAGATATTAAATTGTCTAGATCTTTATATAATATTGATAATATTAAACATTCCATCAATTATTTACAAAGATCTTTTGTTACCACTTATGTTGATAAAGCCTCTAATAATTATGCTATTATCTGTAAAAAAATTATATTCAATTTCTGTTAGATTATTTAAAAAATAATAGTCTTTTTAAACATGATTTACATTCCATCAATAGTATTAAATTGAAAATTATCAATATGTATAATACGTATAGGGATTTAAATATTAAATATAAATATCTTAAATTTTCTTATATAGTGCTTATTCCAAAATTTCATAAAAATCCTTTTAAAATTAGAACAGTAACTAGTGTCCATAATATTTACTCTACTACTGCGAGTAAATTATTACTAAATTCTTTAAATCTAATAAATAATAGTTTATGCCAGACTAGCAATAATTATCTTATTCTAAATAATAGTAAGGAATTAAAGAATAAATTAACATCTCTTAGAAAAATAATAGGATTTCAAACATTTGATTTTAAAGATCTTTTAATAATATTAAGATATCTGATCTATATGATGTAATTTTAACTCTATATAATGCTAATGTTACTAATCTTTTAAATCAAGTTAATTTTAGAAATTTTCCTAAACTTCTTCAATTTGTTATTTTCAATAATTATATTTTTCAAGGAAATAAGAAGTCTCAGGAGTTCCACAAGGAGGCTGCAGTAGCAATATGTTAGCTAATTTATACCTTTATCATTATGAAAAGTCTTTTACTTCAATAGATTATACTTTTTACAAATATGTTGATGATCTGATTTGCTTGGTACTTACAGAAAATTATCTCATAGATATAGATTTCTATCCAGACAATTTGGAATTAATTCCTAATGAAGCTACTATTAGTAATAATGTTAATTTTTTGGATTTAAATATTTTTATTGATCCTTCTAACAGAATTGTTACAAATTTATATGATACAAAAGATACTTTTAATTATAATAGTAATAATATCTTACCATTTAATTCCTGCAATTCGTTTCTATTGTTTAGAAATATTATTCTTAATCAGCTTTTTAGAATATATAGATTATCTGATAAAAAAAACGTCCATGCTTTACATATTGCTAATCTAAAAATTACCAGCAATTTATATAAATACCCCTCTTATTTTGTAAATGGTATAGTTAAAAAATTTAGACTAGCTGGATTATCCTATTATTTTTCAAAGAGATGCTAATTTATCCTTTAATTCTTTACTATTACTTAGAATAAGGTAATTTTTGCTCGACTAGCGTAAACTATTATTTATTAGATTTAAAGAATTTAGTAATAATTTACTAGCAGTAGTAGAGTATAGATTATGACCACTAGTTACAGTTTTAAATTTAATAGGATTTTTATGAAATTTAGGACATTTCAAAAATTAGCACAATATATGGAAATTTCAAAAATTTACTCCAATTTCATTCTTTTACTTCAATTTAATTTATAGAGTGTTTTATATTATCCATATTATATACAGATCTAGATAAATCGATACTCCAAATGGCATAATTAATAGGCTTTAAAATAGTCAATTTCCACATATTAAATGTCTCAAAAGGCTGAGCATATTTAGAAGCTAATCCATAAATATATTTATAAAGATCAAGATTTATTGATTTTAAGACTTTATTAGAATTATATATATATATATATATATACATATATATATATATATATATATATATATATATATATATATATATATATATATATATATATATATATATATATATATATATATATATATATATATATATTGCAATGCAGATTTCTCAGACGAGAACAAAAAGTTTCTTGTCTCTATAGTCCCAATGCATATTGATATTAATATCATACATCTCGAATCTGTTAATAATTTCAGGATGGAACTTTTGAGAACTATGTATTGCAGATGAGCGAAAACACCCATCCGTAACGACCTGTAAATGCATTGATAATTTACGGTTCCAAATGGGGGAAATTGTAAATAGATTCGGTAGACCAGGTTTAGAGACAGTGCTTTAAAATGGATGTAAAAGTTCTATTTTTTTCTGATATAAACCTGAAACTTATTTAAATAGACGCTCATAACAAAAGCGAATAATAAGCAAAAAAAATCGAGAGGGAGAGGGCTGATTTTTAATTTTTTAGTTGCCTCTTAAAATGCAAGATTTAAATTTATTTGGATTTAGTTATTTATGGATGTATGGGTGGGTCACAATAAGGCAGAAAATATAAGATTCAATAAAGTTTAAAAAATTGACACTATGAATATAAAAAACTTAAAAAAAATTGACAATAAAAAGTAAAGTTGAACAAAAATTTTGCGGATGACTCCCGAAATCTTCGGGAGGAAGGGGGGTGGAAGTCTTGCTCATAATTGCTGTGCTATTCTCCTGTGAGAGAATCGAAATTATTGGTGAGGGATTTAGAACGTTTTCGGCTGTGAATTGAAATGGGCATAACTTGTTACATTTGCCGCATTCTGGAAAAAAAATCATCATATTGTTCATGTCCCTTTCTGTATGACCATTTTACGTTTAAGTCATTTTACGTACCTAACGCTTCTAATTTATTGTTCTACTTCAAAAATATGTTATGTTTCGTCTTACAAAGCAGAGAAACATCAGGTTGGCCTTGCTTAGAGCTATCTGTGTTAGTCCGTAGGCGAACGCCAAGCATAGTTATGATCACTTAGGTGTATAGCAATTGTATAGTAGGTCTTGTGTAATGGATTTTCCTCTCTCCTCGTTTTTAAGTACTTCAAATATTTGAATAGCAGAAGTTCAAGCTAAAATGTAGAAGTGAACGAAAGTTAAAGTAGTTTCCATTACCGCTTCGAGATTTGCATCTGAAGTTATGCATTCCATGGAGGGATATTTCTTGCTGACCGAACAAAATCCTCGTTTTCATAATTATTTATGTAAGTCCACAGAAGATACCCTATCTATGGTTGTTGTAATTCTGGATGAAATCGCTGTGTTATGAAACTTGTAAACACTTGACCCTTATATATCAAAACCTAATAGATAAAAATGCAAACAATTTTTACTCGAGTTGTTGGAAATAGGTACCATTTATGAATGTTCAATAATTATGTCAAGATTTTATTATTTTGAACTTTTATATTCGAGTTTTTGTTATTACGAGTTTTCGCTTCACTTTGCTCGAATTATCTTCTAAACAATAAAATATAGATGGAGACACTAATGTCTTCAACGGAGATAATATATTTTCTTTTAAAACCTCTTACAGTTTCAGAGGTATAATCTTGTTAAGTTGAATAATGTTGAAGAATTTCCGTTTTTGTAATGGGAAATTAAAAGTTCCACCCATGAATAGTAAGCGAGTAAGTTGTAGTTCTCTCACCCTGAGAAGGCTATGTAACGATATATAATTGGAATATTGATCAGGTTGTCAGTTTATGAGATATAGTAGTTACAATTTTGATACTTCAATATTTCGAACAGTTTTAAGAATATTATTATACCTAATATATTTAGAGGAGAAACCATTCACGAACAAAGATGCTTTTTATGGAAAGAACAGCCGTAAAATGGATTTAACCGAAAGAGCTGAAACCTCCCATTATTTTGTCTGTGCTGGAATGAAAATATTTTAAAATGGATTCTAGGAGTTTAGCAATGCGTTATCGAGATTACAAACGTTTTCTTATGTATGTGTGTATCGTTTAGTATTCTAATTTGACGAATTCACTGCATCAGTAGTGGGTTAAGTTATGAGATAGAAAATTATTGAAGCTTTCAGCTTAAGTTTTATCATTTCTCGATAGAACATGCTTAGTCTATGTAGCTATATTAGGATCAGACAGTTGAATTTTAATAAAACTCGGTAATATTGATAAATCTTAAATCCTATGAAAAAATTAAAGACAACCAATATATATATATATATATATATATATATATATATATATATATATATATATTACAATAGAAAAAAAATTAAAAGAGAGAGAGAGATGTGTGCTTACGGGGAAGTAGCAAGGTCAAGGGGGATTGTGACCCCTTTTCCTGGTTGAAGCATGCTTTCAGTCCCGGGAAACACTCCCAGAAAGCACTAAATGCCTGAAGCAATCACCATCGTGAATGTGGGAAAAGCAGAATCCCTAGAGGAACACTAAGACCACAAAGCGATATAGAAGTTGTAAATATGAAAATACATTGCGAAAATTGCAAAAATTACATGTCAATACTGTATCACAATACCCGTCACAATGCAACTCAAAGTCCAAACAGTATCTAAAATAAACACGTAAGAATAAACGCCATTATAGCGAGTACCGCAGTCACAGTTACAGTGTTTATCACACATTTAAAGAATACGTGATAACCATTCATGGAAATAAGTATACTTTTCTGTTCTACATTTTTTGTAATATGACATGTAATAATGTCGCAAAAAGTTACTTCCCCGTAAGCACACCTCTCTCTCTCTCTTTTAATTTTTTTTTTTTTCTATTGTAATATTATATGGCAATAATTTTTAGAGCTGCATATGCGCCTAATTACTATATGCTTCTATATTTACTATTATCATTGATCTTGGATTGTTTTTCACTTGAGATATATATATATATATATATATATATATATATATATATATATATATTATAAAACCATTCTACTTTGAGGAGATTGTGGAAACTATCATTCCAATTCTGGGGACATATAAGATCAATTTTTTATTTATTTTTTTTATTTAAAGGCGGATGCTTTCTCTATGAATAAAAAATCCAATGTGGTAGCACATGAATTTCTCCTACTCTAATTCGAATTTTCGACCGCGTCACAATACTCTTCCTATGCATAGAAGGAAAGTGAAAATAACGAATTTTCGTCAAAATCGCAAAATTTTTCAAAGGTGTTTTTTAAAACTTACATTATATTTTAAATTTCCTACGGTGGTGTATTTATAGTTTTGCGAAGAACTTGACTATTACATTATGGTTTTACTACGTGATATAATTGGGATATTTCTTGTAAGATTCGTTTAAACAAAAGTAAAAATACTAACTCGCAGTACAAAGATTTCAGTACATTCTTAAAATACAAATATTCGGATACAATCTAGTAATACAAAGATTTCAGTACAATCTATCAATACAATTTTTGGTAGCTTGATTTTCAGTTTAAAATATTTGACTACTCGTTTAAAATGGAGTTTGTTAAAAAAGTACAATTACAAGAATATTTGCAAGTTTATTATTTTAATTTTGCTCATTGTGCTTTATATATATATTTTGTTTATAATTTTACAACACTATGCTTTGCTTCCACTTATAAATAGTTTTTGTTTTGAAGTGGTTTTGCTTTTAAAACCTTTTGATGCTAGTGTATTTTTTATATGCTTCTTAATAATAAAGATGCTTGCAACGACACAATGTCAGAAAAATGATTTTAAAATATTCTTAAAGAAAATGCACAGTGGGTTTACCCATTTAAACTATTTCAAATACAAAATTTGAATAATATCTGTAATGCATTGAAACATACACTTTTACTAAGTGCATTTATAATATATTTTTTTAGTTTAAAAGACATTTTCAGTACACTAAAGAAATAAAATAAAGTAAAATACATGTATTTCCATAAATAAAATAAATAAAATATAAATGATATTTTATTTAAAGCAATCTCAGAAGAATTCTAAATATTTTGATTCAAGTGCTACTTACTTTGTATATTAAAATACTTCGAAAAATTTTTAAAAACATGCTCAAAGAAATAAAGTAAAATATATAAAACATAGTTCAAAAGTAAAGTGCTCTTTTGAATTATGTACAATTGCTTTCAATTTCATTTAACAAAATCATTAAAAATAAGTGTAATCTACTTTTCACCAGAAACATGCATCACAAAACCGAATGAATTGAAATAAAAAAAAAACAGTGATTGAATAAATACCAGAATAACTTTGCAATATCCAGGAGTACTCTTAGAATTTTCTTTCTAATAGCGGCGTATATTTTCGAGTCTTTGAGTATGTAGCTAGATAAAAGATTCCATGAACTCATAAATTCTTGAAAGGAAAGTAAGTAAAAAGAAAAAATGCGCTGTTGTGAAATGGAGACACAAGAAAATTTATTTTTGATACATAGCAAAAATGTATTAAAAATATTTTTTATGGTTGTAATAAAGTAGCTTGAGATTGGTTCAACTTAGTTGAAAGAGATATAAAAATACTAAGATGAAATTTAAAGAAAAATATTTTGAGTAACACATAACTTCCATTGCAGATAACAGTATCGGTGGACCGGTTTAGTGTTTATTACGTGATCGTCATCATATCGGAATAACCGATATCACCTATGGCAGTAAAATACTTGCTGCAGTAATATTCCGATTACGTGAATCCCGACTATTAGTAAATCGGCTCAACCGAAATAGTCCTTATTTTTATTTTTTTAAATTGATATATTAATACATTTTTTTTCTTAATTATTTTATCCTCACCTGTATTTTCAATTGTTTTGTTAATTGAATGACGTAAATATATGATATATTAACATGTGGTACAGTGGTGATGCTAATATTATTTGACTTGTCGAGCTCTTCTTCAACAACAGCATAATTTATTCACTGCAGCAGGTATTTTCGCATCAATTAAGCCCTGCTCATCAGTCTTTATATTCAAGCTAGACGTCAACTTAAGATATCTGAGAACCTTGGCTATTTCCAAGAAAACTTCTATATTAAGAATTGAATTGATGTTGACACTTGATCGATAACGTTGACACTTGATTGATGTCGACTTGACCAATCAAATCAGATTTTACACGCTGGAGCGTTGGCTGTTTCATGAACTAGAGAAGAAACCTCAGACCACAATTTACGTCATCCCTCAATTTCGAAAATTACTATGGAATTTCGATTAACCGAAAATGATTCAGTTCCGTTCTTTTCAGAGAATTGGAATTTTACTATATTTGTAACAACATTTTGGGAACATTTTTGGATCAATGTGGGAACTGACCAATTTAGTCTTACCACGTAGCTTTTCTCCAATAATTCGAAAATTTAACTTCATTACACGAGGTACCGACAACTGTCGTCAAAGAACCCTCCTGCATAGGCGTTCCTGCTGTTAGTACGTTCCCACTATGGATAACATAAAATTAGACGTTGCAGCATCCTGTATCTTAAGCTGAAATTTCAAGAAATTTGAACGAATTCTTCATGAAATATACGAGCAGTCAAACTCGCATATATAACTGCCTAATACTTCCTTGAAGAAAGCATAAGAATATGAAATAAATTTCAAGAAACTAGCGATGTTTATTAAAGAAATACAATTTAGTTTTCAATGCTATTAAATCATCGCTAAGTTGCAGGCATTTTAACAGCGCCGTCAACTTAGTTAAACTGTGCCAGTCAAATTTTTCGACAAAGTCGACAAATATTACATGAATTAGGACAGTTGTTGACAACTGTGGTTGAGATAGCCCAGTGGTTAAAGGGGAGTCATCCGGAGTAGTTTCCTTTTATGATTGACAGCGCCCCAAACTATCCCGTATCTATGGAGAATTATAGGTACGATAAATCTGTAGGTCTGATAGTTCATACAACAGGTGATGGGTTAGAGCAAAGATGCCATAATCTTTGTGGTTACCAGCCTCATTGGGTTTCGGTCTAAATTGTTTGGTATTTTCTTGTTCGTTCAAACAGACACCTTGTGTCTTCAAGTACAGGTTAGTCGGACGTTTTGGATAGAAAATAGGTAGATTGACATACAGACAGATGCGGGGCACACAGAAGGTCTGTGTTCAATGGTTAACAGCGCCCCAAACTATTTACGTGCCTACACAGAGTATGGTCACGAAAAATTTTTAGGTCCAAAAGACCATCCGAGGGGTTATGGATTAGAAGAATGATGTGGTTGTTCCATATGGCTGTTGTTCTGTGTGGTTGCCACCTCCATTGTATTCCAGTCTAAATTATGGGACACGTACAAACAGATACCTTGCACATTTCCGTAGATCGGGAGGTATAGGTGGAAAGAAACAGAGGCAGACAGAAATACTGGCTTTCCTTAATTATATGCATTACTATAATTATTAAAACTAAGACTTGATAAAAGTGACGAATTTTGTCACATATCCCTTTAACACATTTTAGCTCACTGAGACCCCCCCCCCTCCAAAGTGTATACTGTAAAATATTTTAGCACATCTGCTGCTCTAAGGGAATTTAAAATACAGTTATATTTTAGTTCTGGGATTAATATAGATTGAAGTATATTAATGTTATTTTATTCTTTTGGTACACGGAGTCTTTTTAACGGATGCTACAGTTTAAAGTGCATTTCGTTCTAATCCGAGCATTGTATACACAATCATGTCTCCAATGTACCAACATTCAAACTTAGATTCTATACATCTGAAAGTCAAGACAGGGAATTTTTCGGTTATAAGTAGGTCTTGGAGCATGCAGGGAATTTATCCTTTATGAGTAACATGTACGTGTTTTTGATTCTATGAATTTTGTTGTCATAATTTAGTTAGTCAGTTCCCTTTGTTCAGAAAATGCGTATTTTCATTAGGAAAACAATTGAATTTTCTCAAATTTTTATTTTTAGTACAGAAGCCTCAAGGAAATGTTTTGCTATATAGTTCGGGATATATAGGCAACTGGTACCGTCTTAGCATCTTGAATATTATTTTTTTAAAAATTTAATTAATCATACGCTACATATAAAAAAACATTGAAAAAGAATAATAACATTCTAATGAAAATTCGAAGGCTGAGGAAATTTTAATACCATATTTTAACATATCAGGTTTGACAGAAAATCGATCTTCGAGAGCAAAAGGTTGTAGAAACTAATTACTTTTTTTGCTTGTGTCTTAAATGACCATCGATCGTCCATTTAAGACTAAAGTAATCAACAATAATATCGGAAAATCAGTTAAGACGTACAAGTCTATTTATCAACGTAATTAAAAAATCGATTTCCAGTTAATAACATGTCAAGTATAAAGTGTCTGAGTTACCAAATTTTTTTCATGTATATATATCTCATTATTTACAGTCGATTTTTAAATAAAATATAACTGTATTACTTATTACTTACTCCTTCTTATTTTTGCTTCATTATTTTTGTTTGGAATCTTTATTACACGCACACACACATACAAAGCTTGAAATTCCATTTTGCTCTATCAGAATGAAGTTGTAATGCTTTCACATGAAAATGAAATATGCATTGTAAGAATTGTCAATCAATTAACTTGATTAAATATATAGACTATTTCTATTCATATCACTATTGAATGTACCTATAGATTACTAGAAAATGTATTTAAGATTATTGGAAGAGGTAACCCGAATGTAGTTGGGGACCGTAATGCTGTAAGTGATAGAAAACATAATAAAAGTTAAATTAATAGAAAATTTATTAATAGAGTAATTAATTTTTATTGGAATATCTTTTCAATAAAATATCTCAAATACATATTTTTAAAAGGTAGTTTGGGAGATATAGGCAACTGGAACCATCTTATCATCTTGAAAGTTAATTTTTTTTAAAGATTTAAAAATTAGTCCTCCAAATATGAAAAAAAAAATCCTGTATGAAATTTTATACCATATTTTAACTTATCAGATTTTTCAGGAAGTCGATCGCCTGAGAACAAACGGCAGTAGAAAGTTATTACAATTTTTTTTCTGTCTTAAATGACCACCAATCCTCCGTTTAAGACTAAAGCAATCAACAATAATATCGGAAAACCAGTTTAGTCTTATATGATCATTTATTAACGTGATTAAATCATCGATTTTTTGTTAATACTATGTAAATAAGTATCGTGTGGGATATCAAATTGTATTGATGTATAACTCATGATTATCCGCTGAGTTTAAAATAAAATATGTTTGTAGTGCTCTTTACGTAGTATTTCTAACTTCTGCATAATTATTAACGATAACGATTCCCATTACATTATATGCAAACAGACTGTTGGAGATTGTATTATGTGCGATAAGGGCAAAGTTGCAATGCCAGTAATTGAAAATGAAATATACATTTAGAGTTTTTCTATCCGATTGACCTCATTGAATATAAAATGAGACTATTTCTCTATATAAGATAATTAGGAATAGCAACCCCCAGATTACTAAAATCATGTATCTAAGATTACTAGAAAATGTATTCCCTAAGACTCATTGCCGCTCTATCTTCATACGTCACATATAACTCGTATGAAGGTCCAGGACAAAGATTAAGTCCGCTATGCTGAACTTAAGTGAGTTAAAATATATGAGGTTTCACAAAGAAATGTATTAAAACTCTGAAATAGAGTAATTACTTTTTTTAGAGTAATTCATGATTCCTATTCATGCCAAAGATTAGAAATGTACGAGTCTTCAATTATCCGATGAGAGAAAATTAAAATTAAATTTATAAATGACGCATATATTGTTGAATTTGAAATTGTTTAATATGTGGGATTTGTCCTACGAATTCTATTTAGATCTCGTTAAAAATACACTTCTCCGGTCTTTCCGATGGCGTCATGATGAAAACTCTAAAATAATATTTTTGATTACTAAGGCATCGATTTACGTAAAACAACATAAAATAATTTAAAAAAAAAATACATTTTGCTGACAGGATATGAGCGATTTTGGGTTTCTAAGTGATACAAAAATTGAATAGTGTGTAAGGTAGAACAGGCGTCAATCCAGGAAACATTCCAGGAAGTTCAAGTCAATAAAACCAAAATTCTTCTTCTTTCGACCCAGACCGTTGGACCTACCCGAAGGTGTAAGGTATCTGTTTAAACCGATTCAGACCGGAATCTAGTGGGCGAGGCATCCACTGGGACCGTGCCCTTCTTCCTCTATCACAAACCTCTCGGATGGACTAAAACCAACATTGCGTCAGACAATTGACCAGACTTTTGGTCCTCGGTGTTTGACAGGTACCAAATAGGAATTTATATTTTGGTAATAAATGTGCTGTGCCCTTCGGGCAGGCCCTGGGTTTGGACTAATCGACAAATTCACCACAGGCGGCTTTGCGAACAAACCAATAAAGACACCTTACATAACGATGCTGGGATTCGAGATATCGGCAGGGTGTAAGAAGAGGAAAGAGCTATAAAACTGCCAGTGGAGTAAGAGGATGATATAAATTAACTTATAAATTCTGTAAAATCTGTGAAAGGTGTCTTTATTGGTTTGTTCGCAAAACCGCCTGTGGTGAATTTGTCGATTAGTCCAAACTCAAGGGCTGCCCGAAGGGCACAGCACATTTAATACCGAAATATAAATTCCTATTTGGTACCTGTCAAACACCGGGGACCAAAATTCTGGTCAATTGTCTGACGCAATGTTGGTTTTAGTCCATCCGAGAGGTTTGTGATAGAGGAAGTAGGGCACGGTCCCAGTGGATGCCTCGCCCACTAGATGTGTTCCTTGATATAAATCCACTAGATGTGTTCCTTGATATAAATCCACTAGATGTGTTCCTTGAAGGAAGCAGGCATATGCCAATTAAGTGATGACAGTTGTTTCAAGGGCGCTATAAGAACCCTTCTATAAGCTAAAAGAACCTTGCCCTTAACATTCACTGAGAACGTACTACGGCATTGTGTTCTGAATTTGATATTTTCTCGCAAGCAGTAGTTTTATTTATGCGGATGATAGAACTATCAAAGCAGTAGTTATTAGAGTGATGATAAAATGGCTCTCAACAAGCGGCCATTTCCAAAGTCTATGAAAAAATATTGCATTTAATGTCCGCTAGTGAACGTGATACCTAAGTTTGGTGCAAAAGAATGGAATACTGCCGGTATAGCACTAAGGTAAACCTTACCAAACTTAAGATAATAACAATGTATGCCATATTCATTATGCGTTGAAGACTTTTTCGGAAAACAAAATATATTGTATACGCTAGCGAGTCCTGTCCTGTCATCACATTGCTATCCGGCCATACTAACAACAACATGAATGCTTTTTTGGACATTGTTTACTGTAATTATACACATTTTATGAAATATGTTTCTAGGAAAAAAATGTATATAAATATAAATACAACCATCTTCTTTAAAGGCTACGAGTACATAATTTGTTTATTTTTCTACAGATGATGCTTATTTTTAGTTTGGAGCCAAAGATTTTATAATCAGATTATTATAAATCACCACGTAATTCTTCTGACCTGGGGCAGTAGTCAGTAAATTTAAGTGCAAAAGTCATATGCCTAACTATATCTTTTTTTACCATTACCGAATTAAAAAAAGTGCTCCAAAAATGTCTTTGGATCTGATCTGATGTATCACAGCACCGAATTTCTTAGCTGTGGGTCGTTTAGCTTTTCCGTTACTTGACCAATAGTTCAACATACAAACAAACTGGAAAACATACATACATTTTTTTATTGTATTATTATAGATAATATTAAGTGCTTATACTTTCTTTGTTCAAATTTTGAAACTAAATAAATTTTATCATTTTATAAAATTTATTTATTTGATTGTTTTCAATTGCACCGTTTTCCACAAATATAATATTCAAAAACTTTTATCTCTAATAAGTATAAATTGTTGAATTTGCATAATTGGGACATGCTATGCATGAGAAACTTGTCATAAATCTTTAACTAAATATTATTTTATTTTTTGTTCTGTCTAATAGATGGATTTTTATGATATGGTTTTTCAAACAAACCAGGAGAAAATAGCTTCATATGAGATTAAAAAAATACTGCAGTTTTGTATTTTCAGAAATAAAAAAGAAATGATTATGAAAATCTTAAAGTTAAAAATATACTATTTAGGTAATCTTCCAAAGATTAAATTGTCAAAAAGTAACAAAAAATAAATAATTTAACTAACTATATTTTAACCCCATACATTTAACTTTAAAATTGCTAGATTTACTTAGGTTGCAATAGTGCCATATATCTCTCATTTTGCATTTTGTAATTTAATGCATGAAAGTCTTGAATGGGACATAAATGGAGCAATGATTTGGGCAATCTCATTCTTTAAAGTAAGTTTAAAATCAATTAAGATTTTTAATGCAGGAATGTTAATTGCAGAATAGAATAAATTTTTGATGCTATTTACAGAAAAATTTTACATATATTTAGCATTTCAACAACATGTGTTTCCCATATTTAAACAAAAATATTATATTTAAATAAAAATATATATTTTTTGAACTTTTTTGATCCTATTGTTGGTTTTGTGCATAATTGAAATGGTCATTTCAGAAACAGAAGTACAGTAATGAGTCAGCTGGCGTTTTAGCAAAAAAGGGTAACATAGTTTATCTTGCCCCAAAACCCGTTCTGCAAAAGCTAGTTTATAGTAAAATTATGACGAATTGTAAAATTGACCTGGAAATTAAAGCAGGAAGCAAGGTTTGGGAGAATATCCTAGATAGTTGGAAAGCGTTTAACAACCAACATTGTCCTCGCAGGGAGGCAGTGGCCAATGTTAGATTGATTGGATCATAATTAGCTAGTTAAAAACCTTTATAAGATAGGAATTCTCCCAACGAACAGGTGCCCCATTTGTAGTGCTGATGCTATGAACTCAAGTCTTCTTCTAATGCGCCCTGGTTTAGATAAAGATTCCCAGCAGCAAGATGACGTTTTCAGATTGTATTAGGAAATTAGAACTTTTATGAACTGTTCCTGAGGTCTCGACCTCCTCTTCGACTCTTCTCATTGTCCTTTGTGTTTGTTTGATTTGTAATATTTTTGTTTCGTGTTTAGTTAGTTTTCTCTGCTTTGTATTTTTATCTTCGTATCATTGTGAGATGCCATATACGTAATGGATTGATTTCCAATAAAGCCATATGCAGCAACAGCAACAACAGAAACCGCATAGGTCATGCTGTGTAAAATGTGACTTATGATGTTTTGAAATGATCAATTCAATTAGATTATCTTCATATTATATTTCAAACACATATTTACATATAGGGTGCTTTCGTAACTTTTCAGATTTGTAGATATTCGCTGATCTGATAGATGTATATTTAGATTTTTTCCCTTCAAGATTAAGGTTTGATCGATGTATAAAAAAATAACTGTACTTAGATAGAACTGCAGAAATAGAACTGATAAAATATTAGCTGAAACTGCTGTCTTAAATACTCTGAAATTAAAAATACCTTGTTATTAGCTACAGCATAAAATTTTGCTTGAATGTCTTAACTGGTTATCGAAGCCTCCGTAATTATACTAAATTGTTGTAATACTTATCATTACTTTGCTATATTACTAAAGTACCCATGTTGTAACGAAATGCCACCTTTACTCCTATACTTCAGCTGTTACATATGGTAAAGCCAAGACATGTATACAGAAGCCAACAAATTTAACCTGTACGCTCTCTGTTTGCAAGTGCCACCAATTCTAAATACTAAGGATAAATAAATTTTGTTCTGACTTAATATAAAAACGCTAAATACATTCATTGATATTTTCATAAAAAATCTGATATGGGCAGCACATGGCATTCCTTATATATTGCAATGAATTTACTACTTCTACTGTAAAAAACAAGCAGACGGACGGAGAAGGGTTATTCTTATCATCGACTCTTATATTATTTCCAAGACATTGAGCTTTCATTAATTAGTCGTCATTTTCATTGATCAAATTTAAAAAAGTTGGCGACATTCCGCCAAAATCTCGCCACGCGTTATCGACGAAGAAATAAGTTATTCTTTTAGCAGATAAAGGACTATTGACGTTCAGATACAAAAGTATTACACAAAATATATATTCTTAGAAATGGATCGAGCTAATACCACGGGAATGGTGTCACCAAATGTATCGTATGATATTATTTATGAAAAGTCAACATATTTCACAATAAATAATATATTTTTTTATTTTATATGATTTTTTGATATTTTTTTAAATGCGCAATATCTCGAGAACGGTTTTAAACTTTGTGCCATCGTTTTCTAATGAAAAATTGCAGACTAAATGCTTATTTACGTAACATTATTAAAGGTTTTGAATTCTTGATGGTTTTTTCAAAATTTCACTCGAAAGTTTAGGTGGGTTCTGAACATTCGATTGCGTGTAAACACAATAGGCTTCCAGTATTTATGTATTGTAATTTTTGTACCAAATTTTGTTCGAATCGCTCTATTATTTCTTGAGATATCGTCTCCACAGGCTCACTGACTAACACACATTCACACACACAGACATCATCTCAAAAAGGTTTGATTCGTGTTAAGGGATGTTTGAAATGTGCTCTCTCGTCATCCCTTAATTCGAATTCGAGTTTTCGACGCCGTCACAATACTTTCTTTATACATTATGTACAAAATTAAAGTAACAATACTCCAAATGCTATCATTAATATATATTTAACATGCTATCATTAATATATATTTCAAATGATATCATTAATATATATTTTAAATGCTATCATTAATATATATTTATAATGATATCATTATAATCATATTTAACACTATCTATCAGTAATTATTACACAATTTATACAGAAATATCAAAATTATTTAACATAAAACAACGATCATTGTACAGATAAACTCCAAGTTTAAAATACTTAAGATTCTGTCTCAAAAGACATGGATTTTTTGCTGATTACAAGAAAGTCTAGAAATATGTTTTAAAGTTTTCCGGGAAAAGTTTTGTCTGAAAAAATCTATCCTTTTTGATAAAGAAGCTTATTTTTAAAAATAATAATGGAAAATGTATGTTTTCTTTGACATATCTTTTGAGTTCTATAACTCTAAAACTTTTTTTTTTCAAACTATTTTAACAGAATCAAAAGTTATTGTACTTTTACTTGTGTTAAAGCAATCAGCTTTAATAAAAATAAACGGAAATGTGTTATATGTTCAGCCAATTATTTCTATATAATTAAAAATACTTTTAGTGATTTAGATAAATAAAAATACTTTTAGTTTCCTCTCATTAAGTTATTTTCATTATACATAATTTCTACATAAAACTAGAAAAATTCAGCATGTATTTGTTATGTCAGGTCGCCTAAACAGCTGCTTATATCTTCGGATGAGTAGGGCGACGTGGGGCTTCAAGCATGTATTTGCTATGAGATATTGTGTTAGATCAAAGTTCACAGTTTTGTTGTTACTAAAATGTCATATACTTTGCTCTTAGTTTCTGTTCATAAAGTAATTAAACTGATTTAAAATATATCGCATTTGTAAATACTTACTCTAAAAGTTTTCAGATTTACCTCCTTGCCTGAAAATACACTTGTTTCTTTCTTTTAGTCCTCACTTTTTGATCTATATTATTACAAGAAATTTCCTGAAAACTTTTCAAGAGTATATCCAATGTAAACATAAGTATCATTTTAAATTTGATCAAGATTTTGTCTATAAATGACAATATTGCAATAGCTGGAAACTTTAAAAGTATTACCACGATATGTTGCTGCACAACACCGAGTTGAATATGATTATCATGAACTTCCCAGAAAATTTTGCCATTATAACTTTGATATGGATGTATGTAAGAACAAAGAGAAACTATATGAATAAGAAGAAATTCGAAAGTATCAAGAAGAAAGTTTGCTTTCACCAAGTGAAAACAATTTAAACAGTTGGGACTAGTATTGAATTATTTAATCTTTGTTGGTAGTTGAAGTATATAATCTCTTCGCCGTCAACAATTTTTTCAGAACAAAACTTTAGCACCTCTGGTTAAATTTGTGGCGAAAAATAAAATATAATTTTTGACATTATCGTTTTGATATCGATGTATGTAAGAACAAGAAAGATCAATCATGCATAAAGCATTATGAAACACGTTCCAACTTTAACGCGATTTTATTTTAACATCTCTAAAATGCGATACATTCCTCGGTAATATTTTTAAAATTATCACAATACTACATTAAATTTATATATTTGAAATCTTAAAACGTCATCGAAAAAAATGAACTTCATTCAAATGACGGCATTGAAATATAAATTGCCTTCTTCAATCATCTCTAAAATGCGAT
The DNA here is from genome assembly GCA_951213105.1 of Amaurobius ferox. Taxonomy (NCBI): domain Eukaryota; kingdom Metazoa; phylum Arthropoda; class Arachnida; order Araneae; family Amaurobiidae; genus Amaurobius; species Amaurobius ferox. The sequence goes on from OX578134.1 coordinate 50,347,270, forward strand.
GCATTCTTCTGTTATATTTTAAAAACAATTATAACAATACAATAATTTATTACATTTGAAAACTTCATGAAAACAAATGAAATTTATTCAAATGACGTCATCGAAATATAACACGCCTGGCTCTCTCTATAAAAGTAGTATTTCATTCATACACTTTTTTCCATTCATTTCTTTCCTCATAATACTATAATAATTTATTTTATTTAAAAACTTAAGACAATGGAGATGCAAGTAATTAAACTCTATACTTAAAACTTAATCGAAAAACTTAATCAATAGTCGTGTAAAATCAATGAATATTTCATTTATATCAGCTATATTGCAGATTCCATGAGCTAATTTTTCTTTAAAGAAATGCAACAATTCTTATACAACTCATTCTACAACTTTTGGTATTAACAATCTCCATAAGTGAACATTTGGCTGCGTTGTACAAATAACCAAAGTCGGATGATCATTTAAACTCAAATATATTGCAATTACGTTGTTTCAGTACGTAGATGCCCAGAATTTAAGCAAAAATAAAACGGTTTTAGGGCGGATACAGCACTCAATATGAATTAAAAAGAACTTTAAAAATCTCGATTGTGATACAAGATGGATGCCATATTTTATTTTAAAGTGGGTCACGTGATCTCTTCATATGAATGGTGTAATTATTATTTTAATTTTTAACTACTGAAAAACTACTGAATATATTTTGCTGAATTTTTTTTTTTATATATTTTATGGGATAATTTGAATATTTTCTAAAACTTTCGAAGCAATTTGTTAATTTTAAATACACTTAAAAAATGTTTAAAGAACTAGATCCCATAGGGGTCAATGTACTTCATTTTTTCAACCTGAGTTCATTCCAAAACTAATTGAGTGATATTATTCATTTATAGTCCCATAGGTTCCACAGACCGTCTGAACAACATACTAAAATTTAATTTTGATAAAGTCATTTTTACGGAAGTTATCATGCTAACGGATAGACAGACAGACAGACAGAATGAACAAAGTCATAAACATTTTTTAACTATGTTGCAAAATGTTAAAAAGAATAAAGTGTCTCCTTATATCTCACTTTATTTCTTGACGTTATAACTGTAATAGAGACGGATGAATATTATCCGGAAATTATAGCGTACAAAAATTATTAGAGATATTTCTATAGCGGGAGATATATTTCTTGCTGTCATCTGAAATGGGAGCGTTTTTGTAAAATTCAAATTAGTTTTAAGTTATTTAACGTTGATATGTAATTTCTACCGATTTTCAAATAAATCGATTTTTTGGTAAGATAATATATTACAAAATACATATAATTTGCAGGACCTTCAAACCGAAATTCCTGAAAAATTATTTCATATCTCTAAGAAAAGGAAGTATGCATGGAATTTAATATATTGTCAGATCGCTAAATTGAAGACACACACAATCGCAATTTTTGGCATAAATATGGAGTGATGTCGTCGCACTCTAAATTCATGTGACTTGTTGTTTAAAATCCCAATTAAACATTTAGTAAAACTTCTTATATGCTTTAAAATGTGCCTTAGCAGACTAACAGAACCACATTTGTTGACCTTAATCGGGTAGGGTTTTTGACGTCTCCGGTTTCTTGTCATCAGAACTGGAGGGGGTAGGGCATGTTCGTTGCTACGAGTTTCACCGATATGTTATGTTCCCAAAAGTCATGATATCATAAAAGGCTTGTTTTTTATTTTAAACGGGTGTATAATGTGTTTTTTGTTTTTCGGGAGTTTGCTGTAACTCTCGGTTGATTTCACGCAAATCTCAGGAGTTATGGAGAACGAGTGATTTTGTGAAATTGTGTTTGAAAATTGTTTATTTGTGTTTGACATGTAGAATACTCCGTTTTATTTTTTAATTTATTTTATGGATGACAGATGATCGGATTGCAACGTTTTATTACAATTTCTGAAATTGCAAAAAGCGTTTAAAATTTGTCTAGCAGATTTAGGCACTTATATAAGATGTTTTAAGACTGTGCAGCAGCACGTGTGTTCAAGCAGTGGACGACTATGCCTGTTTTTAAAACTTAGGTGAATGAATGCAATTAATATGTGTTTCAATTCCCGGGCAATTAATACTGTATATAAATAATTTTATTTATTCTTCAACACTAGAACCGCGGCTTTTTCGATATACCATCGATGGGTCAAATTGACCTAGAGAATAAAAATGGATGTTTTAGTACAAAAATAAGAATTAATTTTTATGGTAATGGAAATTATTCATTTCCTTGAGAGTAATATTAAGATTATGTAATATAATGTCGGAAATTATGAAAATGCTGATTTCAAAATAAGCATAAAATACATACAAATTTCATTTTTATAAGGAGTTTTGCTATTGCCGCGTAAGTTTTTAAGAACATTTTATAAACTAATATTTACAACAGTTTGTAACAAAATAAAATATAGCGTAATTGTCAATGCTTCTACAAATACGAAAGCGTTTTAGTACAAAAATAAAATGTGTATGTCTTGGTTGAAGAAGTAGGAAGAAATCTAGGGTAAAAACAATTGACTTTCTTACGAATAAGGTGTTCTTCCATAGGCCATCTACCATACACAGTTAGAGCAACTTTTTTTATATATGTTGTGTTGTTGCCACAGACTAGTATTTTACAATCGGAACAAATGTCAACAGTTTTGTTTCCAGACTTTACTTCAAAACTTTACAACGAACTCATTCCTGCGCTGCTACGGAATATCCGTTAGTCGCAGATGTTCGCTGTATGTTCGGATTGTTTCTTTTGCAATTATACACAATATAAGGACTCCGTAGCTCTTCAATAAGTTGTTGAAGGAGTTTCCTCCTTGAAAGGGTTTTACCGGTAACTGCTTTATACAAAATCCAAGAATTAATTCGAGAGAGATCAAGGGACATGAAATGGCCACCTCCTGGATCCTGTTTTTAACGACTATTTTTGTTCATTTGATCGGCAATATCTACACCAAATTTTGTAGAATTATAAAACGATATTGTCTCTGGAAGCTTTTTCGGAACATTATTATCAATATCAACTGTGACGTGAAGTGAGCTGAGAAATAAGACGTGTTTATTTATTTTCCTTTTCTAAACTGGCATAGTAATCATTTCGTTTAAGCAATAATGTTCCATATAACGGGTTCTTCATTTTTTTCACAATTTCAGGAATTTCCCTTCGAATTCGCTTTACTGTCCTTACCGAGCTTCTATTATTTTCTTTTAGAAACTGTGACAGTCTCAGTGTGGTTGTTGTTGGTGAGACCCAGACCGTCCGACCAACCAGAAACAGCAGTAAGGTTACATCTTCAGTGTTGTGAAGAAGTTGTCTGTCTTGACATTTCTTCCTTTGTTTTTAAAAGCTTTCACTAGACGCAAAACGACGTATGCGGAAAGAGGTTGATTTTCAGGACGCTGCTCATCTTTACCTAGATATAGGAAGCCATTTAGTATGTACTTAGTGTCAACATCAGTAACGAGCCAGAATTTTATTCCAAATTTATCTGATTTATTTAGCATATATCGTTTAAAACGACATCTGGCTTTTGTAGGAAACAGTTGCTCATCGATAGTTATATGAGGTCCTGGTTTGTAGCTGGCGATCGAATTTACAATAAATTTCTCTCAAATTTCAGAAATAAGGCCAAACATATCTGTTTGAAGGCTTTCAGATCTTGTTGTTTTTATGTCAAATTGTAAGAATCTCAGAATTTCTCTGAATATGTCTCTTGCCATAGTGTCGCGAATGAAAGGTGCACCCCAAACTACGGACCACACACTATCGAGTTCGAGACTTCTTGCACAGTATATACCTCGAGCATACAAAATTTCTGTAAAAGCGTCAAGTTCCTCTAAAGTTGAAGACCACTCATTTTTTCATAGTTGCCTGTGAGCTTCTTCCTCTGTACAATTTTTTATATGACGAAGCATTGGTTAATCTACAGTGCGCGAAAAAAGTATAAGGACAATACACAATTGAATGAAAATATACTTTATTTTCACTTTATCAAAATGAATTTTTGATATTTCTGACGTTTAATATGAAATTATACAATAACATTTACAACACATAAAACAACAAATATGAGCCTTAAGAAAGTAGACCTCATAAAGATTATCACTAAAGAAAATATAGAAAAAAAGTATAAGAACATGTTCTAAATTATATATTTAACATTTCTCTTAATAATCAAGAAAACCACCAATTTTTTTTCAATTACTTTAATAAGCCGCGAGGTCATCGATGCTGAAAGTTATTTTAGAGCGTCTATGGAAATGTTATTCCAAGTTTGTTTGATGGATAACACAAGATCCTGTTCATACTGAATTTGTGTGCCCTTTTTATAAACTTCTCGGGCTAGAAGGCCCCATAAATTTTCTATTTGATTAAGATTGGCACTCATCGCCGACTAATCAAGTAAATTTACTGAATTGGCTTCAAACCACAGGTTTGCATTCTTAGAAACGCGTATGGAAGCGTTATCCTGTTGGAAAATATAGTCTCCTGAAGTAAGTAGTGAGGCATCGGGTAATAAATGTTCGCCTACCATATCAATATATTTATCAGAGTTCATTTTGTAGTTGATAAAGATTATAGGCATGGTTCCGTTTGCTACAAAAGCGCCCCAAATCATTACTGTGCCCCCACTGCATTAACATTTGGCAAAACCTTCTTTGGTTTTACTCAGATTATACCAAAAATAGCAAAAACCATCTGACCCATCAAGATTGAACCTCTTTTCGTCCAAGAAGATTACATCAATCCATTTTGGACCGAGAGAAAAGTATTTTTTCGAAAATTCTTGTCTTCGTTCCTTATGTTCCTTTTTAACAGGCGGATGTGACATTAACTTTCCATTCCAAATATTCGAATGTTTACTCAAAACATTTTGAACTGTTCTTGTGCAACATGGTAAGTCCAAATTTCGTCTAACTTCATTTGCAGTTTCTTTTTTCTCACAAGCTCTTCTTACAACCATTATTTACTGTCGATGCGTTAGAATCTCTGGTCTTTCCTTCCAGTTCGTTTTTTTCATCCCATACATTCCAGGTTCTTTTAGAAATTATAAACTACAGTTTTAGATCTTTTAATTTTTTTCGAAATTTCATGTCCACTCAATCCACATTCTTTAAAAGCAAGAATTTTCCTTTTTTCATAGTCAGACAGATGAGTTCCTTCTGGCATCGTACACAATTGTGATGAAATGAGGCAAGTGTGAATTTTGTTTAGAAACCCAGTCTTTATATTTGAAATGGTCATTTTCTGCTTTCAATTATGCAAATTTTACTATAATTTTAGATGAAAAAGCAGTTATCCTTATACTTTTTTCCAAGATCACAGGGGTTTAAAATTTATACATATTTATTTTTGGAAAATATAACTAATTTACATGAAAAATAACTTAATTTTATCAATATATTTTATTTAAGAAACTTGCATTAATTTCCAGCTAAAAGATTTCTAGATTTGGCGAGTTTTCGCTCGCCCTTATATTTTTGTCGCGCAGTGTATAAGTAAACTCCACGAACTTGATGTTTATTTATTCTCAATGCTTCGCTTCGCGTAACGGGTTGGGCCGCAAGCTTCCTCACAAACACTGTGTTCAGCAATTCGTCCACGAATATTACTTCCTGAATACATGATTTCCCAATGCGTTCCGTTATATGCAACAAAAATTCCTGTTTTCACAAGATCCGACTTGGGGGTCTGATGATGTCATTTGTTTTCCGAGGTTTCTTTCGCAATTTTTAATCAGGGTCAGGATAAACAATTTCATTACTACCACATGTCACAGGAAATTCACAAAAATCAGATACATGAACAGCATTATCAGAAGATGTATATTTTTTATGTGAAGGCACATATTCATCATCATTAAAAACTAACTTTTCACCACTGCCGTATTCGGACTCATTTTCTGACAATTGTTGCAAGTATTCTAAAGTTTAGTAAGACTGCGTTTTCGTGACATGCTGTTCAGAGGGCAAGCTTTATCTGCACATGTTCTCCGGCATTGCAGGCTTATGTTCTATCTCTACAAAGAAAAAGTATCCCCCATGCAACGCCTTATCTTATCAGAAAGATAGCCTTATCTTATAAGAAAGATGGCCTTATCTTATCAGAAAGATCGCCTTATCTTATCAGAAAGGTGGCCTTATCTTATCGCGACCATCAAGGTGGTCTTTTTCACCCCCTTTTTCCGAAACAGAGGAAGAAGGAGCACTTCCACTTCGAAAAATTGCTGTGCCTTACTTTCCGTATACGTGGTGGTCTTTGGGTCTGAATGACTCATTCCGCGGTTTTAGGTATAAGTGTTAAAAACATTAAACTAATAAATGTCTAACGACTGAAATTTTTATAGGCCGTTATTCGCCTAATAATATGAAATGTCAAGATTTTGTATTTGGTTCCACTTGCAAATTTTTCAGAAAAAAAGGAACGGAATTAGATTTGGGTCAAATTGACCCATCTCGCGATTCTAGTGTTAAACGCAATTTTGGGTGTATAACTTGTAAGCGAAAACTCATAAAATAGATATTGCTTTTATCTATGTAGATACTGATTACGACACAAATGGAACTAAACTGTCTGAAAAGTGAAATCATGAGAAATTGCAGAGGCCACTCAAATTCCAGGTGTTTTTAATTTCCAGTACTGTGCAGGTCAGAGTATGCATGTATGATCTTTCATTTATGCAAAAACTCATAAAGTATCCGCCATAAGATTCTGGACTGCGTAGATTACTGTATTTTCCCACAAAATGATGTTAAATAAACATCGATGAAAGGTGACGTTTCATTAACTTCGTAATCAGTTTTGTTTCTGCGAAGAAAGTCTTAATGATCCCCAGTTAATGGCTTATTCCCTCTTGGGTATTTTGAACTGCGAATTTGATGCAGCTTTAAACATGCTACTATGTGTTGAGTTTCAAAAAATAAGCTTGCTTGATTTATTTAAAAGCAGAAAGTGTATTTGGCTTTGTCGGAAAATTAAAGCGGAGATTAATTGAATTCATTCATTCAATATTTCAAAAGGCGTAGTCAGGTCCGATATTTTAAATTAGAGAGCTGCAGTTCACTACCGTGTGTAAAAACAACCAGAATACTTTATTTTAAACGTATGCACAGTCGCACCTAGCCATTCTGAAATTTACATGCAGAATGAAAACGATAACTGCTGTACAAACGACATACGGTAATATTATAAAAATAAATAAATGCTATATTAGCGAATTTTCATTAAAACTTTGCCATTCCCTAGCACAATATTCATGATGATAACATAATACCAACACCATAGAATGATTTATTTCTAATTCACAATGCTAGTAAACTGATAAATGAAATACACTTCTTTATAAACATCCTGTTTTTCTATCTCGACAAATATGTGTCATTCTATCTTTATTGCCTCCTCGGAATAATACAGATTTTGAAGTCGACCTTTAATTGATTTTGAAGTCGACCTTTTTGATTTTGAAGTTGACCTTTAAATGTTTGCTTTCCGCAGGCGGGCTGCAACCTGTCACAGAGGAAGTAATAGTGTACTCATCGTTAATTCCGTTTTTCGCGATTTGCCATCCAGCTAGAGCCCCGGTTTGATTCTACATCTAGCGAATCTGCGGTATTTTGTTAAATGCTTTAGCACTTTACTCTATTTTTGCATGTTTCTTGAGCTTATTACGTGTTGGCTTCTGCGTTTTCATCACACAAGTGCAAGTCTATATTATTTGGAACTTCAGCGAAGGCAGACGCCCGGCCAGAAGGTATAGATTTAGTTTATGTTTAGTCCTGTGGAAATTAAATATTCATTTTTGTTCTAGAGTTTCTGCAAGTATGCTACCCAGTCTTTGCTCCTATGTTTCATTTACTGTTTAATGCGACTGTTTATTCCTTATGTGCACATTGTTCGTTGTCTTTTCTGTTGTATAGTTTTCGCTATGTTTTTTACTGTGTTACATATAATCAATGGTGTATCTGAGTCTTTGTTGAAACAATTCATTTTTAAAGCACTGACTTTGTTGAGATTAATATTACCAGTAGTGTTATTATCAATTTATAACAACCAGTTTGGTAAAGACTGCAGCCCGGAAAGGTTATAATCCCCCCCTTCGAAAATTTTGACCAGTTTTACTGTTAACTGTAAATTATATTATTTTATAAGTATTTTTTCATAATTATAGCATTTGTATTTCAAAATTACTTAAATTTTATGTTTTTGTCTTACTGTCACATGTCTCACTCTTTGAAGAAAAATGCAACAAAGCATTTATATATATATATATATATATAAATTTATTCAATTTTATATATATATATATATATATATTTATAATTGAATAAATTTTTTATTTTACTTGTATTTATATACCTGAGATTGATCATTAATAGAAAATGTTCTGTATAGAATAAGTAAAAGGAAGATGGACATTTCAACCCATCTTCCTTTCACTACACGGTATATATATATATATATATATATATATATATATATATATATATATATATATATATATATATATATATATATATATATATATATATATATATATATTCACGAGGTTCAATAGAAACTTCGAGTGATGAGGCTTGATATGCTCTGTATATTGATAACTTTTCTAGAAATGAACTGAATGTTTCAAAATTTGATTATGTGATTATAGATATGTGTTTCGCAGTATGACTTTTTCCCTGGTTGGATAGAAATGGAGCGTTCTGTACTCCTAGACACTGTTATACATTAAACAAAGATTGCTGGGATAAGCACTAACCGAATTTAACAAAATATTTCGGTGATGTCTAGCTTAAAGTTGAACAGATGGTGCCCTTTTAGTTGGTTGATTAAAGTTTAAGAGCGCAAAATATGAGTTGAAGACATGCTGCAAAATATGAAATAAGAATAAAAAAGTTAAAATGTATAATTGAAATCCGTGTTTTACAGAAATTTTTAGTGACAATTCTAATACGATCAACTTCTTTAATTTAGTAACAAGAAAGATCAATCATGCTTAAAGTATTGATTATGAAACACTTTCCAACTCCAATGCAATTTCATTTAAACATCTCTAAAATGCAATACATTCCTAAGTAATATTTTAAGACTTATCACAATACTACATTCATTTATTATATTTGAAAACTTAAACCTTTATCGAAAAAAATGAACTTCATTCAAATGACGGCATTGAAATAAAAATTGCCTGGTTTAAACATCACTAAAATGTGATACATTCCTCGGAAATATTTTTAAAGTCATCATAATACTACAAAAATGTATTATATTTGAAAACTTCATCGAAAACAACTGACATTCATTCAAATGACGTCATAGAAAAAAAAACAATCGTAGCTTCTTCTATAAAAGCAGCATTACATTCATAACATTTTCCCAATCATTTCATTCATCACAGTGCTAAAATAATTTATTTTATTTAAAAACTTAAAATCATGGAGCCACAAGTAATTAAACTCTATGCTTATAACTTCATCGATAAAAATCGTCCTGCTCTATGTAACAACAATGAATATTTCATTCATATCAGCTATGAAGACTCCACGATCTAAATACATTTGCGTTAAAAGAATATAGCAATTCTTATACAACTCATCCTACATATTTTGCTGTTTACATTTTACATAAGTGAAAAATAGGTTTCGTAGTAGAAATATTCAAATTTGGATGACAATTTGAACTCAAATATATTGTCATTGCGTTGTTTCAGTATGTAGATGTTTTAGGACGAATACAACACTCGATATGAAATAAAAAGAACTTTAAAAATCACTGATTTGCGACAAGATGGATGCCGTATTATATTTTGAAGTGGGTCACGTGATCTTTTCATATCATGGTCACGTGACCGCTTCATATAAGAGGTGTAATTATTATTTTAATTTTTATTTAAAAAACTACTGAATATATTTGCTGAAATTTTTTTATATATTTTATGGAATAATTTGAATATTACATAAAATTTTCGAAACAATATGTGAATTTTAAATCCGCTTAAAAAATATTTGAAAAATTAGGTCCTTTAGGGTTCAATGTATTTCATTTTTTCAACCCGGGTTCAATCCAAAACTAATTGAGTGATATTATTCATATATATTCCCATAGGTCCTACAGATCGTCTGAACAACATACTAAAATTTCATTTTGATTAAATCATTTTTACGGCAGTTATCGTGCTAACGGGCAGACAGACAGATGGACAGAATGGACATAGTCATAAACACTTTTCAACTTTGTTGTAATGGGCTAAAATCCGTCTTTGAGATACTTTAGCGTTTAGAAATGTTGACGTGGTAGCAATATTTTAAAGTGCGTTAAATTGAGAACTGATAAAATAAATTTTACTAGTGTGTGACTCCGCTCAACTTTATCAAGTCTATTTTAGGTAGCGTGTGATATTTTCTGCAAAAATTAATTTGAAAAATCTATATGGTAGGTTCAAATGATCACAAATATAACATTTTACACTTTATTTGAAAGAGCTTGAAAAAATATTTCGATTGATACCAAGTTTTAAAAATGCACCCCTTAGGGGTTGACTTTACTCCTCCCCCCCCCCGAGGGGGCTAGTCATATCGCGAATAGATTGTATCACTACTATTATGACTACAATGATTGAAACTGTAAAGTGTCGTGATCATTGAACCATAAATGAGTATATGAAACCATTTTATACATGATTATAATACTTTTTTCTATGTTGCCCTAAGAAAATATAAAATTTCGAATATTTCGCTCGCATTTAAAATGAAAATAATGTCATGTTCTCTATTTTTCGTTATCAAAACTGATAGTTTTGTAAAAATCGATTAATAATTATGGCAGATTCCGTGTACACAATAAATTGACCACAGCCTGACTTTGGTCATCATGTTAAAAGTATTTAAAAGGTATTCAGGAGGCCCTAAAGCATATATTAGCATTAAAATCTCGAAATTAAAAAATTTTGTGAAAACAATATTTTCTCTATATTATATTCTATAGGTTGAGAAAATAAAGATGTTTCTAAATTTGAAATTTTATATAATTTTACATAGGTACATATCTATATGTTGTTTTGTTCGACAAATGTACATTAAGGAATATGTAAAAATATATATATATAAACCTGCAGAGACAATTATGTGCTAGAAAAATTAGGATGCTTTTATATTTTTCGTTCCCAAAACCATTTGAAATAGCTGTTATATTTTATGCTGTTTTATAAATAACGTTTTTTCAAAACTTTTTGGCGCAATAATAGAGCAGTATTTGTATCAAATATATTTATTTTAGAGTGCTCCAGAATCTGAACAAAAACTCAAATTTGTATTTTAGGTCATCTAGACATTACTTACACACAAAAAGTATTCATTGTTACATAAAAAGTAAAAGCAGTACAGATTGCATATGTGTTGTCTTTTATTCACTGGTACGAAATCCTTAGTGCAATTATGTCTCCACCATTAAAGATTCCGGGTTTTATACAATACTGTCTTTCACCATAAAAGGATGTTAAGTAAACATCAAGGGAAGGTGGCGTTCCATTAATTCCATAATCATTCTTATTTTCTCGCAAAAGAAGCGTAATGATCTCCGGTTAATGGACTTTTCCCTCTCGGGTATTTAAGCATGTGGTTTGGATGCAGGTTTAAACACATAACATCATATGACAATAAATTTTATTTTTGCAAATGTATGCATTTTAATTTGTTTCCGTGAAAATTATATTTATTTTCTGAAAGTAGGGATGCATATAGTTAAATATGTGGATGATATAGAAAAGAAGGTATTAAAAGGGTTTGTATATATTTTACTGCAATCGATCTTTAAATAATATGTTAAAGTAGCTAGTTCAGTTTCAGAAAAATTATTAGAAAATTTCCTCAAAATCGAGAATTACTTGGTTAAAGAGGAAGAAATGAAGGGGGGGGGGGCGTCGGGATAAGTCAAGTCTTCGTAAAAGAAATCAGAGTAGTATTGGAAATGTTTTGATGAAAAATTGGTGAACAAAAGTAGTTAAAAATATTGATGTTGAAAGAATTTATATTTCTTTAACATTTTTATGCGACATATATACTCTTTTGCAAATAAAAAAACGAAGTACCATGAAGAAAGTGACTGCTTTTATTGAAACCAAATATACGTACAGCCCAAACACAAGTAATGAAATCACTATAAAATCAAGGCCGCAGGACCCATCAATGGTTAGCAATTGCATATGGAATTTTCGAATCAGTAATTGGTGAAAACCCCTGTTGGCGGCAATGCATGCTTGTATACGTCTCGATAAGGAGTGATAAAGTGTCCTAATGCCATCCTGCGATACATTCTGCCAGGCATTCCTCACTTGTTGCTCCAGATCTGCTATATTTCGGTGCCCGAATCTGGCGGCCTAGCATGTCACATACATGCTCGATTGGCGAAAGATCTGCTGACCTTGTTGCCCTTGAGTCGTATGTGACGTGGTATTATCTTGTTGGAAAATGGACCCAGAATGGCATGCCATGAAGAGTAACGCAAACGGCCCAAGGATTTCATAAGCATATTGTTGAGCTGTGAAAGTTATACTCCGGATGACTAGGATACGACCTGCTGTCGCGCGTTAGAGATAGCAACCCACACCATCACACCAGGGATAATGGGTGTCCGCCTGTATAAAACAAAGGCTGAATGGGACCTCTGGTTCTGGCGCCTACATACACGTACTCAATAGTCATATGCTGAAAAACTGAAGCGTGATTCTTCGCTGAACACTATGCGATGCCAGTCTGCTGGCAGCTATGATGCTCGGCTACGAGAGCACTCCAAACGTCTCTGTCGATGTTGTGGGGTTATGGTCAGATGTGTTAAAGGCCGCCGTGAGCGTAGCCCCACCTTAGACACACGTCGTGATATGGTGGAAGGTACCACGGTTGGTAAGGAAGATGCTGTAACACGTTGAATGGCGGACAATGATGTCGTTGGCTAGTTCGGACCTGTCGCACAATCATCAGATCTTACCTTACATTCATGCATCATGATCTTCCAGAGCCTTCATTCCGCCGATGAGTACCTTGCAGTCACCATTTCTCCCAGCACCCTTGCACAGAAGTGTCCGTTCGGTGCAGGTGACGCTCTATTTTTTGGTATGACCAGCCAGTTTCAAGCATCGAGAATATATAACCACGCTTGATCTCGTCCAATTGCTTAATTCCTCAAAAATGTCGTAATGACTCTATTGGTTGTGTATCTACGGAACGAGCGAAGTTAACGAGCAAATATAAACCGTGCACATTTTTAACCCGTTTTACAGGATGCTAGTTGTGCAGTAGAAAAGCGTGCTATAACCAATGTTAATACTCATTGTTCTTGCAAATTTAATCATGTGAGACTTTGTATAAAGTAATTTGTATGTGAAATTTTGAGATAATCGGATTATTTTTTATGGTTTTCCGTTGTGTTTTTTTTTTGTTTTTTGCAAAAGAATGCATGTATGTATGTATATCTCATCTTATTCCGAATTCTCTATTTAATATTGAACCTCTCGGATTTTCATAAAATATTGCTAACAATTCGGTAACATACAGGACACTTCAGAAATTTTGATTGATTTAAGAATTAATCTAAAAATTAAAAACTTCGTTAGAAAATTGCATTTCAATGCTGAGTAAGTTATCAACCGGTTTCAAAAAATTGAGAACCTTCTTCAATATAAATGAGACCATTACAAAAAGAGATCACCGTTATCAACAAGGTCAAGAGTGTTTTTATCAAACTATAGTTGCATTATATGACCACAGAAAGCAATTTCTTAAAGTAGTTAATATGTCTCAATTATCCATACAAATAAGACTATTTATTATCTTTGTAACCAGCTGATACCGTAGTCAGCCTTCATACGTTGATATACTCTGTCAAATGTTTTTTTAGACTAAAATTTTTTTCTGGTGTCATGTGACACTGGTATTATTCATCAGCCATTGCTCTTGTTGGTACTAATTCTCCGTCTTGTTTATACTGACAAATATGATTTTTCTTTGGTTTTGTAATCAGTTTATATGTTATCCAACATCTGGGTGCTGTTGTCAAGCGAAGATTATTTCTTTTATGGGTCCTCCTGCTTCGCACTTGTATATATTACTAACTGATCAACTTCTTTTATGTAATGAATTATCTTGAATTAGCTAAAATATTGCGTATATGCACAATGCATTTCAAAACATTATTTTGCAGTATAGTATCTTTGCTAGTAATCATCATGATCAACTGATTTAAAAACTTATTCATGATGTGCTTAAAATGTTTCTACACACAGATATCTAGATAACGAAAAGTTAAGATCACAAACATTTGATATACAAAATAGAATTTCGAAAGAAACTTAACACAATATATCTTGTTTCATGATGCCATACTTTAAATGTCATTGAAGGAATTTAATAAAGGCAGTAAAAATATGTCCTCGCTTTCCTCGGGATATTTTTTTTTCAATTTTAGGAGCGTCAGATAATCGATCTTTCTCCAAATAACGCGTTGTCACTGCTTTTTGTTTAAGTTTGTTTAAAGTATTTTCCAGAAATACAAATGCGAGAAATGGGTAATGTATTTATAAAACATAATTAATAATATTTTCTGTTGTCTTTAAAAACTATAATGCAGTCTGTTTAGAAAAAAAAGTTAGAATCACTTAATTCTGAATCATGATTCCGGTTTGTCTAATCTTATTATTTTAGCAATATTTTAATTAGCGATGTTTTGACATTTTTTTGCAAGTTTCGATGCATGAAAAACATAATTAAAAAATGTGATATTGGCAGCACATACCTATACAGAATTACATTAATTTCATTTTTTGTAATTATGTATATGTCATATCAATTTGCTTTTTATCGTAACAAAAAACCCTGTTAGAGAAAACAGGTTTAGGGGATATGCAGTTTGCAGTTTAAAAATAACTTTATTGTTGGGTGACTTGGTTCATTTCAAAATGACATTAAATGGACATAAAGTCAAGGGACCTGCTCTATATATTACACAGTGTTTTATATATGCAAGATTGTGTCCAACTGGGCACTCACGTATTGTGCAACTTGGTTCTGCTGTCAGTGTAGTTCCTCCATATTGCCGGGTTTGTGTTGCATTTGGTTTGAAGGCAAAGTGACAACCACGGTGGTAAAAAGTAGTCAAATCCCCTTAAAAGTGGCCATATTTTTTAATGATGACATTCTTATGATATTATCAACACTATGACGTCACTGGAAAATGTAAATGTTTTCATTATTTGTAGCTCTTTTGCATATGAATCATATGTTTCTTTCATATCATAAATATGTTTCCTTTATATCATACATCTATTTTCTTTATACGTACATATGGTATATATCGGAAAGCACCAAGAGGTCAAAACCGGAAACCACGACCTGAAATCGGTTAAGGGTCATTCCCAGACTGGGACCTTAATAATGTATTAAGCAAAAGCCAAAAGTATCAGATACAAGAAAGGAGTAAACATATAGCAGCAGGCCAGAGAGTGAAATTCGTCTCTCAAGTAGAGCAATGGATAACTGTTTCTTCAGATCTTAATAGGAGAGACACTTCACTTCGAGGAAGAAGAACAAGAATTTGGTCAACGTCAAAACAGTAGGGATGACTTTTTGCCTTAAGGTGGTTTCAGCTTGGTCTATATTAACAATGGATCAATACCCAAACAGAACTCAAGGCAATTTCATACAAAAAGACTTAGTATTATAATTTGTACTAGAACAAAATTTGCACTTAAGAGCAAACTCTCGATAAATAACAATCCAGCTCGATAAATAATAATACAAATTATAAAATACTAAATAACATAAAATCCAGAGGTACAATCATGTTTAAAAAAAGGCCAGTTACCTAGGTACTAAAACAAGTAAGTCAAAACGAGCAACACACGCGTAACAAACAATCTAATAAAAGTGCTGCATACATAAACATAGAGTAAACTCAACAGCTTCCATAACAAAAATGTGCACGAGTATAGGTATTTAAATTACATATTCATCAAGAGTAATAATATAAAATCGTAAATTTACAAAGAAAGCAACCATCAAGGTAAAAAGCGTACTTTAAATAAAAACAAAGACTTCACGCATAGTGATATAAAACTCAATAAAAACAAGTAACAGTGTCCCACAATAAGAAAGTAAAAAGTGATACATCTATATCAAAGAACCAACAGTAAGATATGCAAGTGTACGTAATAACGCTGTAATATAATGTAGAATAATACATCTGTACTTTTAATGCTTCAGTAACTCAGTCTCGACTTTCCTCCAATTGTTGCAAGTATTCTGAAGCTTAGTAAGTATACGACTGCGTTTTCGTGACATGCTGTTGAAAGAGCAAGCTCTATCTGCACTTGTTCTCTCCCGTTGCAGCCTTATGTTCTATCTCTACAAAGAAAAATGAATCCCCCTGCAACGTCCTATTTTATCAGAAAGATCGCCTTATCTTATCAGAAAGATCGCCTTATCTTATCAGAAGGATGACCTTATCATATCGCGACCTTCAAGGTGGCCTTTTGTTCACCCCCTTTTTCGGAAAAAGAAGAAGAAACGAGCATTTCTATTTCCGAAAAATGTTGTGCCTTACTTTCCGTCTTCGTGGTCGTGTTTGGATCAGAATGACTCATTCCGCGGTTTTAGCTATAAGTGTTAAAAACTTTAAACTAATAAATGTCTAACGACTGATATTTTTATAGGCCGTTATTCGCCTAATATTATGAAATGTCAAGATTTTGTATTTGGTTCCACTTGTAAATTTTAAGAAAAAAGGAAACGGAATTAGATTTCGGTCTAATTGACTCATCCCGCGATTCTAGTGTTAAACACAATTCTGGGTGCATAACTTGCAAGCGAAAACTCATAAAATATGCATTGCTTTTATCTATGTAGATAATGATCACGACACAAATGCATCTAAACTGTCTGAAAAGTGAAATCATGAGAAATTGTAGAGGTCCCTCAAATTCCAGGTGATTTTAATTTCCAGTACTGTGCAGGTCAGAGTATGGATGTATGCTCTTCCATCTATTCATTTACGCAAAAACTCACAAAATATCCGCCATACGATTCTGGACTGCGTAGATTATTGTATTTTTCCACAAAATGATGTTAAATAAGCATCGATGAAAGGTGACGTTTCATTAACTTCGTAATCAGTTTTGTTTCTGCGAAGGAAGTCTTAATGATCCCTAGTTAATGGCTTTTTCCCTCTTGGGTATTTTGAATTGCCGATTTGATGCAGCCTTAAACATGCTACTATGTATTGAAGTTTAAAAAATAAGATTGCTTGATTTATTTAAAAGCAGAAACTGTATTTGGCTTTGTCGGAAAATTAAAGAGGAGATTAATTGAATTCATTCAATCAATATTTCAAAAGGCGTAGTCAGGTCCGATTTTTTAAATTAGAGAGCTGCAGTTCACTACCGTGTATAAAAACAACCAGAATACTTTATTTTAAACGTATGCACAGTCGCACCTAGCCATTCTGAAATTTACATGCAGAACGAAAACGATAACTGCTGTACAAATGACATACGATAATATTAAAAAAATAAATAAATGCTATATCAGCGAATTTTCATTAAAACTTTGCCATTCCCTAGCACAATATTCATGATGACATATTTTTAATTCGCAATGCTAGTGAACTGATAACTAAAATACACTAATTTATAAACAGCATGTTTTTCTATCTCGACAAATATGTGTCATTCTATCTTTATTGCCTTCTCGGAATAATATTGATTTTAAAGTCGAATTTTCGTCGATTTCAAGTCGACCTTTTATTGATTTTGAAGTCAAACTTTTTGGTTTTGAAGTCCACCTTTATAAGTTTGCTTTCCTCAGGCGGGTTGCAAACTGTCACAGAGGGAGTAATTGTGTACTCATCGTTAATTCCGTTTTTCGCGATTTGCCATCCAGCTAGAACCCCGCTTTGGTTCTACACCGAGCGGATCTGCGGTATTTTGTTAAATGCTTTAGCACTTTGCTCTATTATTTGCATGTTTCTTGAGCGTATTACATGTTGGCTTCTGCTTTTTAATCACACAGATAGACGTCTATATTATTTCGACCTTCAGCGAAGGCAGACGCCGGGCCAGAAGGTACAGTTTTAGGTTATGTTTAGTTCTGCAGGAATTAAATAGTCATTTTTGTTCTAGAGTTTTTACAAGTATGCTACCCAGTCGTTGCTTCTATGTTTCATTTACTGTTTAATGCGACTGTTTATTCCTTTTGTACACATTGTTCGTTGTCTTTTCTGTTGTATAGTTTTTGCTATGTTTTTGACTGTGTTATATATAATCAATGGTGTATCTGAGTCTTTGTTGGAACAGTTCATTTCTAAAACATAGATTTGAGATTAATATTACCAGTAGGGTTATTATCATTTTATAACAACCAGTTTGGCAAAGACGGTAGCTAGGAAAGTTTTAATCCCCCTTCGAATAATTTCGACTAGTTTTACTGTTAATTGTAAATTATTTTAATAAGTATTTTTTCATAATTATAGTATTTGTTTTTCAAAATTACTTAAATTTTATATTTTTGTTTCACTGTCTCATGTCTTACTCTTATATATATATATATATATATATATATATATATATATATATATATATATATATATATATACATATAGATGTAACTATTAACCTCATCTAAAACAATCTACTGAAAATATATCCAAAGGCGCTAAGCTGCTCAATCAAGTACATTTATGTACTACAAAAGAAATAGAAAATTGAAGAATTAGAAAATTGAAGAATGACAATGTATCAAAATTTCGCCGGGGGGGATTGTGACCCCCACTTCCCGGTTTAGCCAGCTTCATATCATGAAGACACTCCCGGAAGCGGATACAATGTCGCATACCTAGTACATATACTAAAACTAAAAATGTATAAAATTTGAAAGACCAATACTGACTTTACACCTAACCCTAAACAACGAGATTTACAACATCCAAACAGAAACTCAAAATACATTGTAAATATCAAATATCTTACACCAATATCAAGATAAACAAGCCCCGCATACACTTCACCACTCTAACCTCAAAAAAGTAATAGACACATACTTTGTACAAATTGAACTCCATCAGACTGTTAAACAATGACATCCGCAATGCTGCGCATCTTCAGATCAGACTGAAAGTGTACTCCCATTTAAATACAAGTTGTAACTCTCTTTTATACATTTTTAGTTTTAGTATATGTACTAGGTATGCGACATTGTATCCGCTTCCGGGAGTGTCGTCATGACATGAAGCTGGCTAAACTGGGAAGTGGGGGTCACAATCCCCCCCAGCGAAATTTTGATACATTGTCATTCTTCAATTTTCTAATTCTTCAATTTTCTATTTATTTTGTGGTATATATATATATATATATATATATATATATAATTGAAAAACTTTTTTATTTTACTTGTATTATATACCTGAGATTGATCATTAATAGAAATTGTTCTGTATAGCAAAAGTTAAAGGAAGATGGACACATTTCAATCCATCTTCCTTTCACTACCCGGTAAATATATATATTCACGAGGGTCAATGTTGATAACTTTTCTGGAAATGAACTGAATGTTTCAAAATTTGATTATGTGATTATAGATATGTGTTTCACAGTATGCGTTTTCCCCTTGTTGGATAGAAATAGAGCGTGCTGTACTTCTGGACACTGTTATACTTTAACTAACCATTGCTAGTGTAAGCACTAACCAATTTAACAAAATATTTAGCTGATGTCTAGTTCAACGTTGAACAGATGGGGCTCTTTTTGTTGGTTGATTGAAGTTTAAGAGCGCAAAATATGAGTTGAAGACATGCTGCAAAATATGAAATAATAATAAACAAATTAAAATATGAATGAATAAAATCCGAGTTTTATAGGTAATATTCAGTGACAATTCTAATACGATCAACCTCATTAATTTAATAAAAACTGTCCTTGAGATACTTTAACGTTTAGAAATGTTGACGAGCTAGCAATATTAAAAAGTGCGTTAAATTGAGAACTGTTAAAAAAATATTACTGGAGTGTGACTCCGCTTAACTTTATCAAGTCCATTTTAGATAGTGAGTGATATTTTTTGCAAAAATTAATTTGAAAAATATGTAAGGTTGGTTCAAATGATCACAATAATAGCATTTTACACTTCATTTGAAAGGGCTTGAAAAAATATTTCGATTGATATCAAGTTTTAAAAATGCACCCCTTAGGGTTTAACTTTCTTCCTCCCCCCCCCCGAGGGGGCTAGTGATGTCGCGAATAGATTGTAATACTACTATTATGACTACAATGATTGAAAATGTAAAGTGTCGTGATCATTGAACCATAAATGATTATATGAAACCATTTTATACATGATTAAATTACTTTTTTTTCTATGTTGTCCTGCTAAGAAAATATAAAATTTCGAATATTTCGCTCGTATTTAAAAAGAAAATGATGTCTTGTTCTCGATTTTTCTTTAACAAATCCGATAGTTTTGTGAAAATCGATTAATACTTATGGCAGGTACCGTGTACACAATAAATTGACCACAGGCAGACGGTCATCATGCTCTAAAAGTATTTAAATGTATTCAGGAGACCCTAAAGCATGTATTAGTATTAAAATCTCGAAATTAAAAATTTTTGTAAAACAATATGTTCTCTATATTATATTCTGAGTTAATAATAGGTTGAGATAATAAAGGTGTTTCTGAATTTGAGATTTTATATAATTTACATAGGTATCTACATGTTGTTTTGTTCGAAATTTGTACATTTCGGAATATGTGAAAAAATATATATATAAACCTGCAGAGACAATTATGTGCTAGCAAAATTGGGATACTTTTATGTTTTTCGTTTCCGAAACCATTTAAAATCGCTGTTATATTTTATGTTGTTTTATAACTAATGTTTTTTCAAAACATTTTGGAGCAATAATAGAGCAATATTTGTATTAATTAGATTTATTTTAGAGTGCTCCAAAACCTGACCAAAAACTCAAATTTGTATTTTAGGTCATCTAAACATTGCTTACACACAATAACTATGCATTGTTACATAAAAAGTAAAAGCAGTACAGATTGGATATGTGTTGTCTTTTATTCGCTGGAACGAAATCCTTAGTGCAATTATGTCTCCACCATTAAAGATTCCGGGCTTTATACAATACTGTCTTTCACCATAAAAGGATGTTAAGTAAACATCAAGGGAAGGTGGCGTTCCATTAATTCCATAATCATTCTTATTTTCTCGCAAAAGAAGCGTAATGATCTCCTGTTAATGGACTTTTCCCTCTCGGGTATTTAAGCATGTGGTTAGGATGCAGGTTTAAACACGTAACATCATATGACAATAAATTTTATTTTTGCAAATGTATGCATTTTAATTTGTTTCTGAGAAAATTATATTTATTTTCTGAAAGTAGGGATGCATGTAGTTAAATATGTGGATGATATAAAAAAGAAGGTTTATGTATTAAAAGGGTTTGTATATGCTGCAATCGATCTTTAAATAATATGTTAAAGTAGCTAGTTCAGTTTCAGAAAACTTGGTAGAAGATTTTCTTAAAATCGAGAATTACTTGGTTAAAGGGAAGTAAATGAAGGGGGGCGGGGGGTCTGGAGAAGTCAAGTCTTCGTAAAAGAAATCAGAGTAGTATTGGAAATGTTTTGATGAAAAATTGGTGAACAAAAGTAGTTAAAAATATTGATGTTGAAAGAAAGGTTTTTATTTTTTCAACATTTTTATGCGACATATATACTCTTTTGAAAATAAACAAGAAAGATCAATCATGCATAAGCATTGATTATGAAACACTTTCCAACTGAAATGTAATTTCATTTAAAAATTTCTAAAATGTGATTCATTCAGTGGTAATATCTTTTACATTATCACAGAACTACAGTAATTTATTATACTTAAATATTTAAAACTGTATCGAAATATAAATCATCTGATTCTTTATGCAAAATCAATGAATATTTCATTCATATAACTTGTATTCCAGACTCCAGAGCTAAATAATTTTGTGTGAAAAAAATTCAGCAATTCTTATGTAATTCATCTTACAATCGCTTGAGATATTTGCATTCTGCATATGTTAAAATTAGGCTTCCTTGAAGAAATAATAAAAGTTTAGGGATCATTTAAAATCACAACTATTGTAATTGCATAGGCACGGAATTTAGATACACAGATAATACACAGATAATATATATGTGTATGTGTATGTACTCAAAGTATTGGAATCGTGCCGAGGATCGGAACTCGAATTTTCAAAGTATCTACACGTTTTGGGACTTCTAGAACACGAAAAAACTACTTTTAGGAAGACGTCTGTGTGTGTAAGGGTGTATCTGTGTATGTTTCTGTGTGTCTGTGTGGATATTACATCCACTCTAATTGAAAAACTAATGGACCGAATTTCATACAATTTGGTAGGTATGTTTTTTGTGGGAAATCCTGATGTTCATTAGATTATAGTACGATTCGTAATAAAAGAATCTGCCTTCTTTGCGAAATGGCCGCAGAAATTGCCTTTATCCACTCTAGCTAAAAACTAATGA
This sequence comes from Amaurobius ferox, assembly GCA_951213105.1. Lineage (NCBI taxonomy): Eukaryota > Metazoa > Arthropoda > Arachnida > Araneae > Amaurobiidae > Amaurobius > Amaurobius ferox. The sequence goes on from OX578134.1 coordinate 50,369,854, forward strand.
ACCAAATTTAACAAAATTTAGAGTATAATATTTCAATAACCTACAAGTGATTTATATACCAAATTTAACAAAATTTTGTATATAAATCATTTGTAGGTTATTCTACTACGATTCGGGAAAAAGGAACGGGCTATTTTTGCGAAATGGCCAGCAAAAATCGTTATATATAAAAATAAAAGAATACGTGTGCTCAATTATATCAATTAAATTCCTATTTTATATGTGATTTTTGACAACAAAAAGAATAAGACTAACCCCATTACTCTAGGACTAGCCGTTCTTGAGATATTCTAGTTTTTTCGCGTTTTCGCTACGCCACCTTTGACAATAAGTCCAGCTATCAAATGAGAACCAAATTTAAGTTTAACGTGTAAATGCAATGTCATTTAAAATACTTATGTTGTGCAGATAAACTCAAATTATCATTGAATAAATAAAGAGAACGAATATGAGTCTGCAGAGAAAGACATGTGCTGTCCACATCAGAATTTTTAACAATATTACACCAATGATTTATAGAAGTGAACGGGGATTATTTTCAGGCCATTTCGAAAAAAATGTATAATCTATATTTAAAGATCCATCAAATTTTTGTCGAATAAAATGTTCAACAAATTTAAGCTGTGTACCAAATTTTAACTCTCTAGGACGTAGGAAAGTGCATTTAAAATGCCATCAATTAAATTTATCATGAAGAGTTATATAAAATTTAAAAAAAATGAAAAATTGTTATCTACCAAATTTATCTTAAAATATGAAGCCACTCCCATATGCAAAACGTTTAAACAAATGGAGAGATATTTATTATATAATATCTCTCTCTTTTCTTTCTGGAAGATATCCCAAAGTCAGAATTTAATTGAATTTGTTTTTTCCCTATATTAAATAATTTTTTTAATTAAAAAACTACTTAACATATTTTACTGAATTTTTTTTTATATATTCTATGGGATAATATGAATATTTTCTAAAAATTTCGAAGCAATTCGTGAATTTTAAATTTACTTAAAAAATGTTTGAAAAATTAGGTCCCATAGGGTTCAATGTATTTCATTTTTTCAACCCGGGTTCAATAAAAAACTAATTGGGTGATATTATTTATTTATATTCCCATAGGTCCTACAGACCGTCTGAACAACATACTAAAATTTCATTTTGATAAACTCATTTTTACGGCAGTTATCGTGCTAACGGACAGACAGACAGACAGACAGACAGACAGACAGACAGACAGACAGACAGAATGAACAAAGTCATAAACACTTTTCAACTTTGTTGTAAAGTGTTAAAAAACGAAGTATCATGAAGAAAGTGACTGCTTTTATTGAAACCAATTATACTTACAGCCCAAACACAGATAATGAAATGACTATAAAGTCAAGGCCACGGGACCCATCAATGGTTAGCAATTGTATATGGAATTTTCAAATCAGTAATTGTGAAAACACCTGTTGACGGCAATGCTTGTATACGTCTACATAAAGAGTGATAGTGTCCTAATGCCATCCTGCGATACATTCTGCCAGTCATTCCTCACTTGTTGCTCCAGATCTGCTATATTTTGGGGTGCCCGAATCTGGCGGTCTAGCATGTCCCATACATGCTCGATTGGCTTAAGATCTGCTGACCTTGTTGCCCTTGAGTCGTACGTGGCGTGGTATTATCTTGTTGCAAAATGGACCCAGAATGGCGTGCCATGAAGAGTAACGCAAACGGCCGCAGGATTTCATAAGCATATTGTTGAACTGTTAAAGTTGTACGCCGGATGACTAGGATGCGACCTGCTGTCGTTGGAGATAGCAACCCACACCATAACACTATGGATAATGGATGTGTGCCTGCATAAAACAAAGGCTGAATGAGACCGCTTGTCCTGGCGCCTACACACACGTACCCAATGGTCATCTGCTGAAAAACTGAAGCGTGATTCATCGCTGAACACTGTACGATGCCAGTCTGCTGGCAGGTATGATGCTCGGCTGCGAGAGCACTCCAAACGTCTCTGTCGATGTTGTGGGGTTATGGTCAGATGTGTTAAAGGCCGCCGTGAGCGTAGCCCCACCTTAGACAAACGTCGTGATATGGTGGAAGGTACCACGGTTGGTAAGGAAGATGCTGTAACACGTTGGATGGCGGACAATGATGTCGTTAGCTAGTTCGGACCTGTCGCACAATCATCAGATCTTACCTTACATTCATGCATCATGATCTTCCAGAGCCTTCATTCCGCCGATGAGTTCCTTGCAGCCAGCATTTCTCCCAGCTCCCTTGCACAGAAATGTCCGTGCGGTGCAGGTGACGCTCTATTGTTTGGTATGACCAGCCAGTTTCAAGCATCCCGAATATACAACCACGCTTGTTCTCGTCCAATTGCTAAGTTCTTCAAAAATGTCGTAATGACTCTATTGGTTGTGTATCTGCGGAACGAGCGAAGATAACGAGCAAATATAAACCGTGCACATTTTTAACCTGTTTTACAGGATGCTAGTTGTGCAGTAGAAAAGCGTGCCATAACCAATGTTAATACTCATTGTTCTTGCAAATTGAATCATGTAAGACTTTGTATAAAGGAATGTGTATGTGAAATTTAGAGATAATCGGATTATTTTTTTATGGTTTTTTGTTCAGTTTTTTTTTTGTTGTAAAAGAATGCATTTATGTTTGTATATTTCATCTTATTCCGAAGCCTCTATTTAATATAGAACCTCGCGGATTTTCATAAAATATTGCAAACAATTCGGTAACATACAGGGCACTTCCGAAAATTTTGATTGATTTAAGAATTAATCTAAAAATTAAAAACTTCGTTAGAAAATTGCATTTCAATGCTGAGTAAGAAGTTATCAATCGGTTTCAAAAAATTGAGAACCTTCCTCAATATAAATGACACCATTACAAAGAGAGATCACCGTTATCAACAAGGTCAAGAGTGTTTTTATCAAACTATAGTTGCATTATGTGACCCAAGAAAGCAATTGTTCAAAGTAGTTAATATATCTCAATTATCCAGACAAATAAGACTATTTATTATCTCTGTAACCAGCTGATACCTTAGTCTGCCTTCTTACCTTGATATACTTTGTCAAATGTTTTTTTAGACAACAATTATTTTCTGGTGTCATGTGACACTGATATTATTCATCAGACATTGCTCTTTTTGGTATTACTTCTCCATCTTGTTTATACTGACAAATATGATTCTTCTTTGATTTTGTAATCGGTTTATATGTTATCCAATCTCTGTGTGGTGTTGTCAAGCGAAGATTATTTCTTTTATTGGTCCTCCTGCTTCGCACTTATTTATATTACTAACTGATCTACTTCTTTTATGTAATGAATTATCTTGAATTAGAGAGCTAATATATTGCGTATATGCACAATGCATTTCAAAACATTATTTTGCAGTATAGTATCTTTAATAGTAATCATCATGATCATCTTTTTCATGATGTGCCTAAAAAGTTTCTACACACAGATATCCAGATAATGAAAAGTTAAGATCACAAACATTTGATATACAAAATTGAATTTCGAAAGAAACTTAACTCAATATATCTTCTTTCATGATGCCATACTTTAAATGTCATTGAAGGAATTTAATAAAAGCAGTAAAAATATGTCCTCGCTTTCCTCGAGATATTTTTTTTTCAATTTTATGAGCGTCAGATAATCGATCTTTCTCCAAATAACGCGTTGTCACAGCTTTTTGTTTTAGTTTTTTTAAAGTATTTTCCAGAAATACAAATGCGAGAAATGGGTAATGTATTTATAAAACATAATTAATAATATTTTCTGTTGCCTTTAAAAACTATAATGCAGTCCGTTTAGAAAAAAAAGTTAGAATTACTTAATTCTGAATCACGATTTCGGTTTGTCTAATTATTTTAACAATAATTTAATTAGCGGTGTTTTGACATTTTTTGCAAGTTTCGAAGCATGAAAATCATAATTAAAAAATGTGATGTTGGCAGCACATACCTATACAGAATTACATTCATTTTAGTTTTTGTAATTATGTATATGTCATATCAAATTGCTTTTTATCGTAACAAAAACCCCTGTTAGAAAAAAACAGGTTTTGAGAATATGCAATTTGCAGTTTAAAATTAACTTTATTGTTGGGTGACTAGGTCCATTTCAAAATGACAATAAATGGACATAAAGTCAAGAGACGTGCTCTATATATTACACAGTGTTTTATATAAGCAAGAATGTTTCCAACTGGGCACTCACGTATTCTGTAACTTGGTTCTGCTGTCAGATTAGTTCCTCCATATTGCCGGGTTTGTGTTGCATATGGTTTGAAGGAAAAGTGACAACCACGGTGATAAAAAGTAGTCAAATCCCCTTAAAAGTTGCCATATTTTTTATTGATGACATTATCCTATGATATTATCAACACTATGACGTCAATGGAAAATGTAACTGTTTTCATTATTTGTAGCTCTTTTGCATATGGATCATATGTTTCTTTCGTATCATACATCTATTTCCTTTATATCATGCATCTATTTTCTTTATACCGTACATATGGTATACATCGGAAAGCACCAAAATGTCAAAACCGGACACCACGACCTGAAATCAGTTAAGGGTCATTCCCAGACTGGGACCTTAATAATGTATTAAGCAAAAGCCAAAAGTATCAGATACAAGAAAGGAGTAAACATATAGCAGCAGGCCAGAGAGTGAACCTCGTCACTCAAGTAGAGCAATGGATAACTGTTTCTTCAGATCTTAATAGGAGAGACACTTCACTTCGAGGAAGAAGAACAAAACATTTGGTCAACGTCCAAACAGTACGGGTGACTTTCCCATAAGGTGTCTTCAGCTTTGTATATGTTAACAATGGATCAATACCCAAACAGAACTCAAGGCAGTTTCATACAAAAATACGTAGTATCATAATTTGTACTAGAACAAAATCCATAATTTGTACTAGAACAAAATTTGCACTTAAGAGCAAACTCTCGATAAATAAATCGATAAATTACAATAAATAACAATACAACTTGATAAATAACAATGCAAATTATAAAATGTTAAATAACATAAAATCCAGCGGTACAATCATGTTTAAAAAAAGGCCAGTTACCTAGGCACTGAAACAAGTAAGTCAAAACAAGCAACACACGCGTTACAAACAATCTAATAAAAGTGCTGCATACATAAACATAGGGTAAACTCAACAGCTTCCATAACAAAAATGTGCACGAGTATAGGTATTTAAATTTCATATTCATCAAGAATAATAATATAAAATCGTAAATTTTCAAAGAAAGCAACCACGAAGGTAAAAATCATACATTAAGTAAAAACAAAGACTTCACGTATAGTGATATAAAACTTAATAAAAACTTGTAACAGTGTCCCACAATAGGAAAGTAAAATGTGATACAACTATATCAAAGAACCAACAGAAAGATATGCAAGTGTGCGAAATAACGCTGTAATATAATTTAGAATAATACATCTGTACTTTTAATGCTTTCAATGCTTCAGTAACTCAGTCTCGACCTTCTTCTGTGACCTTTCTGTCAGCAACCAATCACAGATAAGCTGAAAATTACTAGAACAATTAAAATTACTAGAACAATTTGCTCATATTGGAGAATATAAAAATTTATCTATGAGGGTACATGCCAAAAATCAATGGTCTTATTATTTTTAAGCTGCTGAGGGCGCGAACACTCAGCTCAGATATATTTATTGTGGTTTGAAACTAAATATGACTAAATACTTAAATGAATTCTAAATCGAAAATCCGTTTATTGTATCGAATTTCCAAAATATTTCTCTACAAACGTATCTAATTTCTCTACTAACGTATCTAATAAGAAATGCAGGGACGCAAAATTTGTCAAACAGCTTTGGCCGCAACGATGTCAGGTACTTTTTATTCTCTCATACGATGGAATATAGTGGAATATACTATAGGAAAAGTATTGTTTTCACGAAAATTTAAAATTTCGAGATTTTGATGTCAATATATGTTTAAGGACCTTTTGGAACATGTTTCGATAATTTTGATCGTTGCCCTTCTATCTCTGGTGTTTGTGCTTCTTATGTACACAATACTGCCGCAAGTATTAATGGATTTTCAAAATCTTTATTTTATACATAGCTTACACAATATCTAGAACTAGATAGAATATTTTGATATTAGAGTAAAAATGTCATTAAGTATTCGAAATTTTATAGTTCTCTAATATGAAAAAAATCTGAAGTGGTCAGCACATGACTTTATTTAGATAATGCGATGAATTTACTACTTTTACAGTAAAAAAAATGATTATTTTTATAGTAGTTATTTATATTATTTCCAAGATATTGAATTTTCGTCAATGAGTCGTCATTGATTTAGCGAGTCATATTTATCCATTTGGCGAGTTTTTGTTAATTTAGCAACATTTAAAAAGTCGCCGAGTTGGCGATATTCCACCAAATTTGTCGCCAAAATCTCGCCAAGCGTTTTGGACGAAGAAATAAGTTATTCTTACAGCAGATAAATGACTATTGGCGTTCAAATACAAAAGTATTACTCAAAGTATCATTTTTCATGAATGGAACGAGCTAGATACACGAGAATAATGTCATCAAATTTATCGCATGGTATTACATATGAAAAGTGAACATGTGTCTCAATAAGAAATATATTTTTTTTTATATGACTTTTTGATAATTTTTTTGAAAAGTGTGCAATATCTCGAGACCTTTTCATGTTAGCGTTCTGAAATTTATGTCAATCGTTTTCTAATGAAATATTACATAAGAAACATCTATTTGCGTAACTTTGTTAGCGGTTTTGATTTTTGACGATTTTTCCAAAATTTCACTCAAAAATTTAGGGGAGTTCTGGACGTTCGATTGCATATAAAAACAATAGGCTTCCAGTGTTTACTGATTGCAATTTGTGTACCAAATTTCGTTCGAATCGGTCCATTCGTTCGTCAGTTATCGTCTCCACAGGCTCACTGACACACACACACACACACATACTTTCACACACACACACACATACTTTCACACACACACACACACATACTTTCACACACACACACACATACTTTCACACACACACACACACATACTTTCACACACACACACACATACTTTCACACACACACACACATACTTTCACACACACACACACACACACACAAACACAGTCATAACTTCAAAAATGTTTGATTTGTGATCAGAGATGCTTGAAACGAGTTCTCCCGACGAAAACTCGATTTCGAATTTTCGACCCCTTCACAATACTTTCCTTATACATTATGTATATAAGGAAAGTAACAAAGGACAACATTTGACATAATCATTCATAGCAGCAGTTATTTCTGACACGATCATCACGTTACTTAATAATATTCAATTATTGTAGAAGTAATAACTGCGATACAGTTTTTGTGTTTGTGCCGTTATAAGCTCATTTCGTGGAGGAGGTGACAATTTAAGAACCGAATGAATGGGTACATTGTCAAATTTGGCATCAATCTTAAGATTTTCCAACCCCTTTAAAATTATGGATAACAGGATATAATTGTGATCATATAGACCAACTATATAAAATGGTTCTCCCAAAATTTGGAGAACAAAATAAATAAGTATATAAAAGACTAATTAAAAATGGATTCTGATATAAGGAAGTAGACTGGAACAATAATCTAGTTAATTTTCAATACAAAAATGTCTACCAATATTTATATTTGTATTTTAATTTTTAATTTTATTTATTTCTAAGTAAAGTAAAGTTTATTACTGGAAACATATTACAACGTATAGCATGAAAAGTAACATGTGTAAGTGAAATATGTGCAAAAGAAAACAAATTTAATCAATTGTGCACATTCTTTTGAACGTAAAAATGTCTAAACATGTTGCCTTCATTAAGTGCTCTAGCTTGCCTGATTATTATTTTCCAAATAAAAATTTGAGCTGCAACTCCTCAAAGCAAAGTGTCATTCCATTAGCGCAGTCATCAATCTTGTTTCCAGCGACTTTCTTTCAGCGAGAGGCGTAATGATCCTGGGTTAATGTCACATGCCCCCTCCATAGATAATTTGGACAATATTGTTATTGCAATACAAATATTATTTAGAAATCCATGAAGAGATATTTACTAGTATATGTAGCAAATGTCAAAATATTTAGATTTTTAAAGCACATGATACTTTGTGCAAATTTATTTTGATTTTGAGGAAAGCGGAAAGCAAATTTTAGAGTCATGAGAAATGGATAGTGACGCAATTTTTCCAACTTAATTGAAAAATTTACTAAGAAATTTTATCGTAATAATTAAATTTTTTGGCGATATAACAAGTTCTCTCAGCGCAAATAGTAAAAGAGTTTTTCCTTAATCCTTTTAGTTAAATTGAAGTTTATTACTTGAAACGCATTTATTTTTCAACATAATATGACGAAGTGATAAGTGAGATATATGCATAATGAATGGGACTGCAGTATCCTGAAACAGTGCAATCCTGTTGATTTCGAACACAGTAGGAAGGACTCTCAATATTTTAAACGTATGTTTTTCTTTTTAAATCATTATACAATATAATGGCAACCAGTAAATTTTAATAATTAAACATTTTGAGCCTCAAAAATTAAATTGTCACTGTTCATAAAGAACAATCTATTGAAAGCGTTATCACTGCGGATATTATTTACCCTAAAATGCACCTTTTATAACACTTGTCGATATTTTGATGAAAATATTAATATAATAACTCATAGGAAATCAGTCGATGGAATATAGTCAAACAAACACATTCAATACAATAATAAATATGTTTCAGTTTTATGCATACATATACTCAAATAATTTATAATATTTTATCTGGATATTTATACGAATTATTTTACCCATGTTATTTTCATTGTTTAAGCAATCGATAAAACGGTGTGGTTTAATTTACTTCACTGTAGCTTGTTTTTTATTGTTTAGAACATTTTTTAAAAATGTTTTATTAGAATTACCCATATGAAAACAGTTTGCTGTTTCCTATAAATCCAAAACTTATTTTATAGGTGCACCTCTCTGAAACATAATGACTATATTGTTCAATAAATAAGTATTTCAAAATATATAACTTGATAATCCTTTTAAAATTGTAGATAAAAATAAATAGGTATATAATAGATAAGAAAATGCATGCTAAATCATATAGTATCCGTGTGTTTTACTCACTTATTTGGTCTGGTCACTCATTTTGTCACCTGAGAATCAATGCGTCATATAGATTATTTTGATAAAGATGCCTACGAATGGCAAGGATAGTGAATTTAGAAATTCTAAATTATCACATGGTTAGAATAACTAGGTCAGCTAACTTGGTTAGCATAAAAAATGCATTAGTATTAAACAGTTAATTAGCATTAACATAAATGCTAAGAATTTTGAAAAACGGAATGTCTTTAGAACCCCTTTACTTAGCGATTAAAACCTAGTCCTTAGGAATGTTCTAATGATTTCGTAAAGTGAGTTTAGAATTTTTTATGCCAATCTAATAACATGTTTCAGATGCATAAACTACTAATTCAACCTAAGTATGAAACGCCGAATATACATCACAGCCACTTCAATGACCATAATTACAAGTCTCTAAAATTCACCTTTACCGGATATTAATTAATTTGAGTGCGTTAGAGACCCATCCTAGAATCGGTTTTGACATTTTCGAGTACATATTTATCAAACACATTTTTTCAAGTTAATGATGCGTTTCTGCGGAATACTGTGATGTATTTTGAGTATTTTATAATTGGTATTTTTGGATTCCAGAGAAATAAATGTTAATTATTTCCATTTGAAGATACGGTAAGTATACCCATAGGATTAGGCGGATCCAGCATGCATAGAATTAATCTACTATCCCTAATCAGCAACTTATACAAAGTTTATTTGTTATATTAGTATTATTTAACTATATAAAACATATGTGTCACTAAAAGTTGTTTTATGACAACTTAAACGTTAGCTGTTTGATATATTTACGTTTTACATTTCTATAACGTATAATAAATATGATGTTTTTATAATGTAATAGAATAAAAAATTCGATTCCATGGACTAATGTATTTTTTTAGTTTTAAGCAACCCAGAATGAGAATCAGCAAGTTTTATTTACCTTACCTGCATTGTTTTATCTATAAAGTATTGTGGGGCGGAATGGAAAATACAAATTCAAGTTTTAACCGGAAGAGCACGTGTCAAACACCCCTGAATTCACATCGAACGTTTTTGATATGATGGCTGTGCGTATGTATGCATGTATGTTAGTGTGTGTGTGTACTACATGTATGATACTGTCTATATTAGTGTGTATGTAAGTGTGTGTGTACATGTATGCTACTGTCTGTGTTAATGTATATGTTAGTGTGTATGTAAGTGTGTGTGCACATTTATGTTTGTGCATGTGTATATATATGCTACTCTCTATATTAGTGCACATGTTGGTGAGTATGTAAGTGTGTGTGTCCGTGAGTCTATGAAAGTGATATAAAGAACGAACAGGAGGATTCCATGAAACTTGCACGATTCTTATAATCAGCGAATACTAGAACCCTATTAATATTAAACGCTATCAAACGTTTGGAAGACTTTATTTTGAATGAATTTTTGAAAAACTCATTTTAAAATCAGAACATTTAATAATGTTGCATAAAATGCCATTTCTTTCGTAATTTTTCATTAGAAAGATAATTACGCTAATTTTTAACTCTAGTATGAACCGTTCTCGATATATAGCAAATTTTCAGATAAATTTATTAATAAGAAAGTTACATAAAATTAAAAAAGTTGTACTTTTAAAAATAGGTTGACATTCGCTATAAATTTGGTGAAATATCAACAACGTGACGACTTTTTGAATAGGTTGCCAAATTAACGAAAATATCGCATAATTAATAAAAATGAGGCTCACAACTTCTAATAAAGCTAAGCAAATAACCATTATTCATGTAATTTTTCATTAGAAAACGATTGACATAAATTCTACAAGTCTAGCAGGAACCGTTTCAGAGATATTGCACATGTTTTAAATGAATTTATCAAAAAATCACGTAAAATAAAACAAGAACGACCAATCATGCATAAAGCATTGATTATGAAACACTTTCTAACTTCAATGCAATTTCATTTAAACATCTTTAAAATGCGATACATTCCTCGGTAATAGTTTAAAAATTATCACAATACTACATTAATTTATTATATTTGAAAACGTAAAAGTTCATCGAAAAAAATGAACTTCATTCAAATGACGTCAATTAAATATACATCGTGTGGCTCCTCGGTAATGTTTTTAACATTACCATAATAATACGATAATTTATTATATTTGAAAACTTCATCAAAAACAACTGAAATTTATTCAAATGATTCCTTCGAAATATAACACGCCTGACTCTAAAAAAGCAGCATATCATTCATGACATTTTCCCATTCATTCCATGCATCACAATACTACAACAATTTATTTTATTTAAAATTTTGGACCATGGAGTTACAAGTAATTAAACTCTATGTTTAAAACTTCTTTAAAAAATCGTCCTTCTTCTGTCTGTAAAATGAATGAATATTTCATTCATATCAGTTATGCAGACTCCATGAGCTAAATAATTTTGCCCTAAAGAAATGCAGCAATTCTTAAACAACTCATTCTACATATTTTGCTTTTTACATTTTAAGAAAGTGGAAAATAGGCTTCGTTGCAGAAATAATCAAATTTGGATGATCATTTAAACTCAAATATATTGTAATTGCGTTGTTTCAGTATGTAGATTCACAGAATTTAAGCGAAAATAAAGCGGTTTTAGGACGGATACAACACTCAATATGAATTAAGAAGAATAAAAATCACGATTTTGAGACAAGATGGATGCCATAATTTATTTTGAAGTGGGTCACGTGATATCTTCAGAAAATGGTCGCGTGATATCTTCTTATGATATGGGTGTAATTAATATTTTAATTTTTATTTAAAAAACTACTGAATATATTTTGCTGAAATTTTTTTTGTATATTTTATGGGATAATTTGAATATTTCCTAAAATTTTCGAAGCAATTTCTGAATTTTAAATCCACTTAAAAAATGTTTAAAAAATTGGGTCCCATAGGGTTCAATGTATTTCATATTTTCAACACGGGTTCAATCCAAAACTAATTGGGGGATATTATTAATTTATATATTCATAGGTCCCACAGACCGTCTGAACACATACTAAAATTTCATTTTGATTAAGTCATTTTCACAGTTATCTTGCTAACGGCAGACAGTCAGACAGACAGATAGAATGAACAAAGTCATAAACACTTTTCAACTTTCTTGTTAAGTGTTACAAACAGGGATCATAAGAACGCCAAAACCGTGTAACATTTCAGAAAATGGGGAAACGCCGCAAAAATTTTTAGTTCTAAAAATAACCGATAGGAGAAGAAGTGGAACTGCAAACAGTCCCTAGTGAAAAGAGATTTAAACGGGCTTTAAACATCACAGATTTTACACAGGGGAAATAAAATGGATAGCATATTTTATTTTTAAATGAGTCACGTGATCTCTACGTATAATATGAGTGTAATTATTATTTCAATTTTTATTTAAAAAACTACTTAGCACATTTTGTTGAAGTTTTTTTTACACAATTTAGGTGATAATTAAAATATTTCCTAAAATTTTCTAAGAAATTTTTGAATTTTTATTCCGTTTAAAAAAATGTTTGAAAAATTATGTTCCATAGAGTTCAATGTATTTCATGTTTTTAACTCGGATTAAATCCGAAACTAATTGTGTGATATTATTTATTTTCATTCCCATATGTCCGTCTCAATATTTTAATACGATAAAGTCATTTTAACGGTAGTTATCGTGCGGACGGGCAGACAGACAGAATGAATAATGTTATAGACACGTTACAACTATGTTGGAAAGTATAAAATCTGATATGGGGATCAAATGACTTTCCTTATATAATGCAATGAATTTACTCCTTTTACAGTAAAAAAATAATGTATAAGATCCACGGTACTGTGTTTCATCGTGGAATTGTACATTTGGCGATTTTCCGGATGACAACATTTCAGAGTATACTATTTAAAAGTACTCAAATAACTTATGTTTCGCGCAAATCTAAATAAACAATTATTCATATTCATACATCCTCAATAAGCGATATTCTCCATATATTAGATCATTTTAATAATTGATTCCTCAATTAGGCTTCATTTTCATTAATTTGGCGTCAATTTTGCAATTTTGATGAAATTTTTGTCAATTTCGGGCGAGATATCTCCAAGTTGGCGATACTTTGCTAAATTATTCACCAAGTTCGCCAAATGCAGCACCAAGTGTTACAGATAAAAGGGGAGAAGAAAATTTATCATATACTAGAAAGTATGTCCGTCATATGACGAAAAGCAGAATTTGCGAAACATTACTTTCCATTTGGCGTCATTTTCATCAATATAGCGACATTTTTGTCACTTTGGCAACATTTATAATGATCGCCAAGTTGGCGAGGTCACGCTAATTTTCTCCCAAAATGTTACGGGGAAATTGGTTATTCTCTAAATCTGTTCTTATGTATTTTCCAAAATATTAAACTGTAAATTAGACGTCATTTTCATTGATTTATCGGTATTTTTATCATTTTGGCGACATTTTCGTTATTTGGTAACATTTAAAAAATTCTCTAAGTTGGCTATATTCCATCAAATTCGTCGCCAATATTTCGACAAGCGTTATAAACGGAGAAATAAGTTATTCTTATAACAGTTAAATGACTATTGGCGTCCAAATAAAAAGTATTACACAAAATATATTTTCTCATGAATGGAACGAGCCAGATCCACGAGAATGATGTCACTAATTTATCGCATGATATTACATATGGAAAGTGAACATGTATTACAATAGTTAATATTATTTTATTTTACGTGACTTTTTGATAAATTTAATCTTATAAAATATATCGAGAACGGCTCATGCTAGCGTTTTAAAGTTTGTGTCAATCGTTTTCTAATGACCAAATGCATAGGACATGACTATTTACGTAACTTTATTTTGATTTTTTCATGATTTTTTCAAAATTTCACTCGAAAATGTAGGAGGATTCTGAACATTCGATTGCGTTTAAAAACAATATGCTTCCAGTATTCACCGATTGCAATTTTTGTACCAAATTTTGTTCGAATCGCTCCATTCGTTAGTGAGATATCGTCTCCATAGACTCATTAGCATATACAGAAACATCACCTCAAAAGCATCGAATTCGTGTTCAGGGATGCTTGAAACGTACTTTCCCGTCGAAAACAAGAATTCAAATTTCGACACCGTCACCTATATTATACTATGTACATATATAAGGGAAGTAAAAATGTAACTATATATCAAAATAATAATAAAATATTTCTCGTAATATAATCGTATGCTTGAAGATAACATTAACAAGAAAGATCAATCATGCATAAAGCATTTATTATGAATCACTTTCCAATTGCAATGCAATTTTATTTAAACATCTCTAAAATGCGATACATTCAGCGGTAATATTTTTAAAATTATCACAATACTACATTAATTTATTATATTTAAAATCTTAAAACGTCATCGAAAACATTTACTTAATTCAAATGACGTCATTGAAATATAAATCGGTTGGCTCTATATGTAAAATCTGTAAATATTTCATTCACACACTTTTATTCCATTCCTTTCATTCATCACAATACCACAATAATTTATTTTATTTAAAAACTTAAAACCATGGAGGTACAAGTATTTTAACTCTATGATTAAAACTTCATCGAGAAAATCGTCTGCTTCTCTATATAAAATTAATGAATGTTTAATTCATATCAGGTATATTGCAGACTCCAGAGCTAAATAATTTTAAAGAAATTCAGTAATTCTTATTCAATGCGTCCTACATCTTTATTTGTTCGCATTCTCCATAAGTAAAAATTAAGCTTCATTGTAGAAATAATCAAAGTTTGATGATTATTTAAACTCAAATATATTGTAATTGCGTTGTTTCATAATGTAGATGCACAAAATTTAAGCAAAAATAAAGCGATTTTAGGACAGTTACAACATTAAATATAAATAAAAAAGAACTTTAAAAATCACGGTTTTGACACAAGATGGATACCATATCATTTTTAAGTGGGTCACGTGATCTCTTCCTATAATATGGGTATAATTATTATTTTAATTTTTATTTAAATAAATACTGAATATACTTTGCTGAAATTTTTTTCATATTTTTATGGGATAATTTGAATATGTCCTAAAACTGTAGAAGCAATGGGTGAATTTTAAATTCGCTTAAAAAATGCTTGAAAAATTTAGGTCCCATAGGGTTCAGTGCATTTCATTTTTTTCAACCCGTGCTCAGTCCAAAACTATTTAGGCGTTATTATTCATTTATATTCCCATAGGTCCCACAGACCGTCTGAACAACATACTAAAATTTCATTTTGATAAAGTCATTTTTACGGCAGTTATCGTGCGAACGGACAGACGGCAGACAGACAGACAGTATGAACAAAGTCATAAACACTTTTCAGCTATGTTGTAAAGTGTTAAAAATACAAAAATAAACCTATGGCTGACGATAATTAGCTGAATACTTTATAAATGAAGCTGAGATTCCATGAACGCATGTAATTGTGGTTAAACTTAATTGAATATTTTATATGAACATAGAAATACATCAGAATATGTATACTAACTTGAAAATTAGAAATATAGAAACAATATTGTCTTTATATTAAATGATTTTTGTCATTAAAAAGTATTGGATTTAAAACAATTTCGGGATCATTTTCGCCAATTTGGTGACATTTTCGTCAATTTGGTCGCATTTCAAAATGTCACCAAGTTAGCGATATTCCGACAAATCTATCGGTAATACTATTAAAGGATAATTGCCAGGAATTTTAATGTTATGTAACGTTTTAAAAAGTTATATAAACGTGCTATATCTCATGAACAGTGCATGCTAACGTTTTAAAGTGGGTGCCAATGAATAACAATATGACATTCTAATGATTTTCTCAAAAAAAAAATCGAAATGTGGGGTGTCTTCCAATTATTTTCTCTGGTTTCATTAGGGTTCCAGTTTTCACTGATTATAATAACCGTACCATCTTTTTCTCAAATTGCTAATTTCGTTCATAAAATATCATTTTGTCAGACTCACGGACGCATACACCAAGAATGACATTAATAAACATACACACACACTGACATATATTCAGAGACAAGAACAACGCCTTAACTACGTACGGATCGAGTTCAGTGATGCTTGAAACGTGCTGTTTTGTCAAAAAGTCGAATTCAAATTTTGACCCTGTTACGGTACTTTCCTGCAGTTATATTATGTAAGTGGGGAAAGTAAAAATTCCAGCTATGTCGGCTCCATCAAATGGTCGATTGTGTTCGATGGAGTCGAAATGATTTTTAGTAAATAACGTTTGTAAAATAAAACTCCAATAATGTTTAGAAAGTTTATTACTTTTTTTTTCGTTTACAACCAATAAAACATGCTTTTGGTAAATAAATTAAGATACATACTTCTCACCAAGTCTATATAAGTTTGATTACGACTGACACATTCTATAGTATACCACTTTATTTCGAAAACTAAGAACGAGATTCGAAACATATAATTATATCTTTGTAGGATTTTCAAAGTGCTATAAATTACTTCTTGCTGTTTAAAGCTAGCATTTTTGTAGTTTTTGGGATAAATGAATTATAAATTTTAAAAATAGAAGTATTACTATATTCTACAATTCGACAGCGCAATTGCTCAAAAACTAAAAGAGCTATGTAAAACAAATAATGGATCTAAAATCTGTTCCTGAATATTGTTTCCAAACATATCATTTGCTTACTGTTTGTATCTATCTTTTATAAATTAACAGTCATTGTAATGAAAACTCGCTCAGACAAAAGCTTTTTTGTATTTTTCGAAAAGAAAATTGTTCAAAAAATTAACATATTAATATTAGTTTTGTATATTCTTAAATGGTACTATATTTTTGAGAAACATATAAATTGTTAATATTTTATCTATTAGGCTCGGAGATATAAGCGATTAAATTGTTTCACATTTTTCGTATGCCCCAAATTTGGACGGATACCCCAACCATAGATGTTATTCACTTCAAAACTTCTTAGTAAATACTCGTTAAAGTAGAAAAAATTATCAGAGCCCGAACGCTTTCCTCCAGATATGCATTCAGTGTCCAACCACGAGCGCTCCAACATTTGACACACGTGTTTGTACCGTCTCTTCGCTTTCAATACCTCACCTCTTCCTCCGTTTACTCACCTTATCGACGGCACGTCAAATACCAGGGCGCTCTATCCTCCAATTCCGAATGCATTCTATTCTGTGTTGGACCCGGGTTCCTTCCTCAAGCGCTAATAATCTTCGACTTTCTGAATCTACTTCAATCAAAGATATTCAATGGAATTAATTCGTGTCGATTATGAGCCAATTGACGACGAATGATTTCAAATTTTCGCCATCGAATCTGTTGACTCCTATTAAGCCACTGCCTTCCACAACTCAATGTATACGACTTCAATTTACTTCATTGAAATCCATCAACTAACTGCCAATCATACCATGTTGGTTTCAACTTAGACGGCTCTAACTAACTTATTGATTCCAATATAATCAATTACCACCGATGGCTTTTATCCAGTTGTTGGTAATTGATTATATTGGAATCAATAAGTTAGTTAGAGTCGTCTAATTTGAAACCAACGTGGTTATGACTGGCAGTTAGCTAATAGATTTCAATATAACAAATTGCCGCCAGCCATCTCAAGTGAATTTCATTGGCTCAATCGAAATCAATTAATTCAGATGGACTAAATTTACCTCCATCGACATCAACGAATCTAACCGACTCAGATTATTTCTATTGTTAATTTTGACCAACTCGAATTCAGTCAGCTTTGACTACGCACGATTCGGGCTCCCAAAATATAATGATATTTCTTTTGTTTTATTTCATTGTCAACAAGCTAAAACAAAAATCTGGTAGTGAATTAATTTTTTATTTCTGTTTTACTTTACTCATATGTCAACAATGAGATTATGCAACAGATGATATACATAAATTTTCAATGATGTTCAACTGGACTTTCATAAATAACACTGTTAAATTTCTATAAATTACACGAACTTCATTGGCTCCTCTGTATGTTGTTGTTGTTACTGAGACCCAGACCGTCCGACCTACCCGAAAGGTGGAAGGTAACAGATTGGACGGCCGGGAAGTGCCACCCAATTTAGACCGGAACCCAGTGGGGGAGGTATCCACAGGGACCGTACCCTCCTTCCCCTACCACCAACCTCTCGGCTCCTCTGTATGTAATGTTACCAAGATTCTCTAAGAATTTTGTTTGTTGTTGAGGTGAATTCTTCGTTTACTTCTGAGAAAATTAATTTAAAATATTTTGTCTCAAATTTTAGTGAATTTCAAAAATCTTTAGTTTACTTTTCATTAATTTAAATAAAAATATATCCGTGTACAAGTTATGATTTTTCTATAAATGAGCAACTTTATCTGGCTGACAATAGGCTTATTGATACCGATAAAAAATTGATGTATTAACATTGTTCCTATCTACTCCATGGAGGTAAAAGAAAGAGTTAAAACTTTATATAGGGAAAACGCCACAATCATTTGAAACAATATTTCAAGATGGCGCTGGGGTAAAACATGTCCCATTACATTGTATATGTACACTCTCAGATAAAACAAGAAAGATCAATCAAGCTTAAAGCATTGATTATGAAACACTTTCCAACTTCAATGCAATTTTATTTAAACATGTCTAAAATGCAATACATTCCTCGGTAATATTTTAAAACTTATCACAATACTACATTATTTATTATATTTGAAACCTTAAACCTTCATCGAAAAAAATTAACTTCATTCAAATGACGGCATTAAAGTATAAATTGCCTGGTTTAAACATCTCTAAATTGTGATACATTCCTCGGTAATAATTTTAGAATTTTCATAATACTACGATAATTTATTATATTTGAAAACTTCATCGAAAACAACTGAAATCCATTTAAATGACGTCATAAAAAAATAACACGCCTGGCTCTCTCTATAAAAGCAACATTTCATTCATAAATAATTCCCCCATTCATGTCATTCATCACAATACTATAATAATTTATTTTATTTAAAAATTAAGACCATTGAGCTGCAAGTAAGTAAACTCTATGCGTAAAACTTCATCGAAAATTATCGTCCTTCTCTTTCTAAAATCAATGAATATTTCATTCATATCAGCTAAGCAGACTCCATGGACAAAATGATTTTGTGTTAAAGAATTACAGCGATTCTAATGCAACTCATTCTACATATTTTGCTGTTTACATTTTACATAGGTGAAAAATAGGCTTACTAGTAGAAATAATCAAATTTGGAAAAGCATTTAAACTGAAATATATTGTCATTGCGTTGTTTCAGTATGTAGATGCACAGAATTTAGGCAAAAATAAAGTACTTTTAGGACGGATACAACACTCAATATGAATTAAAAATAACTTTAAAAATCACGATTTTGACACAAGATGGATGCCATATATCATTTTGAAGTGGGTCTTGTGATCGTTTCATATCATGGACACGTGATCGCTTCATATAAGAGGTGTTATTATTATTTTAATTTTTATTTAAAAAACAACTGAATATATTTCGCTGAATTTTTTTTTATATATTTTATGGAACAATTTGAATATTGCCTAAAATTTTCGAAGCAATTTGTGAATTTTAAATCCGCTTAAAAAATGCTTGAAAAATTAGGTCCCATAGGGCTCAATGTATTCCATTTTTTCAACCCGGGTTCAATCCAAAACTAATTGGGTGATATTATTCATTTATATTCCCATAGGTCCTATAGACCGTCTGAACAACATACTAAAATTTCATTTTGATTAAGTCATTTTTACGGCAGTTATCGTGCTAACGGACATACAGACAGACATACAGACAGACAGACAGACAGACAGACAGGATGAACAAAGTCATAAACACTTTTCAACTTTGTTGTAAAGTGTTAAAAATCGACGCGCCCCGCAAAATAATCCGATAGTAATGAAAATTTACATGCAAACACTTTCCACCGAATATGCAAATGATCAAAAACTCGCAGTCAATGAATGAATAGTCGAAATTACTGCACATTGAAACTGAGCACCATGGTGGTGTATATAAGGAGCGAACCACGCTTTCAGGAACAAAACGTGCAGTGGATTTCGATTTCGTTTACTTACCTTGATTGTAACAATGCCTTGATTGTAACACGCGAATTAACGGTCACTACGAGCATATGAAGGAGTTTGAAAGAGGGCGTGCGGTCGGACTGAATGCGGCTGGATGGGCACACCTACGAATCGCTAGGCATTTGGGTAGAAGCAATGCAGAAATCAGTCGGTGTTAGCAGGAATGGGTCCAGAATGGCAGATTTCAGCTGATAGCCTAGAGCGATGACAGAACGAGAATATAGAGCTATTGTCAGAGCAGCTGTGACAGCACGGGATTCGTCGTTATCAACCATCCAACGTGTGACAAACACGGAAGTAACCATTCGGACAATTAATAGAAGACTATGGCTCTATACTCACAGCACCTATTACGCCGCCTACCACTGACCAGTATGCACCATCAACAGCGATTGCAATGGTGTCGGACCAGATCAACTTTGAATTGTTCTGATTGGGGATTAATTGTCTTAAGTGATGAGTCCCGTTTCGAAATGAGTCCCAATGACCAGTGCAGACGTGTCTAGAGACAGCCCGGATATCAGAAGGATCCTGCTCTTAGTGTCACACGCCAGACGGCCCAACAACAGGAAGTTATGGTCTGGGGTTGCCATTTCTTTTGATAGCCGGACCCCTTTGATATTCCTCCGTGGCACCATCACAGCACAGTGGTACGTTGCCGACATTCTACGACCCGTTGTATTGCCATTACTTTCGCGACACCCCGGGCTAACTTTTCTGCAGGATAATACCAAGCCACACACTGCACGTCACTCTCTTGTTTGTCTGCGTGCTTACGACACACTTCCTTGATCAGCCAGATCCCCAGATCTATCGCCAATTGAGCCCATTTGGCCTGAGATGGGACGCAGCCGGCGACCATCCCAGAATATAGATGATTTAGCTCGTCATATTGAAGGCCATTTGGAACGACATCCCTCAGAATATCATCCGGCAACTTTATGCATCAATGCCACATTCGGATAACAGTTTGTATAAAGGCCAGAAGTTGGTCAACGCCATATTGGTGTGCCCACTTTGTGTAGATATTTCAATGCAATAAATCATCCAAATGTTCTGAAATTCTAATCATTTCTTTTTCTATAGATCCAAATTACATGTGCCAAATTTTGTCTCATTTGGATAATTATTTTTTGTGCGTCGATTTTTTTGTCTTAGAATATACTTTTCAATATTATACATCTAGCGGTCGAATCAAATGAGAATATAGCTCCAAAGTAACATATATTCATTAAATGATTAAACAATAGATTTATTCTCAATAGATATAAGGTCTATATAACCTTTGGGTTGTTGTTGTTGTTGTTGAGACCCAGACCGTCCGACCTACCAGAAAGGTGTAAGGTAACTGTTTGGACGGCCGGGAAGTGCCACCCAATTTAGACCGGAACCCAGTGGGGGAGGAATCCACAGGGACCGTACCCTCCTTCCCCTACCACCAACCTCTCGGAAGGACTTACGGACCCACATGTTTAACGTGATCGTACTCCGCATGAACACGGCGGCAGTTCAGGCAGCGGCGAGAATCGCACGCTAACCACTGGGCTGCCGCGCCCGAAAAGAGCCAACAACACGCGGTGTTCCCAGGTGGTCACCCACCCAAGTACTAACCGCGTCCGATGCTGCCTGACTTCGATAACCTTTTGGTTATAATTTTTCCTCCATTTAAATCATGATCTAAATTATGATTTATTTTGTATTAACAACTTCTTACTGGTTCGGCTATGTAGACCAATCCAGAGCTGGATGACAAGTTTCTGCGATCCTGATAGTAGAACAAGTTTTGTTTCGTGGTGAATAAGTATTCGTATTTGCGTGAGTCGCCATTATTCCCGGAGTGAAACATCGAATCCATGGGCTAGGCGTGTGAACCACAATTTAACGACGAGTGTTGAGTATACAAAAAGAATACAGCTGATGTTATTATAGGATGGTACAACTGTAGATCATGCTGAGGCCTACCGGCATCATCTGATGAAAGTCGGTGAGATTTATCAGTCAGTATTATTTAACTATGAGTAATACCAACGTTCACATATATCGCCCTGTAATTTCTGTGTCTTAAGTTCAATCTACTGAAAGGGCTTGTGCAATAGTATGTCTGTTTCTTGTATACAGACCTCTTTGCTCCTACATCCAGTCGCTGTATAACTTTGTTTCTCTCATTTAAGACGGTGGATTTAAATCCTATGTATCTGTTGTATTTGCTTTGGCCGTTAAGGCTACTTTGAGTTACCTCAGAAGTTCTAAGTTGTGTCACTTTAAGAATCAAGTTCCAAGACATGAGTTATGGATTTTATATTGGTTAAGGCTCTTTTGCTAGAAGCTTCAGTCAAATCAAATCCGACTGCTCATGGTCATACTGAGACATCCAATGCCGGAATCTAGGAATACAAAAAACCGGCATTCCGACTTACATCATTTTTAACACTTTACAACAAAGTTGAAAAGTGTTTATGACTTTGTTCATTCTGTCTGTCTGTCTGTCTGTCTGTCCGTTAGCACGATAACTGCCGTAAAAATGACTTAATCAAAATGAAATTTTAGTATGTTGTTCAGACGGTCTATAGGACCTATGGGAATATAAATGAATAATATCACCCAATTAGTTTTGGATTGAACCCGGGTTGAAAAATGGAATACATTGAGCCCTATGGGACCTAATTTTTCAAGCATTTTTTAAGCGGATTTAAAATTCACAAATTGCTTCGAAAATTTTAGGCAATATTCAAATTGTTCCATAAAATATATAAAAAAAAATTCAGCGAAATATATTCAGTTGTTTTTTAAATAAAAATTAAAATAATAATAACACCTCTTATATGAAGCGATCACGTGTCCATGATATGAAACGACCACATGACCCACTTCAAAATGATATATGGCATCCATCTTGTGTCAAAATCGTGATTTTTAAAGTTCTTTTTAATTCATATTGAGTGTTGTATCCGTCCTAAAAGTACTTTATTTTTGCCTAAATTCTGTGCATCTACATACTGAAACAACGCAATGACAATATATTTCAGTTTAAATGCTCTTCCAAATTTGATTATTTCTACAACTAAGCCTATTTTTCACCTATGTAAAATGTAAACAGCAAAATATGTAGAATGAGTTGTATTAGAATCGCTGTAATTCTTTAACACAAAATAATTCAGTCCATGGAGTTTGCTTAGCTGATATGAATGAAATATTAATTGATTTTAGAAAGAGAAGGACGATATTTTTCGATGAAGTTTTACGCATTGAGTTTACTTACTTGTAGCTCAATGGTCTTAATTTTTAAATAAAATAAATTATTATAGTATTGTGAGAAATGACATGAATGGGGGAATTATTTATGAATGAAATGTTGCTTTTATAGAGAGAGCCAGGTGTGTTATTTTTTTATGACGTCATTTGAATGAATTTCAGTTGTTTTCGATGAAGTTTTCAAATATAATAAATTATCGTAGTATTATGATAATTCTAAAATTATTACCGAGGAATGTATCACATTTTAGAGCTGTTTAAACCAGGCAATTTATACTTTAATGGCGTCATTTGAATGCAGTTCATTTTTTTCGATGAAGGTTTAAGGTGTCAAATATAATAAATTAATGTAGTATCGTGATAAGTTTTAAAATGTTACCGAGGAATGTATTGCATTTTAGACATGTTTAAATAAAATTGCATTGAAGTTGGAAAGTGTTTCATAATCAATGCTTTAAGCATGATTGATCTTTCTTGTTTGATACTGATATTGATACGAAATTGCAACTAGTTCGAAAATTTATATTTACTAAATTGATATAACAAAATCTTAATTATCATTGTTTACTGTTCTTTAACTTCCTAATTTTTTACAGCTTCTTAATAACAATACAACATTTAATGTCACTTAATGTATCATTTTGTAAGTCAATGTATGTCTCAGAAACATTTCGATCTCACCTGATAATTTGCTTGAGAAAGTAACTAAACAGTAATAAATTAAAATAGCTGTATTAAAAGTAGCATATAACATAAAAGTACAGTAACCAGTTTTGAAGGCAAGAAATAGTCTTCTTCGTCAGGACACACTAAAAGCGCAAACTTCATACGCGAGAGTTAGATCCGTGACTGAAACAGGAAAAGGGGGGGGGGGGTACGGTGCCCAACGTCTTGAAAAGAAAAAAATAGGTAAAATACCAAGGTGTGTGGAAAAAGTGCTAACATGCAATGAACGCTAAAATAGCAAAGAGAAAATTGGACGTCCAACAAAGGATCCAAAACACTTTTTCAGTGAGAAAAACTGTGGACATAAGAACCTCGTTAAAATAGACAAGAAAGATCAATCATGCTTAAAGCATTGATTATGAAACACTTTCTAACTTCAATGCAATTTTATTTAAACATCACTAAAATACAATACATTCCTCGGGAATATTTTAAAACTTATCACAATACTACATTAATTTATTATATTTGAAAACTTAAACCTTCATCACAAAAAAATGAACTTCATTCAAATAACGGCATTGAAATATAAATTGCCTGGTTTAAACATCTCTAAAATGCGCTACATTCTTCAATAATATTTTAAAGATTATCATAATACAACGTAAATATATTATATTTGAAATATTCATCGAAAACATCTGAAATTCATTCGAATGACGTCATAGAAAAAATAACACGCCTGGTACTCTCTATAAAAGCAGCATTTCATTCATAACATTTTCCCATTCATTTTATTCATCATAATACTATAATAATTCATTTTATTTAAAAATTAAGACCATGGAGCTACAAGCAGTTAAACTCTATGCTTAAAACGTCATCGAAAAAAATCGTCCTTCTGTCTGTAAACTCAATGAATATTTCATTCATATCAGCTATGCAAACTCCATGAGCTAAATAATTTTTCGTTAAAGAAATACAGTAATTCTAATGCAACTCATTCTACACATTTTGCTGTTTGCATTTTACATAAGTGAAAAATAGGTTTCGTTGTAGAAATAACCAAATTTGGAGTCAAAATTTGGAGTCATTAAAGTCAAATATATTGTAATTGCGTTGTTTCAGTATGTAGATGCAAGAATTTAGGCAAAAATAAAGAGGTTTCAGGACGGGTACAACACTCAATATGAATTAAAAATAACTTTAAAATTCACGATTTTGAGACAAGATGGATACCATATTTCATTTTGAACTGGGTCACGTGATCTTTTATTATCATGGTCACGTGATCGCTTCATATAAGATGTGTAATTATTATTATAATTTTTATCTAAAAAGCTACTGAATATATTTTGCTGATTTTTTTTATATATTTTTGGGAACAGTTTAAATATTATCTAAAATTTTCTAAGCAATTTGTGAATTTTAAATCCGCTTAAAAAATGTTTGAAAATTTAGGTTCCATAGGGTTCAATGTATTTCATTTTTTCAACCCGGGTTCAATCCAAAACTAATTGGGTGATATTATTCATTTATATTCCAATAGGTCCTACAGACAGTCTAAACAACATACTAAAATTTCATTTTGATTAAGTCATTTTTACGGCAGTTATCGTACTAACGGACAGACAGACAGAATGAACAAAGTCATAAACACTTTTCAATTTCGTTGTAAAGTGTTAAAAAAGTATGAACTGTTTAGAAATATGTTCAATTTTCTTATGTAATGTTATGCGATAAATTTGTTAACATCATTCACAAGGGTCTCGCTCTTTCCATTCGCAAGAGAAGATACTTTGTGTAGTAGTTGTATTTTGAAGCCTAACAATTCGCCAACAGTCATATATATATAATAAATGTTCTTCTCACCGTTTTCCTGTAGTGCTTAGGTGAAAATTTATCAAACTTGTCGAATCATTTAACGAAATGTTGCCAAATTGATGACATGCCACCCTAGACTCATGAAAATATCGTCATAACTGCAAAATTGATAAAGTTAACAGAAATGACCCCAAATTGATGAATTAATTATTGAAATGTTTTAATATGGAGACAACATTGCTTATTATAGATGATATCAACATTGATAATTTTTTAATTCATTGTTGCGAAAAAAATAAATTGTGTATTACTATATATTTTTACATGTACGTACATCGTTACAATTCAACGTGTGTAATTCAACATGTGCAATTCAACGTTATAAACGTTGTGCCGTGGGTCCTAAACATCTTTATTTCACTTTGGAAAACGTAAATTTATTGCATTGCATAGGGCAAGTTATGCGCTGCCCACATCATTTTTTTTTATAACTAAATATCAACATATAAAATATCATAGGGTAACAGATGCTAAATTTTTAATACAGACTTAGTTACAACGGCATCATATATTTTTCTGCAGCCATATTGTTTCCCAATCTAATATTTAATATGTATTCAGAATAGGGTGAAGTACAACAGACAGGTGCCATGTTCGTTACAAGATTATTTCTCATTAATATCGTGTTTCGCAGAATATATCTACAGTCTTTGAAGACTTAGAAGTAAGATGATGCCTGACCAAAAAAGATTTCTGACGATACCGAACAAGTGAACTGTAAGTTATGCCAATCAATATGATAATGTAATTGATAACAGGAACACCAAATTTTATTAAATAAAGTCTCAATAAGCTTCATAGATGAGTATAGTATGTAATGTATATCGGTGTATTGTTTACTAAAATTATTTTAATAATAATTGTTTATCACGAATTAAAATATATAGCTTTTGTAATTAGCATTTAATTTTATTAATATTATGAAATTTATTAATATTATTAATATAGTGAAATGATTAATGTAAGTTTTGTTTAGTTTTTTGCCTTTAAACATCATTTTGTTAATGACCCAAATGTGACTTTATCATATAACTGACGAAAAGAAAATATTTTTTTCTCCGTTGCACACAATTCTTGTTTTCTTTAATGCTTAAGCTAATTTGCCAACTCCATGTGCAATTTTGAGTTAATCAAAGCTTTACTTTTCCATTTTTGTTGATTTAACCATCTGTTCTTAACTTTTGGAAGCCAGTGTACTTACAAATACGATTGTTTTTTTGGCACTCGACAACACCAAACTTCTTCTGGAGCATCTGACTCATAACTGTGTGATTAGCGTTGCCATATACCGGTTACTAAACGAACTGCAACGATTGGCCCCCAAACCCTTATAGCCATATACCTCGGGTTTACCCTATTACTAACTTTACACCCCAAGTTTGTAATACAAGTTTACAGTAAATTTACAGATTGTACAATTTGCAGTTTGTAATACAATTATACAGTAAATTTCCGATACTTCGCCACTTTTGGGACTTCAACGGCTCCGTATTAGCAATCTAGCTGTATTATCTATAGTGAAACTCAAGAGGGTTAAAATTGATGTAGAGCAAAACAATGGTTAATAAACTTAATATATATGCGCTTGAAACGCCAAACATATTGGATTACGCAGATGAAACTTTTAATTTTGTCTTGGAAATTTAATATTATCTGTGATAAACAGAAATCAGTATATAAGGCCATTAATACTAGGTCTCGTTCTAAATTGTGTGGCACTTTCCCTCCGACCAAAAAATATCCTATACCTTTGGGTACGTGACCGTCGAAGAATAAGAAGATAAAATAATCTGAAATATGGTACATTTTGTTGATTGATGATTTGATGATTATGGTACATGTTCAGATAATTTGTCGTTCCGGCTCTGCCCAAACTGTCCTCCTGTTCACGCGGAGAGTATGGGCACGTAAAATATGTTGATCCGTAAATCCTTCCGAGAGGTTAGTGGTTGGGGGAAAAAGAGCTCCGTCCCTGTGTATGCCGCCCTTACTAGGTTTCGTTCTAAATTGTGTGGCACTTTCCCGCCGACCAAAAAATTTCTTATACCTTTGGTTACGTGACCGTCGAAGAATAAGAAGATAAAATAATCTGAAATATGGTACATTTTGTTGATTGATCATTGATGATTTGATGATTATGGTATATGTTCAGATAATTTGTCTTCCCGGCTCTGCCCAAACTGTCCTCCTGTTCACGCGGAGTACGGGCACGTAAAATATGTTGATCCGTAAATCCTTCCGAGAGGTTGGTGGTTGGGGGAAAAAGAGCTCCGTCCCTGTGTATGCCGCCCTTACTAGGTTTCGTTCTAAATTGTGTGGCACTTTCCCGCCGACCAAAAAAATTCTTATACCTTTGGGTACGTGACCGTCGAAGAATAAGAAGATAAAATAATCTGAAATATGGTACATTTTGTTGATTGATGATTGATGATTTGATGATTATGGTATATGTTCAGATAATTTGTCTTCCCGGCTCTGCCCAAACTGTCCTCCTGTTCACGCGGAGTACGGGCACGTAAAATATGTTGATCCGTAAATCCTTCCGAGAGGTTGGTGGTTGGGGAAAGAGGGCTCGGTCCCTGTGGATGCCGCCCTTACTAGGTTTCGTTCTAAATTCTGTGCCACTTTTCCGCCGACTAAAAAATATCTTATACATTTGGGCACTTGACCGTCGAAGAATAAGAAGTTAAAATAATCTGAAATATGAATATATGTGAAACACTAGTGGTGATGTACACTCCGTCAATTGTCATTGCTCTTCCTTCTATTCAATTGATCTAATATGATATAATTGTCACTGCCAATCTGATTCTGGACTTTACAGATTATTGTATTTCCCCATAAAATGATGGTAAATAAACGTGAGAGAAAGGTGGCGTTTCATTAACTCCGCAACCAGTTTTGTTTCTGCGAAGGAAGTCTCATTGATCCCTAGTTAATGAGATGTTTCCTTTGCGATATGTCGAAATGCGGCTATGATGAAGGCTTAAACATGTTAAATTTCATCAATTTAAAGAAAATGCACGTGTATCAATTATTTAAAAATTGTCGTATGTTCAAATGTACGCATGTTCAAATGTTCAAATACTTAAATGTACGATGTTCAAATATTCAAATGTACGATGTTCAAATATTCAAATGTACGATGTTCAAAGCTGTTTCTACATGTTTCAAACATGTTATGCGTTTTTAATAAACCTCTGCAACAGCATAATTATTTTTTGTAAATTTTTGGAGAATTTCTCGATCAATGTGTCTAAATATGTGTTTAATAAATGTATTGAAAGTTTCAAAAATGTACAGCGAACATACACTTTAATTGTGTTACAAGTACGAGCATAACATTTTTGTATATTTTAAATATTATATTTATTTAATTATCTCAATTATACGGAAAATTTCGAAATTTTTAAAATCCGAAAATAACATTCATGGATCAATTTCGAGCTTCTTATGGATTTGGCAACAGGGAATACCCAAAATTGAAATTGCAGCCGTAATACTTCCTAATCGCTACATTTTTGTGAATATATATGGAAACTGACAAATGTTGTCCTACTATATAATTGGCATCAAATTTATCAAATTGTGGCGCATTGTAAGTTTTCATTTTGACATTGTAGGTATAGGTCATTATCTACCGAAAATGGCATAAGATGAGTGGCACCAGTTCATCGGTGTGGTTGTGTGAAATGTAAGTACGTTGTAACGAATATTGAAAGCTGAATACGATACTGTATTAACCCTAATAGAATGCAAACCATTTGTTGTTCATAAATTATTTCGAAAATGAAATGAAGCTTAATTATTTATTGAAAGTGAGATTAGATGAGTGGCAGTAAACATGTATTTCTCTAAAACTAGTTATTTTATTTACTTATAGTCTAATCTGTCTTCATGAGTTCTTGTATTTTTAATGGTTTGGTTCTCTAATTCCCATGTCATTAGTATCGCCATCAGTTCCACCTTAACTTTCAGAAATGAGCTGCACCCAAGTTGTTGTAAATGATATGTTGTAAATAAGCCCATACTTATGGTGCTTGACTAAAATGTTTATGTCGCAAACTTGGCCTACATTAAAATGAATAAAATATATTGCAGACGTCTAAATATATTACTATCTTACAATATATTACTTTTAGAACCTTAAACTGTTGTGGTCATATTCATCTTCATGTTATACAGTATTTCCATTCGTTTGATATAGTTCAAAAATTTGTGTCGCTACACTGAAGAAAACAATTTTACTACTAATTTTTCACTTACATATTATATTGAAAAAAGGCAGAAATTTTAATATTTTGTTGGTATGACATTTTATTGAACATAGATAAAAACATGTTACAGTTACAAAGTTAAAAAGTGACAAATGAAATAATTAAACAGTCAAATATATATAATAACTTGCGTCAAATATATATAATAATTGAGAGTGGTTAATGGCTTATTTCTTGTGGAATCCAGTATTAACCTCCAACCCAAACTGGGGTATATTGTACAGGAAGATAATGTATTATCATGCAGGGTCTTTCAGAAATGATTCCCTAACTTTGAAATGACATACTTGCAAAACAGTGATAGACAGAAAGGTGAAACAAGTGGTATGTTGGATAGACAGGTCTGGAATTTTAAGTACATCGGTATGCAAAATTAGTTACACGATTGGGTAACAGAAGGCGCTGCAAGCAAAGTGAGCATTAAAACGTGCTCGGAAATACATAACGCTCAGTCACCATACTTCCCGGATCGCAAACGCAATCCATGCGACTTATTTCTTTGGCGTCATTTGAAGGACACTGTTTGCAGTAAGAATTCTCAAACGTTGAAACAGCTTGCATCCATGTCAGTAGAGACATTGCAGAAGGTGGTTTCAAATTTCGTCCATCGCTTGCATCATGTTACTGTTACACAAGGTCGCCATATTGAATCTAATGTAATGTGATTTGGCCCCTATTCACGAAAAAACAATCTCACCCACTATTTAAAGGACATTGCACTGAGACTGCAGCGCCTTCTGTTAGCCAATCTTGTAACTGATTTTGCAAATCGGTGTATTTAAAATTCCAGACCTGTCTATCCAACATACTACTTGTTTCATCGTTCTGTCTATCACTGTTTCGCAGTTATGCCATTTCAAAGTTAGGGAGTCCTTTCCGAAAGACCCTGTATATCCTATATACTCTATTGCACATTATCAGTGATTTAAACCTGCATTCATGTCTTGGATTGATTTGTTGTGTAAAAAGAAGCCTGTTATATATATTAAAAATAAAGAAATAAAGCAAAGTTAATGTGGATTTAAAGAACCATAGATAAAACAATGATATGCTTATATAAAATATAAACAACCTGCCTTAGTCCACGCCCCTAAGGCTTAATAGAATATATGTATATATTTTAATGTACTTTCTTGTGTGCACATCGATAGGTTTTTTATCTTAAATGTAAAATTTCAATTACAACAATGATTTGTGAATAGAAATTTTCCTTCAATTGTCATTTTGCAGAGGCTTATATTTGAGGTATTTTTCAGAATAGTATAACACCATTTCAGCAGTAAGTCGAATCGTTTAATTAATACACTTTTTGGGAATAACATAGCAAATTTTATTTTTAAAATGAAGATTCAAATGTTTATATTCTACCGTAGTCGTCTCAGATTGAGAGGGTTGAATTCATTGATTTTTATACGGTGTATGAAGATTTAACTAAAAATTAGATTTGTTAAATACAATCTTATTATTTTGTTTGAACAAAACAACTTTCTGGATTACAATCTAGTGACAACCAAACCATAATTTTATTTAATATTATAGAAATTTAAACACAGTAGTGGTAGATAATAAAACTTTTAATTTAAGAATCAAACTGAGGCTCTTACATAAAATGAGTTTTTGTTTTTTCCTTGTCTACAGTGTAGGGTTTCTCTAAGATATTGTGACCCAAAAGCCCCTCACAAAATCACATAAACAAATTAAATTGTGTTTAAATTTATATTGAAGAGTAAACATATCGGTGCATAATTATAATTGAACACTTGAAGAGCTGTTTTGACATAAAAGCAATTCTACATGGCAGATCGACATTCAAAAACCTCTCTGATATTTTCAGTAGGTGACATACACGACCGTTTAGTTGATATGTCTTCATTAACAATATACAATAAGAAATCGGAACAACAAGATCGAAAGCGGGAAGAAATTTCGCAAAACACTATTTCATCTCCCGTCATTATATGATGCATTACACTCAACGTTTTGGCCATTTTAATCTAAAACGCAATCTGTAATCATAAACTGTATTCAATACTTTGATCAGAAGAATAGTCATCCGTATTTAAAACGACTATTGTTACAAATGGAACTTATGTTATTGTGGTTACACATAGAAAATATAAGAAAAGTGTCTGCTACACATATAAATTAAAGTATCTAAAAAAACTCGGTTGATTGTTCACATATAGAAAAAAATATGGAAATTTAGGATATTTTTTTTCAGCGCGTTAGGATATAAAAACTAATTTCGTAGGTGTAGACGTTCTCGAGTTTTCGCTGGAAAAATGTTTAAGCTGGTTCAGCTGAAAGAATTAATAAATTTATAAATATCTATAAAAAAATGATTTTCGATATTTCTAATCACTTACAAGTTCAGTTCCATGTGTATGAAAAATTTAAATTCCTTCCTTTAGCAGTTTTAGCTATGTAATTGATCACTTAGTTAATCAGTAAGCCTGTATGATATAAGCAAACGAGCTGCACTACATTATAGTAGGCACTATATTATATTCATTATATTCTTGGCAAAAATTGGGACACATCACATTTAAAATAATAAACTTTTTATTCAGAGTTTATTTTAAATCTGCAATTTATTGCAAAAAATATTTTGGGTTAAATGTAACCATTTTTTTTACGGTATCTGTGTTCGAATTTCTGATAAAAATGATATACATTTTATCACATATTATGTAACATGTGTTATTAAAAAGTGAAATAGAAATACTCGTCGAGTACGGGATAGCTATACTTATTGCTAGATGTATTTATTGAAGGTAACTAACGCTTTCAAAGGAAAAAAAACCTTTTTTGAGAAGCCAGTTCTGCAAAGTTATGGAATTTGTCTAGAGAGAGATATTCCGTTATTATTTTGTGTCTAAAATTTTTTCTCTCTAGATACAAGAAATTCATTCATTTTTGGTGTAATGGCTGTTCTGGCCTACTTATCTTGAAAACGAAGGATTTCAATGTACCGGCAAATAATTTTAATCTATTGTTTATGCTGTTACGAAAGAAGCATTTTTACTTTCATATGATTTTAAATAGCTGATTCAGTGACTTCTTTTATTGCTAAACACCAGCTAATAAAATATCATAGCGTAACTGTTATTTTAGCTGCCAAATTGTTGTTATAAACCTAAATACAACGACACCAACTATTTTTCTGTAGCCCATACTCCTTTCATAATCAAATATTTAATATGTATTGAGAGTAGAGCGAATCAGGACGGGCAGGTGTCATGTTCGTTACTAGATTATTTCTCATTAATATCGTGTTTCATAGAATATATCTACAGTCTTTCAAGTCTTACAGATAAGATGCTTTCCGACCGAAAAATATCTCAGACGATACCGAACAAGTGAGGCGCAAGATATGCCTATCAATATGATGTCCTAATTGATAACATGGACCACAATTTTTATTAAATAAAGTCTCAATCAGTTGATGGAAGAATACAGTGTGTAATATTCACTGTTATATGATATATCAAAATAATTTAATAATAGTTATTTATCATGGATTAATGTACTTATCCTTTATAATTAGCAGTTAATTTTATTAGTAATTTAAGCATAAATTATATTATGTTTCAACTTTTTAAACATTGAATTATCATGTGAACATTAAACATTGAAAATGTAAAGACAAGTTCATTATAAAATTTTACTTATTTCTCTTCTTCCACTGCCATTTGTCATTTTTCAATTGTTATTTTCCTTGAAATATCTACTCGCCAAAATCAATATTCCAGTCACTAGAGCTATTAACAGAAAATATTTAATTATCGTCTGAGTTAGAATCACTTATGCTACCATAAATATGTCTGCGTTTTCTAGAACCTTTAGTGGACTTACGACTTTTTAAGATTCTACCTGGCTAGAAAGATTTAACACGATATCTCCTGGATCATGATGGTATGTTGTATTTACCGGATAAAAGGGATTTTAAAGAGATATACTTCAAATCTCGGACGACCCTCCCATACAGTGTATCGATTTACCGAGAACCCAAAAGTATACCAAACTGAATTCTACACAATTTGTAAACAACTTCACGGGTCTTATTTATTCCCTATGTGTGAGCTTTCTTAGGAGGCAACTATTTACTAATTTTTTTAACATGTACTTCAGTACTAGTATTTTACATAAATACTATATTAAAAATAGTAATAGGGTAATTCCAGAATATTTACCGCATCCGGAATAGATTGCTTAACCCCCTAGTTCTGAAACTTACCATAAGATGGCATTAAAGGTAAACAGTAATGGTGTACCATTTAATGTTTCAAATGTGTTTGACAAAAGTATTATGTTCCTGTGCCTTTTTTAACCTAAAATTGAAAAATATCAAAGATGAATTATAGAATTTATCATGACATATTTTATTGTATTACCACAAATTGTACATTATACCTAAAACTCTAGAAATGTCAGTTTATTCCTTGTTTGAGCGAAACATAGTCTTCGTGTAGACTGTTTTTATTGTGATTATGAAATGTGTATATCCAAGGCCAAGTGGCTAGGAGGT
This sequence comes from Amaurobius ferox, assembly GCA_951213105.1. NCBI lineage: Eukaryota > Metazoa > Arthropoda > Arachnida > Araneae > Amaurobiidae > Amaurobius > Amaurobius ferox. The sequence goes on from OX578134.1 coordinate 50,404,799, forward strand.
GTGGCGTACCTCCCCCAGATATGTGTACACTCAAGAGTTATTTGAAAAATAAGTAAACTTATTAACACTTTACAACATATCTGAAAGGTGTTTATGACTTCGTTGATTAATTTTGTCTGTCGGTCCGTTTGACCAATAAATGACTTTAAACGATAAATGACTCGAGGCACGATAAATGTAAACACAAGTTCCATCACAAGAGATTATAATATTGACGCCGTATAAATGGCTTTAGCAAAATCAAATTTTGGTGTGTTATTGAGACGGTCTGTGGGAACATATGGGGATGTAAATGAATAATATTACCCAATAAATTTTGGATTGAACCATGGTTGAAAAAATGAGATACGTGGAAACCTATGGGACCTAATGTTTTAAACATTATTTAAGCAAAGTTAAAATTCACAAATTGATTCGAAAATTCTAGAAAATATTCAAATTTCGTATTAAATATATAAAAGAAATTTCAGAAAATTATGCTCGGTAGTTTTTAAAATAAAAATTAAAATAAGAATGACACTCATATGATATGAAGGTGTCACGTGATCAACTTCAAAATGAAATATGACATTCATCTTGTGTCAAATAGTGATTTTTAATGTTCTGTTTAATATATATTTAACGTTGCATCCGTCCTAAAACTGCTTCATTTTTGCGTTTTTTCCGTGCATCCCTATTCTGCGCCAACACAGTTATAATATTTTTGAATTTAAATGATCATCAAACTTGGAATATGCCTACAACGAAACCTAACTATAATAAATGAGAAGGTTCGGTATAAATCAAGAAACTACTATTTACACTTGGGTCATGAGGCATTGTTAGTTGGTTGTTCGGGCCTAAACTGCAGTTCACGTTGATCCTGCAACTCACAGATTTTTCGCATCAATACGCTTGCATATACAATATATACAGTATATATATATATATATATATATATATATATATATATATATATATATATATATATATATATATATATATATATATACAATATATACAGTATATATATATATATATATATATATATATACAATATATACAGTATATATATATATATATATATATATATATATTCTTTAAATATATTTAAAAGCATGTCCTTTAAACACACTGCTCCAAAAATTTACTGGAACCTCGACCAGTTCTGAAATTTTGAATTTCATAAGATATAGATGGGTCGCTTATTTTTAAGAAAACATTAGAATTCCGTAAAAGATCCGGAGAATTCAATGGGATGAGAACATTTCCTGAAATTCAACAAGAAACTTGATGTGATTTGACTTTACTCATATTCTCTGAAAAATCCGTTCTTTAAGGGTTTGTGTTTTCACAACATGGTATTTTTTAGTGTATAGCTATTTCATTTAGAAAACGTAGTTTATTTTTAAAAAGTTTAAAAATCCCTCATTTGAATGTTAGCTGCGTGCTTATTTAATGCATATCAAAAGAACTTAATTGTAAGATATTAAAATAGATTATTTAAAGCGTTAGTGGTCTTTGTCTATTTCACTTGGTTACCGACATCTTCATATTAATGTTCTAATTTCTCCAGTAGGAGCGCTGCAATCATTTTTACTTGATCGATCATGATGACTTTACAAATAAGGGATTTAACGTAAACATTCATAGACATTTCCTTCCGAAGTTTTTGAAACACTTGTGGACTTTCGTGGGAAACATATATAACATTTTTAAAATGTACTTTTAAAATAAAACTTAAAAGCATTTTTGTGCGAATTAAAGTTTATAATTCCAAATAAGTGTATTTTGAAAATAGTAGAGAAAAACATTGATGATTGCAAGAACAAAAATTTGGCAGTAGATCCAGGACGATGGAACCGAAAATTATTGCATGAATAATGTAATTTTGTGTGTGGTATGTCTTCTGTAGGAATTAGACAGTTCTTCGGTAATTCACAATAATAGTAATCGAAATTACAATTAATATATTTCGAAAACTATGTATTGGATCCGAAATATAATTATATATCTTTGTAGGAAGGTCTACATATTGCCTATAAACTGTTCGTGTATTTTAGTTTTGTTTCTGATGTCAAACACATATTTAGGCCATAGAGGTCACGTCAAAATATAAATTATTTAGCAAATTTACTTGGCAGCATATAAACTAAACTTATACAATATCTCTGACTAAATTTATATTTTAGGTGAATCAATAAATTTGTTTATACAAAGATACATACTAGAATTTTTTACTTCCATTGCAACCCTAATTTTGAAATAAGCATCTTCAGAATACCCAAGTCCACTTCACTAACTAAATTCTTTGAAATAAAACAACATATGTGATACTTTTGCATAAATATGTCAGCAAGGAGAAACATACTAAGCGGCAATACTGGTGACTTTTAAATCGTCCAGCTTTCCTTCCCATTGGAAAATTTTAACTGACCAAAATATCAAAATACCATAATTATAACCACTATATTTTAAATATTAACAACTCCATCCGCAATCTAATTATATATTCTTCTAGAGCTTATAAAATGCTATAAATTACTGCATAATCTTTATAGATAGCACTTTTAGGTTTCGCGACATAAAATTTAGAAATTTTAGAACAGAAAATTTTCATTCTTCTGCAGAAAAAATTTTCATTCATAGTGGTCACGTCAAAATATAAATTATTTAGCAAATTTACTTGGTAGCATATAAACTAAACTTATACAATATCTCTGACTAAATTTATATTTTAGGTGAATCTATAAATTTGTTTATACAAAGATACATACTAGAATTTTTTACTTCCATTGCAACCCTAATTTTGAAATAAGCATCTTCAGAATACCCAAGTCCACTTCACTAACTAAATTCTTTGGAATAAAACAACATATGTGGTACTATTGCATAAATATGTCAACAATTAGAAACATACTAAGCGGCAATACTGGTGACTTTTAAATCGTCCAGCTTTCCTTCCCATTGGAAAATTTTAACTGACCAAAATATCAAAATATCATAATTATAACCACTATATTTTAAATATTAACAACTCTATCCGCAATCTAATTATATATTCTTCTAGAGCTTTTAAAAGGCTATAAATTACTGTATAATCTTTATAGATAGCACTTTTAGGTTTCGCGATATAAAATTTAGAAATGTTATAACATAAAATTTTCATTCTTCTGCTCTCTCTATATAGCTCTTTAACTTTATATATTTCGCTATAGTATATCTCTATAGTATATTTTATATTTAATTTAGATGACTCTCTATAGATAGCTCTTTTAATTTGTGAGGTATAAAGCATTACGAAATTGAAAAACGGAGAATTTTCAACCTTTTTCAATTTGACATGACGATTCCTTAAAACTATAACAGCTTTACAAAATATACATATATTAACCTACAATACGTACTTCTGACTCAATATATTTGTAGCTGACTTTTTATATCTATCTTTTATAGTTTAGAATAAAGTAAACAAAGTAACAAAAAACACTCAAACCAAAAAATTTTTATAAGCGTTTTTTCAAAAAAAAAAAAAATTCAAACTATTCAAACAGTGAAATAATTATTATATATTCACGAACGGTACCGTATTTCCAATAAAACTATTAAAAATTGTTAACATTTTTATTTATTAGGTTTGGATATGTAAGCTTCCAAAATGTTTACATATTTCACAACGCTTCGATTTTAGTTATAGATATTCCAACCATTGATGTTATTCGTATAAGAGAAATAATCAATTATGCGCATTCTTTTAAATGTAAAAATTCCACAACGTGTTGGCTTCATTAAGCACTTTTACTTGCCTGATTATTACTTTCCAAATAAAAATTTGCGTTGTAACTCCTCAAGGCAAAGTGTCATTCCATTAGCTTGGTCATCAATCTTATTTTCAGTGACTTTCTTTCAGCGAGAGACGTAATGATCTTGGGTGAATGACACGCGCCGCCTGGTGAGATACGTTGGAGAATATTGTTATTTCAGTATAAAGTATTATTTAGGAGTTAGAGAATTGATATTCAGAAGTACTTATAAACATTCTGTGGCGTAACGAAGTTTAGCTAAGAACTCGGATTCGACTAAAATTCTGTTTTGTTGTTAAATAATCTTGAGGCTTAAAATTTGTAAAACCTGATTAAGTAAGATGAAAAGAAAAATATCTAAGCTGAAAGTGATAACAATAGGGATTAGTTAACAAGATTTTAAATTTTAAGTCATTAAAAATAAATAAATTGTATAAATAATTGGAAGTATTAAATCAAATTTTATTAAAAAAAATATAGGTATACGAGGGTCACACTTTTGTGTGACTGCTAAGTGGTACAAGTTAAACTTACCAACTCTTAGGAGTGTTCAAAGTACTCCCCTCTAACATCAATGCACATTAGTGGGTGGATTTTCCAAGGATTAACTGGTTCATGACATCTATTTCTTTTAATTGATATGCGCCTCTTCTTCGGAATGAAAATAACGCGCAAGTAATTTCTTTTAGATTAAAAAATAGCGAAAAGTCGCACTTAGTAAGATCGGAGAATAGGGTGGATGTTGTATCATTTTGATGTTTTTTTGTTCAAAAAATTCGGCTGTTATTCTTGCTGAATGAGAAGATGCATTGCCATGGTGAAGCATGAGTCCCCTAACATTTACTTCCTGAAGAATTTCAGGAAACCAATTAGTGTACCAGTGTACCAGTTAGCTATAGCTGTCTCCTGTCCCTCTAGCTTCATGGCTTTGACCAGATCTGCACTCCTGAAGAACAAGGCATAAATTACTTTTTTCATTACTAGTTGTATTTCACTATTGTTGGTTTGGAGTCATCTTCAAAGACCCATCTTGACGTGTTGGAACGTCAAAAAACGGTATTTACATTTCATCACCAGTTATAATTTTAGAAATAATGCAGGGTCCACCATAATTAAGTAATTTTATGTTTTCTTTACTTATTACGACAAGCTCCGCTTTTTGGTGGTCTGTTAAATTATGGGGGGACCAACGATAAACTAATTTTTTCATATGCAGTTCTTCATGAATAATTTAATGTATAGCTGCGGATCCAATGGTAAGTTCCTTCTGTATCATTTGGTAGGTACAGCGATTATCATCGATTATCAACGATTATCATTTTTCGAATGGCTGATACATTTTCTGGGACTACAGCTGACAAAGGTCTTCCGGTGTGTTTTTCATCCAGGACATAATTTTGACCTCTTCTAAACTCTGTAAACCATCTGCATACAGTGACACGAGATACAGCGACACGAGATACAGCGACACGAGCATAATTTCCATATGCTAATTGTAGATGTTGAAGACATTCTTCTTGATTTAGCCAAACTTTAAAATCATAGAAAATCATAGTTCGATAATGCTCTGGCGTCAACTCCATATTCTTTTCTTTCACAATTTATTCTACAATAGCTAAATTGTAATTGCTACCACAAATTATCGTCTGCGGACATAAAAGAGTCTAAATTTAAATATCTGACAAATAATTTCTTTCTAGCGCTCATCGTATGTCCCTGTCTCAAAAATTCCAGTGTGACCCTAGTATAGAGAGATACGTATAACTGTGTGCTCGTTGTACCAGAGCAATCGAGAATATGATATATCGTGAGGGGCTGTTTTAATGTAAAATAAATATTTAAATTCTTATAGAGTAAATAAATGTTTCCAAATAGGTTTTAAAGCAAATAAAATAACTAAATAATCCCAAATAAATGACAGGACGAATAAATTAAATTCAGTTAAGATTTTGTTTAAATACATAAATGATAAAAAAAAAATATGTAACTAAATTTGAGTAAATAGGTAAATGACAGGTTAATGAGTGCTAAGAAACAAAATTATTTTGATATATGATAACGCACTGAAGGATTACGGAAATCATGTATATAATAAATAATTAGATGAAAATAAAATGTAAATAATCATGTGTGGAAACTGTAGGAAAATAAATAAAAATAAAAATAAATATCAAATGCAAATAAATAAATTGAAGTAATGATAAATTGTGAGAAGACGTCAATTGAGGTATTATATGTCGACGATACAAAGGTGATACATAATGATATTAAAATATGTAAGAATGTAATATGTAAGGATGCTGAGATTCAACCGGCTATAGAATACACCACGATAGTAATAAATATGTAAAAATATGGGAAATAAATTGAAATAAACAAATAAATAAATAAATAACTCTGATAAATGTTATAGTTAAGGTCGAGTAAATAAATCAAGGATTTAGAGGATAATAATGTTTTAAAATAGGTAAGATATTAAAATAATAAAATAATTAAATAAATAAATTCATGTTTTCCAAGTATGTATAGGCTATGTTCTCTAAGTGTGTTCAGAAATGTTGCCAAGGTGATTTGATAGATGGAGGAACGAGTTACTGCAGTTCAACTCAACTCTACGACAAAGCCGGCAAGTAATAAATAGTTGCAGGTGAGATACAGGAATGTGTTTGCTCAACTCGTTAGCGTAATTTGAATGTGTAAACAAATTTCATAGATATAGGTAGTATTAATGTAGATTTAAAATTCAATAATTGTATAGGTTAAATAGGTTAGAAATAAATAGATGCAAGGAATTATTTTAAATATGTTTAGACAAAAATAACATTTTATAAAATTTAAATTAAATTAAATATTTTCATTTATGCAAGTTTTAATGAAACATTATTGATAATATAGAAGGTAGTTGAAGGTTAATGAATTTAAATTTGAGTTGCCGAATTTTAAGAAAGGAAGAAGTTACTAAAAAGCTGAACTACATCAATGCGGAGAATAATTAAAGGATATGTTGCATTGTACCACTTTACATAAGAATAAGGAAGGGTTGCATGACATCTAAATGGAAGTATTGGAGGTTAAAAAGGATGTAAATAAATGGAATATAATACTCTAAATAAGGAATCGTGAAGTTAATTAAAATTTAAGATAAATAATTCGATGAAGTGGTTTAAACAACAGTTGAATATTTTTTATAGAAATGTTGTATTCTATTCAGGTCAAAATTTAATTGATGATAAGGCACCTGCAGGTAATTTTGACATTTAATACAAATTAGTTGTAGGCACTAAACTAATTTAAATTGTTTAGTGATAGGGAATTGGATTATAATTATAAAACTTTTTTTAATTATTGTTCAATTATATAATTTGGAAAATGTTAGTTTTTTTAGAGAATTCATTCAAGAGCGAGTAACAATAAAAAAATTATCACGTTTATGTAATGGATAAATTCGAGTCATAAAATAGAAGGAGTTATTCAAATTAATAGGGATTTAAATAGTAATATATGTATGTTTCAGTCCAGCATTTATGACATGCGGACGGTTAAATAAAGTTTTACAATACTTAGATTTTTCCAGAAATTCAGTGTGTTGAAAGTGTACAGAGTCTTTGTACAGGCTTCTTGAATGCCTTTATGTGCAGAGCAAGGTTATTATGTAGGTCATCCAACATGTTATCTTCTCAGTTAAAGTTTCAGTGTTTGTTTAGCCATTCGCAGTTAATTGTCATCATACCGGTTAGAAACGATTAAGGGGAAATCATGCAGAGAGGTTTTTCTTACTACTTTTGAGTCAGGGGAAGGCAGAGTAATTAGTTTCCTGTCAATCAACTGCCCATCGAGACTGGTTTTATTGCGGATGTCTAATGATTTGGGGATGAGGAATGTCAATGTTGAGGTAATGCATAAAAGTTTAGGGTTCTCGTTTCGTTTTGTCAACCAGCGCGGGGGACACATAGACTAATATGCCATATAGGAATTAATGTTGTGAAATCTGTTGAAATATGGCTGGTGTTAAAAAAAGAGATATAATTATGTACTTTGTTGATATAAAATTTTATTCATATATGAGGTGTTTATGAAAATATCAAAGTTTAAATGAATTAGCAATAGATTAAGTAAAAAAATGACATGTAATTAAGAATGTTGAAAATATCAAATATTGAGTCTAAATTGTTAAAAGAAAAATGAATGAATTCATTATTTAAACTTTAAAAAAAGTGTTAATTTTTTTTGTTTAAATGTGCAAGAATGCGCCGATTGTTAGTATCGAACTAAATTACTATTAAAAAACTTCATCTGTATATACAATTTCGTATCCATAGCTTGACAGATACACACACACACGTATAAAATACTTTTGATTCGTATTCAGGAATGCATGAAACGTGCTCTTCCTTTGAAAACTCGAATTCGAAGTTTCCACCCAGTCACAATACTTTCCATATACATTATTATTTTATTTTATTCAATTTACGTGGTAACTATAGATGAAATCCAGTTACAGTAGCCACACAAAAATAAAAAGAACAGAAAATAAGATAGAAGAATACTAAGTCATATTCATGTCAAGCGCATTCAAACAGGCTTTTTTTAAAACAGACAGGAATAAAATTAAATATATCAATATCAGGACAATAGTTATTATATAGATCAACAAATTTATAGATAGAATAGCATTTAAGGTAATTATACTACGTGTATAAAAAAAGTAAAAATATCGAATCTTGGGAGAGCATTTTTAAGTGCTATTTCAAAAAAAATAAAAATACCAAGTGTGTTATGAACCTTCCTTTATGTACAGAGATTACTTTTATTTTCTCCCTAGTCTCTCATCGGTTCCACCATGCTTGTGTGCCAATTCGCTCCAGTCATCTGGGCGTGATCTACATTGGCTTTAATTAGTTATTTTGTGATATCCATTACTTATATATTATACTATAAATATCAGAAAAGTAATAATTATGAATAACATTTTGAACACAATAAAATATAAAATATATAATACTGATATTTAACATATTATAATTTATAATAATGATATTTAACATATTATAATTTATTGTATAAAAGTCCTATACCTACTGTAAAACGCAAAATGTTTTTCATTCCAAATATTTATCATCATAAAAGCACAATATTTTTTAAAACTGTGCTTTCGTGCATATTTTTTTCGAATATGTTGGGAACAGCTTGTGATAATTTTTAAATAATGGTACTCATTCATTTCAAGTTAAAAGTATTCACAAACCATTCACTCATTTGGCAATTCTTTGTTTATTTTATATTTAAGTATTTTTCTGCTTTAGATAAAGAAAACGAAATTAAAAAAAAAAAATCATGTTAACTTCTTATAAATTATGACACTTGCTTCTACATAATATTCTAGTAAATAGATATTTAAGTGATATTTTTTTATTCGTAACTATGTTTTATTCAATTGCGGCTCTAGAATTAATCACTTTGATTGCGAACAGCAAATAGCAAAACAAATAACAATATATCCATTGTATCCATGATTGTACAGCAATTTTGAAGGATATGGATGGCAGAGTAACAATACATTGGATTCCTGCATATTCTGGTTCAGACTAGAACTAAAAGGCTGATCGATTGGCCAAGCAATTAGCAACTATTTTGCAGAAAATTCACAGGGTAATGACTTGCCATTCATCAAAGAAACTATTACATCTTCATTTGAAGGGAAAATATTAGATTGAAGGTATCAGGCAGGACCATATATAAACTTGAGGAGTTCTTGCTCCATTCAAGAACTTTAATTCCGAATACTCCAAGAGGATGCGATGTGGTAATGTTCTGTATGTTGATGAGGCATGACTATCTACAATATCATGTATTCAAAATTGGCGTGGTCGGAACTAACAATTGTATCACATGTATCAGTGGTATTGTATCACATGTATCAGTGGGGGGCGCGGTAGCCCATTGGTTAGCGCGCTGGAGTTGCACTCGGTAGGCACGGGTTCGATCCAGTCGCTGCCAAAACTGCCGCCGTGTTCACGCGGAGTACGATCATGTTAAACATGTGGGTCCGTAAGTCCTTCCGAGAGGTTGGTGGTAGGGGAAGGAGTCCCTGTGGATGCCTCCCCCACTGGGTTCCGGTCTAAATTGGGTGGCACTTCCCGGCTGTCCAAACAGTTACCTTACACATTTCTGGTAGCCGGCCACACAATTTGTTACCATAAACCCCTGGGTTGGTCGTGTGGTCTGGGCCTTCAACACCTTTCTGGTAGGTCGGACGGTCTGGGTCTCAACAACAATATGTATCAGTGGACAACCGTTGATTGCTAGTCAGTTTAAGGTGTGCAACGCACTACATTATTTAGTAATATCGGTTATAAAATCGTACTAACACGAAGTCGTAACACATAGGCTAATAAATAATTATCAAACGCCTGTAATATGTAATAAATAAATAAAATGTTTATTATTTTTACATGTAAGAAAATAATGTAAGAAAATCTAGTTCTCTTTTTTTTTGTTCTTTTATTCTGAAAATCCAAACGTCCATCGACTGAAATAATTATGATACATTTCATTTGATTCTTTAAATTTGTTACAGCAATATCGTGGCCATAGAAAAATACCCTAGTACACACACACACACATAGACATAATTGAAAATTAGTTGATTCATATTCTCTGATGCTGAGAATGACGAAAAGCTGAAACACACACCGTAAACCTGACTTTTTGATGTGTAGTACATCGAAAAGTCAAGTTTGGAATTTTGATCTCATCGTAATATTTTCTCTTTACTTATTCTATTATAGGTAAATTAAAATCTACAATATACTTGTTCAGGATGACTATAATATACTTGATCTATAATGTACATGAAAACTATCATATACTTGTTTATTTAACGTTTAAAATTATACTACCATTTAGCGCTTTTCTGATTGACAGCATGTACAAATATTTTTAAGTACAAAATTAATTTATACTGAACTCAAATGTAACTTGACAAGTGGAAATATTGCTAATATATTCTAAGCAATATATTCCATTATACAATTAAAAATTTAATTATTATTAATGTATAATTTGCCGTCATTACCATAATTTTGGATTCATTTTTGCCAATCTGGCGACTTTTTCGTCAATTCGGCATAGCATTAAAAAATTGCCAAATTGGCGATATTTCATCAAATTTGTTACCATGTGTTACACATTGGTGTGAAAAGGTTTAACATCTGGTGCTTAAGAATATTTATTACGGTTCATTGTCATGTAATTTTTAGATACATTTATTTGAAAAACGTGCACTATCTTGAGAATAGATTTAGCTAGCCGTTCTAAAGTTGAAACCATTCGTTTTAAAATGAAAAGTTATGTATAAATAGAGTATTTATTTTACATTACTGATTTTTCCATGATTTCTTTTTTAATGTCGTTCAAAAATTCGGGATCTTCCAAAAGTTTGATTAAGTTTAAAATCAATAGGCCAGTATTCACAGATTGTAATAATAGTATAAAATTACGCCCGAAACGTTTCATTCGTTCGTGAGATATCGAAATCACACACACACACACACACACACACACATACATGCGCAGACATCCAATCACTAACGTTAGATTTGAGTTCAGGAATGCATGAAACGTACTTTTCCGTCGAAAAATCAAAACCGAAGTTTCGACTCCTCACCATACTTTACTTATTAACAATATAAACACATTAATTTATGTCTGTTTATCTATCTGTCTCTGGGTAGCACTGTTACAAAATGTCGCTAAACGTGTTACAATCACGGATAAACAAACATTTCAATTTAGATACTAATCCAGACAATCAGCCTTTTAATAACCCTCTACTTGAACACTAAATTTTCGGATCACCCATTGACTTTCCACATTCAGTGCTGCTTGAATTCAATGTTCATATTAAAAACAGGAGCGTTCTCCGTAGTTGACTAAATTTTTGATTGAAGGCGGTTCGTTTATCTTTTCTTCAAAGAAACATTTCAAATAAAAATTATTGTTCTGTTAAACCTTTCACACCAGAGTGATGGCATTGTCGAAAATAAAAAATATAAATATTTACTCCTTTCAAATTATTTTCAATTTTTTCCCCTCCTTCTTAATCTTAAGTTCACAGTTAATTTTTCTTCCAAAGGTTTAGAAAAAATTAAAAATAACTTATTTCTTTTAAAACGGACGCCGAAAGCCTCAGGATTATATTCCAGTACATTATAGTATATATGTAGAGTGTAATAATATAATTTTGGCAGGTTTCATATATTCGTTTACTTTTCTATGAAACATGAAAAAAGCTTCGGATTCTTTTTTAGTATTCGTAATGGCATATTCAACAAAACATCCAATTTCAAAGAAATTTTATACGGCGTTGTTTTTGTATAAAAGAAAGGAAACATGATTACGTGACAGTCATTGAAATACGTATATCATAATTTTCGCTGTAATATAAAAATGTGTAGGGGCTTTTGTAAAATACGTTGTAATTTAGTTTTGAATTTCCCGTGTTCAAAACTTTTGTTAAAGCAATTTCATGAGTTATGAAATATTCATGAAAATATTTTTATTTTGCATGGCTGATTTTAAATCGTTTTCTTTCAGATCTGCTGCACTTCACTTTCGGTCTTGTCAACTTTTTGCTTTTCCTACAATAAATACATGGCAAATAAACAAGTTGTGATAGAATACAAAATTCCAACAGTTGGATTTTGATATGTATGTTTTATACAGGTTTCCGGAATGCTAAATAAGAATCACAATGATGTTTGTGAGTTTGTATGTCTGCAGGTGAGTTTGTATACTTCAAAATTCCCCCCCCCCCCACAAAAAACATTGTGGGAATCGAAAGATATATGTTACTATATATATATATCGATTAATATTTCTCCAATCAATGAACGTTAGTGGTCAGATAATTTAAGGAAAGTTGTATCATGGGAATGCTTTTAATTTTTCTAGCGATATTTTTTAAAATCCAAAGTTAAATTTAAAAAATAAATATGTTGAAAGTTGTTGTATCATATGAAATATTGTTATATATTTAAATATTGAATATATTGGTTTAAATTGGAAATATCGAAAGGATTGTTTAATTTATCTAAAAATTTGTATAAAATGACGTCACAACGGCGTATGTGCAAAGCTTCGTAGCAATCTCATGTAAGCGATAACCGATACAAGGTAAAGCTTGGAGAGGGGGATTTCATGAATTTCAATCCAATAACTTCTGTTTGAAATACAGATTTTAAATAAAATTGTTCCAGAAGAACGAATAAGTTGTCCTGATGACTTCAAACCCCTGTTGGCAAGGATTACATCGAGCTACAAGAAATTGAAAGAACACAGACATTTGGCTTTTGCTATTTGGGTAGTCATTTCCATGTACAGCGGTACTTATAAGCCGGGATAAAATTCTGGTCCAATGATTTATCTAGAAATGATTGAGAGAAGATATCCTCATTCGTAAAGTCTGTGCTGGAGCGCGTAATGCTATTAGTCAGCATGCAGATAGCTAAATTCGAAGAATAGAGAGAGCTACCATTACAGTCACACTGCGATGACACTTAAGATCAGCCAATTTGTCTAAAGAATAATTTCCAAACACTTTGCGAAAATATACGTACCTCATAATAATACGCACCTCATAATACGTACCATATTGTAATCACAGACGTAGTGTATAGATACACAAACATACATTACACGTACAGTTGTACAAATATATATTACACGTACAGTTTCTTTACCTACAACCGGGATAAAATTACGGTCGATTCAGAAATGGATAAAGTACGGAATTCACATATGTAAATCTGGTACTGCAGCTTCGAAGGTGAAGAGTCAGTAGGAATATAGTCTAATTCTCAGACAAAACAAAGCTAATTCTACAGCCACTCTATTGTCCCTTATACGAGCGATACTTGGCATTAGTCCATACACCTCTAGAAATATGTCCAATAATTTTGCGAAATTGGGGTTGTACGTTTGACAACTGCGCTTCATTCCATTTACCCCAAGTTAACTTCAGCAGTGCTTGGATTGGGGTTAATTATGAGTGACTTGGGATAGAACATGCAGTTAAGTTGTCTTCTTTGAAGAAACCCGCTTTTGTTTAGGCTTGGCGATGGACAACATATTACTATGAAGATAGTATGGTGAACGGGACAACCCAACTAAAGGTCGAATGGCACACGATCCGAAAACAAGGTGCTATTCTTTAGAGACTGTTTCTTCTATAATAGTCATTACATTTTGATGTACAATGAACGCAAATATAAGACTCGGTAATTTTTTTTATCAATTTTAGAACTTTTAGACATCATCTTTACTGCTAGTGTAAATAACACTGTGAGTCACCCGTGTACATGAAATAAACATTCCGCGGGAATGCCTCCGAAATACAATATTATAAAATGGTCAGCTAGATCTCCAGATTTAGATATAATACAAAATGTTGAGAAAGTATGTCAAGCCATTTTCGAGCTCTAACACAAATACCTGAAATAGAAGAAACTATTCTTCAACAGCTGGAATAAGCATGGGCAGCAGTACCCCAAGACTCTAAACGATATATGTACCAGTCACTGTCGTGAATGGTAGCGAGATGCATTGATAGCAGAAAAATAATCATTTCGTACTAGTATGGCGTAAGCCATTTTTGCACCATAAATGATTCCTTTTATGTTGAAGACGTCATACTCTCTTATTTACCACCTAACATGCATTTTTCATTAAATACAGGCAAATCGTGCATCCTCTTTTGACGGTGTAATTTATTTTTCATTAAGTGCGCATTTTAATCAGATATCGCGTCATATTTAATTTATCATCTCAAAAGAATATATTTTTCACCATCCCAGCAACTATTCATATTCTTATTTCTGTCGCACATGTTAAACGCATTTATTTTGAAATAAAAAAAGGTTTTGTCGCAGTATATTTGCTTTCAATATGTACTATATTTCCAGCTATAATTCAATGCGTTTCCTTTTATGGCAAAGCATTTGATATCGTTGAAAGAATTTAATAAATGCTAAATGTTATTTAGTATCTATAAATTTACATATTTTTTTCTAACTTTATGAAAACCATATTATTTACTTGAGTAAAGGTGTATTCATATCGCGGATATATGTTTTTATACTTCATATAAATGCTGCTTATTTGTTTATATGGTATTTTGAATTACGTAACGTACGTGAATAGACAAAAATCATTTGTATAATTTATAATATTCACTTTCCATACCCTAAATAATATATGTAAAATCCAAATATTGTATTAGAGTAAAAAATTCGACTCGGATTTCGATGTATTTATTTGATATGGATATACAGGGTGATTATAATTAAAGTTGCGAATTTTAAGAAGCTGTAAAGTAAGAACAACTGGTCAGAATGACGTGATATTTGACATGAGTATCCGTGAAGTAATAGAATTTTGTTTGGCGAAGGAAAATCAATACTTCAAAAATGTACCAATAGATGGCTCTGTATTTGCCAAACACTGGTTGTTGTTATCCGAAAGAAATCAATAGTCAACCAAAGAAAATGATAATTTAATCAACATTACTTAATTTAATAATTGATTGAAACATCATTAAAACATGAAACAAACACCTACGATATAAGGAAGGATTGTTCAATATGCTTTCCACCGTGCTCGGCTACGAGTTGGATGCGCAAAAAAGCATGTTCGACAACAGATTAGAGTGTATCAGAGGTGATGCTCTGAATGTGGCGCGTGATGCGTGTTTTTAAGTCAGACAAGTTCGCAATCCGACCACTGTACACAACATTCCTGTGGTGCCCCCAAAGTCCGTAGTTACAAGAATTAAGGTCCTGTGAACATGGCGGCCAGACTGTTGCAAAATGATGGATAATAATACCGTTATTTCCGAAATGCATATTCAGCAGTTGTTTCACTGATTTTGCAATGTGCGGGGGAGCACCATCTTGCATAAAAGTTGTGATATCTAGACATTGACGTTGTTGAAGTTCTGGAATGATGTGAATCCGCAAAAGAGCTTCATACCGCTGCCCAGTTGTCGGTACAAGTAAAGGGATCCGCAGAACCTATCTCCTCGAAAAATAATGGGCCAACGATACGCGTTGCTGTAAACCACCATACAGTTGCTGTACCGCACCATACAGTGATCTTTGCAGAATGGGGAGGCAATGGTTGCAGTGGGAATGGAATTTCGTTCGCCCATATTCTGCAATTTTGAGTATTGGCAGCACCTTGTAGATGAAAATGGGCTTCGCCTGTCCACAAAATGTTCCATAGCCATCCATTGTCTACTTCCATCCGAGCAAGAAATTGAAGCGCGAAAACGTCTCGTTGTGGCAGGTCAGCAGAAGCAACTCCTGAACATGCGTAATTTTGTACGGATAACATTGCAGGTCATTTCATAAAATTTTACGGACCTTGCTGACAGGCATGTTCAACAATCTGGCAATTCCCTGTGCACTGCAGCTTCCCACACCACTAGTCGTCTCTTCCTGTAACGCTGTAGCAACGTATTCCACTGATGTCTCAGCAATTGCTTTCCTCCCTCTGCCACGTTTCACGCACAATGAACCAATCGTTTTACATTTAAGAATCATCTTCCGTAGGCCAAATGCAGATATTGGACCAGATTTTAAGCCATTTAATGTCCGGAACCTCCTGAGAGCAGCTAATGCACAGTCACCGTTCTGGTAGAAACGTTTTAGAAGCAAAGCGCAATCTTTAGTAAGCGAGGTGGGCTCCTCGTTTTTATCACAACTGTAATGTGCGGGGCGCCTGCCCAGTCTTAATTAGCATTAATTAGATGTGTTCTTCGGCGCGCGACCTAGCTGCTAGTTTCTTCGTTCTTCGTCAAGCAAATTCCATGTTGGATTCCTACAGTGCCATCTATCAGTACATTTTTTAATTACTTTTTTTTCGCTAAACAAAATTCCATTGTTTTACGTATACTCATGTCAAATATCAAGTTATTCTGACCAGTGATTCTTACATTACAGCGTTTTAAAATCCCAACTTCAATTCTAATCACTCTGCATTTGTTATTTTATGATATATTTGTTTACTTAATGTACGAAAATGAGCAAGGTTATGTGATTATTTTGAATATTTTTATTATTTTTTTACAATAGATCAAATATGTAAACGAAAAATATTCCGATGGTGTCAAAAATGCTTCACTTGGATTTCGATGGGTTTGCATATTATAAACATCTTTGCATATGAACCGTATTATTTCAGTGATGTATGTGTATATGTCTGCCTTTAGCCACTTTTTTCGAACACATTGATCGAATTGGATAAAACGTAGTGCGATTGCATCGATCGATGAGCATCAGAGGTGTGTTGAATTTTTAAGTGTATGAATTGAATAATGGAATTATTAAACGTTTTGTTTTTTAAAATAGCAAAATTATTACACATAGATATTTAATGCTTTATAATATAAGTGATAGCATATTCATAGAAGTGAATATTTATACATAATATAAGTGAAATATATATTTAAATAAGTGAATATTTATATATATAGTATAAGTGATTTGCATATTTATATAAGTGATAAGCAATTTTGGGCATTTCATTATATTGAACTGAAACATATAGACTTATCGCAATACAACTTGAATACAGCAGATAATATATGTATGAAAATAAAACAAAATTCATTTTCATAGTGATAAATGAAGTTTTTTATTATTGCGTTCATTCATACAAATATACGAATCGATATAATTATTGCAAAATCAAATTTAATTTACTTCACATAAATGGGTAAAACAGAGAAAGAAGTGCCACATTGAAATAAAGAAAAATGGACACGAAATGGAAGTTTAAGAAGAAGCATATTATTCCTCATTTTACTGATTTTATGTTCCATTTGGTGGCATCATCACTGCTTCAATTTAGAATTTTAGCTAAAATATTTTAAAGCTATTATTTAGCTTCAATATATATTTACTTCTATTAAGTAAATAATTTCAGACGTTTCCGGAACGGTCGTCGGCTTCTTCATAATAGTTGTCTAATGTGTGTTTTTATTTACAGATCTCCCAATGTTTCCAGTGAGCTATTAGGCTGAATTTGTGCACACAAGCAGTGCCCAAGGGACAGTGCCTAACCGAGTCAAATTTTCAATTTCCGCCTAGGAACAAAGAATTTATTTTCGAAAATGTTTTACAATCTCCTTTAGAAACTACGTTACCTACCTAAAAGTTTAACACTTTTCATGTCTGCTACAAGTCGCAATGCAAAAGAGCCAAATGTTATATTATTTTCCCCTCTCAGGCCCGGATAGTGGTTTCGAATATAAATTCCAGGCGATCCAAAAGCCTTAAAAACCCAGAAGGCTTAATCTATGCATATTATTAGTATCAATATACAGGGATTGTATCTAACTGAGCAAATTTTTAATAAGGACGTCTGGTATTGGCACCAAACGGTCTATATTATTAAACAAAATAAAGCATTTTTGTAAGAGTGTTATTTTCTCTGTCTTTAACAAGTTTAAATGTTAGTTCATATTATTTTTGCTCAAAAATTTCTTAAATTATAAATTCATGTTGTTTCAATAAAGAAGCAAGGCATTAGCTAATTTTATATCTTAAAATAAATCAATGGAGAAAAGTAACAAACTTCAACCTTTATTGAATAAAAATTTTGAGAAATATTGATCAATAAAAATAATCAGTTTCTAATCAATTCAAAAATAGATTATATGTATAGCAAACTTATTTTTTTACTCATTATAAACCACTTTTTTTATTTTGATACATTATTGATTTAAGTACGTTTAGTAAAATGCGTTATTGGTTATAATTTTCTTATGTTCAAAAAACATTTCATTTCAAGTCATCTGATAATATATTGAAAAAAAATTCATCAGAAAACAATATTTTATCGTGCAATAACATCTATCTTATGAATATAATTAATTGCACATCTTTTCAAAAATATGTTTTGTAATTCGATCGCATATCTTTAAATTATACTATCACAATTTGTAGAGAAATTGCAATTATTTATGTGATTAATGACAAATTATATTTTAAACCTTTTATTCATTTTAATTGTATAAAAGGTTACAGTATCAATAATGCTTTTTTTAATATATGATTGAAAGTAATTTAAAGAGATTTGAATGAGAATGTGGATGTAATTTAAATTTGAATAACAATATAAATTAATTTAAAATTACCTAAATGGAATATTGTTTATTTTTAAAATAAATAAACGATAACTAAAATGTTAATTATTAAATGTACAAAATTATTGGCACATTTCAGAAAACAATGGATTTCCTTCTTCAGTGCAACGAGACTGGACCTGAACAGATACAGTCATAATAAGCATATATAATATTTATTTATAGTATTCATATTTCTTTTTTCTGTTATATCTATCTCAGGTTCAGCTTTCCTTATTTTTTTATATTTGCATTTTATTTGCATTTTCCACACTAAGGGGTGCTTCTCGTTAGACCACCGAAGTCAAGCAGTATCGGGCGCGGTTAGTACTTGGGTGAGTGACCACCTGGGAACACATCGTGCTGTTGGCATATTTCGGGTGCGGTTGCCCGGTGATTTGCGCGCTGGATTTGCACGCTTCCACAACTGCCGGCGTGTTCATGCGAAGTACGATCACGTAAAACATGTGGATCCGTAAGTACTTCCGAGAGGTTGGTGGTAGAGGAAGGAGGGCACGGTCCCCCCCCCTGGATTTCAGTCTAAATTGGGTGGCACTTTCCGCCCGTCCAAACGGTTACCTTATACCTTTCTGGTAGGTCGGACGGTCTGGGTCTCAACAACAACAACAACACTAAGGGGTGCACTACATTATATTCCGGCCTTTACCCATTTTATCTTTAGTCGGTATATTCGCCCTTTATTTAGAAGTTCAGGTCCAGGTTTGTTGCAGTGAAGAAAGAAATCATTGATTTTGGAAACATACATATGCTTTTGTATCTTTATTTGCCTGTACGTCACGTTATAATTAGTTTTGTGAGACCAGGATACATTTATGCAGTTTATATATTAAGAAAATTTACTATATATACCATACGAAACAAAGCGCGGATTCGTAGACGACATTTTACGATAGTCATGGACCGGGAGGTTATGACCCGCATAAATTCAGTGCACATAAATTGCAGGTGTTGTGACGAGATTCCTTAATAACTCGACACCTGTGCAAAAATATGTCAAAATCATGAAAATCAAAATTATATTTTTATATCTATATTTTTATGCATCCTTTTCATATAATCAACCCTGTTATTATATCGGCCGGTCGGCCGTGTCAAGTTGGAAACCGTTATGACACAGGTGTGATGGAGTCAGAAATATCCTTGCGGCTAAGGATTATACCATGCAGATTGGTTAATAAGTTGGCCAATGAAGACGTGTTGCTACATTGACCTGAGGAACAACCAATAAGATACGGAGGGCGTATCTGGATCTCAGGAGAAATGATGTGGCAACAAGCACAGCGTTTAAGATATATTCAGTGAATTCAGAATGATTGTCCAGCGGTAATAATGGTGGCATTCGACAATTAGAGTTCAAGAAATGAAGTGTGCGTTTCGTAGAGATTGAGAGGCGATGCTCGGACAAGAAGGTGGTTTTTAGGGAATTGATAGGCAGGCAATTCAGAATAACCTGCTAAGAGTGTTATGTTTTACAAAAATAGATATGCAAGCAATGGCCGTCCAGTTGCAGCATAATTCGACAATGAGAGTACTAGAAAGTGTATTCAAAATATATATAATATGTAATACTCGTATGTAAGAATGATGAGATTGTAAGAATGATAAAATAAATATTAAATGCTAATAAATAAATTGAAGTAATGATATATTGTGAGAAGACGTCAATTGAGGTATTATAAATATGTCGACGACATCAAGGTGATACATAATGATATTAAAGTATGTAAGAATGTAATATGAATAATGATGCGATTCAACAGGCTATAGGCCATACCACGATAGTTATAAATATATAAAAATATGGGATATCAATTAAATAAACAAATAAATAAATAACTCTTATAAATGTTGCAGTTAAGGTGGAGTAAATAAATCAGGGATTTCGAAGACAATAATGTTTTAAAATAGGTGGGATATTAAAATCATAAAATAAGTAATTAAATAAATTCACCTTTTTCAAGTATGTTTAGATCATAATCTCTAACTGTGTTTAGGTATGTTGCCAATACAGGAAAGTTGAGATACAGGAAAGTTTTTGCTCAACTCGTTATCGTAATTTGAATGTGTAAACAAATCGCATAGATATAGATCGTATTAATGTAGAGTTAAAATTGAATGATGGTATAGGTTGAATATGTTAGAAATAAATAGATGCAAGGAATTATTTTAAATATATTTAGACAAAAATAAAATTCTATAAAATTTAAATTAAATTAAATATTTTCTTTTATGCACGTTTTAATGAAATATTATTGATAATATAGAAGGTAGTTGAAAGTTTATGAATTTAAATTTGAGTTGTCGAATTTTAAGAAAGGAATAAGTTACTAAAAACTGCACTATATCAACGCGGAGAATAACTGAAGGATATGTTGCATTGAACCACTTTACATAAGAATAAGCAAGGTCTGTATAACATCTAAATGGAAGTATTGGAAGTTAAAAAGAATATACATAAATGAAATAGAATAATCTCAATAAAGAATCTTGAAGTTAATTAGAATTTAAGATAAATACTTCGATGAAGTGGTTTAAACAACAGTTGAATAGTTTTATAGAAATGCTGTATTCTATTCGGGTCAAAATTTAATTCATGATAAGCCACCTGCAGGTAATTTTGACATTTAATACAAATTAGTTGTAGGCACCCCACTAATTTATATTGTTTAGTGATAGGGAATTGGATTATAATTATAAAACTTTTTTTAAATTATTGTTCAATTATATAATTTGGAAAATGTTAGTTTTTTTTATAGAATTCATTCAAGGGCGAGTAATAATAATAAAAAAATATCACGTTTATGTAATGGATAAATTCGAGACATAAAATAGAAGGAGTTATTCAAAATATAAGGGATTTAAATGGTAATATATGTATGTTTTAGTCCTGCATGTATGACATGCGGACCGTTAAATAAAGTTTTACAATACTTAGATTTTTCCAGAATATCAGTGTGTTGAATGTGTCCAGAGTCTTTGTACAGGCTTCTTGAATACCTTTATGTGCAGAGCAAGGTTATTATGTAAGTCATCCAGCATGTTATCTTCTCAGTTAAAGTTTCAGTGTTTGTTTAGCCATTCACAATTAATTGTCATCATACCGGCTGGAATCGATTAAGGGGTAATCATGGAGAGGGGGTTTTCTTACTACTTTCGAGTCAGGGGAAGGCGGAGTAATTAGTTTCCTGTCAATCAACTGCCCATCGAGACTGGTTTTATTGCGGATGTCTTTTGTTTTGGAGATAATGGAAGTCAATGTTGAGGTAATGCAGAAAACTTTTGGGTTCTCGTTTCGTTTTGTAAACAAGCGTGAGGGACACATATACTAATATGTCACTAAGTAAAAATAGGAATTAATGTTGTGAAATCCGTTGAAATATGTCTTGTGTTAAAAAAATATATATAATTATATACTTTGTGAATATAAAATGTTATTTATATATGAGGTGTTTTCAAAATATCAATCATTATTCATTTATCATTTGAAAAACGTGAAATATCTCGAGAATATATGAAACTAGCCGTTCTAAAGTTAAAACCATTAGTTTTAGAATAAAAAATTATGTATAAAATGATTATTTATTTTACATTACGGTTTTTTCCTGATTTCTTTTTTAATATCGTTCAAAAATTCGGGATCTTCCAAAAGTTTGATCATATTTAAAATCAATAGGCCAGTATTCACAGATTGTAATAATAGTATAAAATTTCGCTAGAAATATTCCATTCGTTCGTGAGATATCGAATTCACACACACACACGGACATCCAATCACTAACGTTAGATTTGAGTTCAGAAATGCTTGAAATGTGCTTTTCCGTCGAAAAGTCAAAATCGAAGTTTCGACTCCTCACAATACTTTTCTTATTAATAATATAAGCACCTTGGTTTATTTGTCTGTTTTGCTATCCCTCTCTGGGTAACACTTCCACAGAATGTTGCTAAACGTGTTACGATCAAGGATAAACATTTCAATTTAGATAGTAACCCAGAACATCAGCCGTTTAAAAACCCTCTACTTGAATCATCCATTAACTTTCCACAATCTGCTGTTTGAATTCAATGTTCATATTAAAAACCGGCCCGTTCTTCTTAGCTAACAAAATTTTTGATTAAAGGCAGTTCGTTTTTTTTTTTTGTTCAAAATATTTCAAATGTAAATTATTGTTCTGTTAAACCTTTTCACACCGGAGTGATCAGGGCCAACGGCCGTACCGTGCTAAAAACACCGGTTCTCGTTAGATCACCGAAGTGAAGCAGCATCGGGCGCGGTTAGTACTTGGTGGGTGACCACCTCGGAACGCCGCGTGCTGTTGGCCATCTCGGGTGTGGTATCCCCGTGGTTTGCGCGCTAGATTTGCACGCTGCCACAAATGCCGCCGTGTTCATGCGGAGTACGATCACGTTAAACATGTGGGTCCGTAAGTCCTTCCGAGAGGTTGGTGGTAGGGGAAGGAGGGTACGGTCCCTGTGGATGCCACCCCCACTGGGTTCCGGTCTAAATTGGGTGGCACTTCCCGGCCGTCCATACAGTTACCTTACACCTTTCTGGTAGGTCGGACGGTCTGGGTCTCAACAACAACAACAACACCGGAGTGATCGAATTGTCGAAAACAAAAAATATAAATATTTTCTCCTTTCAAATTATTTTCAATTTTTCATCCTTATTAATCTTAAGTTCACAGTTAATTTTTCTTCCAAAGGTTTCGATAAAATTAAAAATAACTTATTTTTTTTAAAACGGACGCCGCAGGCTTCAGGATTACATTCTTGTACATGATAGTATGTATGTAGAGAAAGTAATAATATAATTTTGGCAGGTTTCACATATTCGTTTAATTTTCTATGAAACATGATAAAAGCTTCGAATACTTTTTTAGTATTCGAGATGGCATATTCAACAGAAGATCCAATTTCAAAGAAATTTTATACGGCGTTGTTTTTATATAAGAGAAAGAAAATATGATTACGTGACAGTCATTGAAATACGTATATCATAACTTTCGCTGTAATATAAAAATGTGGAGAGGCGTTTGTAAAATACGTTGTAATTTAGTTTTGAATTTTCCGTGTTCAAAACTTTTGTTAAAGCAATTTCATGAGTTATGAAATATTCATGAAAATATTTTTATTTTGCATAACTGATTTTAAATTGTTTTTTTTTTTCAGATCTGCTGCATTTCGCTTTCGGTCTTGTCAGCTTTTCACTTTTCCTACAATAATACACGGAAAATGAACGCTTTGTGATGGAATTCGAAAATCCAACAGTCGGATTTTGATATGTATATTATACACGTTTTTGTAATCGCTAAATAAGAATCACAATGATGTTTGTGAGTTTGTATATCCTCTGAAAAGTCTGTGTACTTCAAATTATCCCCAAAATTGTGAAAATCGAAGGATATATGTTAATACATATACATCGATTGATATTTCTCCAATTAATGAACTTTAGTGGTCAGGTAATTTAAGGGAAGTTGGATCATGGGAAAGCTTTTAATTTTTCGAGCGATATTTTTTGAAAATCGGAAGATAAATTTAAAAAATAAATATGTTGAAACTTATTGTTGGAACCAGTCTACAATATGAAATATTGTTCCATATTTTAACATTGAATATATTGGTTTAAATTGGAAATATGGAACGGATTGTTTAATTTATCTAAAATTTTGAATAAAATAACGTCACAACGACGTAGGTGCAATTGATTAAAGTTTCGTAACAATATCATGTAAGCGATAATCGATGCAAGTTAAAGCTTGGAAAGGTGAATTTCATGAATTTCTATTTAATAAGTTCTGTTTGAAAACCAAATTTTAAATAAAATTGTTCCTGAAGAACGAATAAGTTGTCCCGAGGACTTCAAACCCCTGTCAGCAAGGATTACATCCAGCTACAAGAAATTGAGAGAACACAGACATTTGGCTTTTGCTATTTGGGTAGTCATTTCCATGTACAGGGGTACTTATAAGCCGGGATAAAATTCTGGTCCAATGATTTATCTAGAAATGATTGAGAGAAGATATCCACATTCGCAAAGTCTGTGCTGGAGCAAGTAATGTTATTAGTCAGCATGCAGATTGCTAAATTCGAAGAATAAGGAGAGCTATCACTACAGTCACACTGCGATGACATTTAACATCAGTCAATACGTCTAAGGAATAATTTTCAATCACTTCGCGAAAATATACGTACCTCATAATAATACGTATCTCAAAATACGTACCTCATGGCAATCACAGACGTAGTGTTTGGATAGCTCAATTGTACAAATATATATTACGCGTATAGTTTCTTTACCTACAACCGGGTAAAACAACGGTCGCTCCAGAAGTGGCTAAGGTATGAAATTCACATATGTAAATCCGGGACAGGAGTTTCTAAGGTGAATAGTCAGCAGGAATATTGTCTAATTCTCCGACAAAACAAAGCTAATTCTACAGGCACTCTATTGTCTCTTATACGAGCGTTACCTGGCATTAGTCCATACACCTGAAGAAATATGTCCAATAAATTTGCGATATTGGGGTTGTACGTTTGACAACTGCGCTGCATTTCATTTACCTCAATTTAACTTCAGCAGCCCTTGGAATGGGGCTAATTATGAGTGACTTGGGATAGCACATGGAGTTAAATTGTCTTCCTTTAAGAAACCCGCTTTTATTTATGCTCGGCAATGGCCAAAATATTCCTATGAATATCGTATGGTAATTGAAAATAGTATGAATGTAGTATGAAAATGAATGTAATATGAAATGAATGTAGTATGAAAATGAATGTAATATGAAATGAATGTAGTATGAAAATAGTATGGTCATTCCATTTTGATGTACAATGAATGCAAATATAAGACTCGGTAATAGAATATTAAAATTTTAGAACTTTTAGACATCATCTTTACTGCTGGTGTAAATAACGCTGTGAGTCACCCGTCTACATGAAATAAACATTCCGCAGGAATACCTCCAAAATACAATATCATAAAATGGTCTGCTAGACCTCCATATTTATATATAATACTCAACCATATTGTTGAGACAGTATGGCACGCCATTTTCGAGCTCTAACACTAACACCCAAAACAAAAGAACATTCATGGACAGCAGTACCTCAAGACTCTAACTAAACGATATATGTACCATTAACTTTCGAGACTGGTAGTGAATGCATAGAAAGCAGAAAAATAATCATTCGCACTAGTATGTCGTTGCCATTTATGCACCATAAATCATTCTTTTATGTTAAAGACGTTATACTCTCTTATTTACCTCCTAACCTGCATTTTTTCATAATTACAAGCAAATCGTGCTTCCTTTTTTGACTGTGCAATTTCTTTTTCATTGAGAGCAAGCACATTTTAAACAGATATCGCTTCATATTTAATTTCCCATCTCAAAAGAATCTATTTTTCACCATCCCAGCAACTATTTATATTCTTATTTCTATCGCACATGTAAAGCGCATTTATTTTGAAAAAAAAAATGTTTTGTCATCATATATTTGCTTTTCAATATGTAAATTATTTCCATCTATAATTCAATGAGTTTCCTTTTATGGCAAAGCATTTGATATCATTGAAAGAATTTAATAAAGGCTAAATGTTATTTAGTATCTATAAATTCACATATTTTTTGTAACTTTATGAAAACCATATTATTTACTTGAGTAAAGGTATATTCATATCGCGCATATTTTCTATACTTCATATCCATGCTTCTTATTTGATGTTAATATATGATATTTTGAATTACGTAACGTACGTGAATAGACAAAAATTATTTGTATAGTTTATAATATTTATATTCCATACACTACATAATATATGCAAAATCAAAATATTGTAATCGAGTAAACAGTTCGGCTCGGATTTCGATGTATTTGTATGATATGGATAAATAGGATGGTTATAATTAAAGTTGCGAATTTTAAAACGCAGTAAAGAAAGAACAAATGTTCAGAGTGACTTGATATTTGACATGAGTATACGCTAAACAATGGAATTTTGTTTGGCGAGGGAAAATGTATACTCCAAAAATGTACCAATGGATGGCTCTGTATTTGCCAGACACGGGTTGTTAGCCGAAAGAAATCAATAGTCAAATAAAGAAAACGATAATGCAATCAACATTACTTAATTTAATAATTGATTGAAACATCATGGAAACATGAAACAAACACCTACGATGTACGTAAGAAATGTTCAATATGCTGTCCACCGTGCTCGGCTACCAGTTGGAAGCGCAAAACAGCATGTTTGACAACAAATTGGAGTGATGCTGTATATCAGAGGTGATGCTGTGGATGTGGTGCGTAATGCGTGTTTTTAAGTTAGCCGAGGTCGCAATCCGACCACTGTATACAACATTCTTGAAGTGTCCCCAAAGTCATAAGTCGCAACAATTAAGGTAAGGTGAAAGTGGCGGCCAAACTGTTGGAAAATGAAAGCTGATAATACTGTTATTTCCGAAACGGATATTCAGCAGCTGTTTCACTGATGTTGCAATGTGCGGAGAAGCGCCATCTTGCATAAAAGTTGTGCTATCCAGACATTGACGCTATTGAAATGCTGGAATGATGTGGTTCTGCAAAAGAGCTTCATGCCGCTGCCCAGTTGCCGGTACAAGTAGCGGATCCCGCAGAACCTATCTCTTCGAAAAAGAATGGTAAAACGATACACGTTGCCGTAAACCCGCACCACACAGTGATCTTTGCAGAGTGGAGAGGCAATGGTTGCAGTGGGAATGCATTTTTGTTCGCCCATATTCTGCAATTTTGCGTATTGGCAGTACCTTATAGATAGAGATGGGCTTCGCTGTCCACAAAATTTTTTATAGCCATCCATTGTCCACTTCCATCCGAGCAAGAAATTGAATTACGAAAACATCTCGTTGTGGCAGGTCAGCAGAAGCAACTCCTGAACATGCGTAATTTTGTTCGGATAACATTGCAGGAAATTTTGTAAAATATTACGGACCGTGCTGACAGGCATATCCAACAATCTGATAATTTCAGGTGTACAGTAGCTTCCACACCACTAGTCGTTTCTTCCTGTAACATTGTAGCCACGTATTCCACTGATGTCTGAACAATTGCTTTCCTCCCTCTGCCACGTTTCACGTTCAATGAACCAATCGCTTTAAATTTAAGAATCCTCTTCCGTAGGCCAAATGCAGATATTGGACCAGATTTTAAGCCCTTTAATATCTGGAACCTCCCTAAAGCAGTTAACGCACAGTCACCGTTTTGGTAGAAACGTTTTACGAGCAAAGCGCAATCCTTTAGTGACAGAATCATGACAAGACACTCAATGAAAACTGCACGTGCTCCTTGTTTTTATCCCAACTGTAATGTGTGGTGCGCATGACTTACTTGTCTTAACTAGCATACCTCCAGAATAGAGGTTTTCTTCCGCGCGCGACCTAGCGGCTAATTTCTTCGTTCTTCGTCAAGCAAATTCCATATTGGATACGTACATTGCCATCTATCGGTACATTTTTGAATTACTTTTTTTTTCGCCAAACAAAATTCCATTTCTTTACGCATACTCAGGTCAAATATCAGGGCATTCTGACCAGTGCTTGTTACTTTACAGCGTTTTGAAATCGCAAATTTAATTATAATCTCTCTGTATTTTTTTATTTTATGATATCTTTGTTTACTTAATGTAAGCAAAGGAAAACATTATGTGAATATTTGAATGTTTTAATTTTTTTTACAATAGATCAAATATGTAAAAGAAAAATATTCCGATGGTGTCAAAAATCGTTCACTTGGATTTCGATGGTTTTGCATATTATAAACATCTTTGCATAATAACCATATTATTTCTTATATGCATGTGTATATGTCGGCCTTTAACCACTTCTTTCGAACACATTGATCGAATTGAATAAAATGTAGTGCCATTACATCGATCGATGAACCTCAGAAGTCTGTTGAATTTTGAAGTGTATGAATAATGGAAATATTAAAAGTTTTGTTTTCAAAAATAGAAAAATTATTACACATAGGTAATTAATGCTTTATATTATAAGTGAAGGCATATTTATATAAGTGAATATTTATACATAATATAAGTGATATGCATATTTATATAAGTGAATATTTATATATATAGCATAAATGGTATGCATATTTATATAAGTGATAAGCAATTTTGGGCATTTTATTATATTGAACTGAAGCATATAGACTTGTCGCAATACAACTTGAATACCGCAGATAATATATGTATGAAAATAAAACAATATTCATTTTCATAGTGATAAATGGAGTTCTTTACTTTCCCTGCAATACATGGTAATGCATAGGGAAAGTAATGGAATAATGTCGAAAATCCCAACTTGAGTTTTCGACGGATCTACACGTTTCAAGACCACTAAAATATGAAAAAACCATTTTATATTGACGTCTGTGTATGTGTCTGTGTGACTGTCTGTCCGTCTGTGTGTATGTCTATCTGTCTGTCTGTCTGTGCAGATTTTGTATTCACTCTAAGTAAAAAATTAATGGACCGAATTTCACAAAATTTTATAGGTAAGTCATTTGTGAGCGAGTCTGATGCTGATTAGTTTTGAGTACGATTCGGGATAAAAATCCCGCCCATTTTTGCGAAATGGCTCGCAAAAGCTTGTATCCACTCTAATTGAAAAACTAATGGACACGAATTTCACAAAATTCGGCAGATGAGTCATTTGTGGGTCACCTTGGTGCTGATTAGATTTTGGTATGATTCAGAAAAAAATAACCTGCCTTTTTTGCAAAATGGTCCGCAAAAGTCTTCAAAATCTAAACCAAAGAACTATGTATGCTCAATTATAACCATTAAATGCTTGTTTAATACGTAATTTTTAGCGGAGAAAAGAATAAGACCAACCCCATTACAATAGGACTAGCCGTTTTCAAGATATTTTAGTTTTTCGTATTTTCTCTACGCCACCTTTGAAAATAAGTCTGGTTACCGAATGAGAACGAAAATTGAATTAAAAGTGAAATAAATTTAATTAAAATAAAGAGAACGTTGATATAAATCTGCAGGGAAAGTCATGTGCTGCCCACATCAGATTTTTATTTTTGCGTTCATTCATAGAAAAATACGAATCGATATAATTATTGCAAAATAAAATTTAATTTTGTTTCACATAAATGGGTAAAACAGAGAAAAAAGTGCTACATTGAAATAAAGAAAAATGGATACGAAATGGGAGTTTAAGAAGAATAATATTATTTCTCATTTTTCTGCTTTTATGTCCCATTTGGTGGCATCATCACTGCTTCAATTTAGAATATTGGCTAAAATATTGTAAATCTGTTATTTAGCTTTAATATATATTTACTTCTATTAAGTAAATAATTTCAGACTTTTCCGAAATGGTCGTCGGCTTCTTCATAATAGTTGTCTAATGTGTGTTTTTATTTACAGATCTCCCAATGTTTCCAGTGAGCTATTAGGCTGAATTTGTGCACACAAGCAATGCCCAAGGGACAGTGCCTAACCGAGTCAAATTTTCAATTTCCGCCTAGGAACAAAGAATTTTTTTTTCGAAAATGTTTTACAATCTCCTTTAGAAACTACTTTACCTATCTAAAAGTTTAACACTTTTCATGTCTGCTACAGGTCGCAATGCAAAAGAGTCAAATGTTATATTATTTTCCCCTCTCGGGTCCGGATAGTGGTTTCGAATATAAATTCCAGACGATCCAAAAGCCTTAAAAACCCAGAAGGCTTAATCTATGCATATTATTAGTATCGATATACAGGGTTTGTATCTAACTGTGCAAATTTTTAATAAGGACGTCTGGTATTGGCACCAAACGATCTATATTATTAAACAAAATAAAGCATTTTTGTAAGAGTGTTATTTTCTCTGTCTTTAACAAGTTTAAATGTTAGTTCATATTATTTTTGCTCGAAAACTTCTTAAATTATAAATTCATGTTGTTTCAATAAAGAAGCAAGGCATTAGCTAATTTTATATCTTAAAATAAGTCAATGGAGAAAAGTAACAAACTTCAACCTTTATTGAATAAGAATTTTGAAAAATATTGATCAAAAACAATACCCAGTTTCTAATCAATTCAAAAATAGATTATATGTATAGCAAAATTATTTTTTTACTCATTATAAACCACTTTTTTTATTTTGATACATTATTGATTTAAGTACGTTTGGTAAAATGCGTTATTGGTTTTAATTTTCTTATGTTCAATAAACATTTCATTTTAAGTCATCTGATAATATATTGAAAAACAATTCATCAGAAAACAATACGGTATCGTGCAATAACATCTATCTTATGAATATAATTAATTGCACATCTTTTCAAAAATATTTTTTGTGATTCGATCGCATATCTTTAAATTATCCTGTCACAATTTGTAGAGAAATTGCAATTATTTATGTGATTAATGACAAATTATATTTTAAACCTTTTATTCATTTTAATTGTATAAAAGGTTACAGTATCAATAATGCTTTTTTTAATATATGATTGAAAGTAATTTAAACAGATTAGAATGAGAATGTGGATGTAATTTAAATTTGAATAACAATATAAATTAATTTAAAATTACCTAAATAGAATATTGTTTATTTGTAAAATAAATAAACGATAACTAAAATGTTAATCATTAAATGTACAAAATTATTGGCACATTTCAGAAAACAATGGATTTCCTTTTTCAGTGCAACGAGACTGGACCTGAACAGATACAGTCATAATAAGCATATATAATATTTATTTATAATATTCATATTTCTTTTTTTTGTTATATCTATCTCAGGTTCAGCTTTTCTTATTTTTTTATATTTTCATTTTATTTGCATTTTCCACACTAAGGGGTGCTTCTCGTTAGATCACCGAAATCAAGCAGTATCGGGCGCGGTTAGTACATGGGTGAGTGACCACCTGGGAACACATCGTGCTGTTGGCATATTTCGGGTGCGGTTGCCCGGTGATTTGCGCGCTGGATTTGCACGCTTCCACAACTGCCGGCGTGTTCATGCGGAGTACGATCACGTAAAACATGTGGATCCGTAAGTACTTCCGAGAGGTTGGTGGTAGAGGAAGGAGGGCACGGTCCCCCCCCTGGATTTCAGTCTAAATTGGGTGGCACTTTCCGCCCGTCCAAACGGTTACCTTATACCTTTCTGGTAGGTCGGACGGTCTGGGTCTCAACAACAACACCAAGGGGTGCACTACATTATATTCCGGCCTTTACCCTTTTTATCTTTAGTCGGTATATTCGCCCTTTATTTAGAAGTTCAGATCCAGGTTTGTTGCAGTGAAGAAAGAAATCATTGATTTTGGAAACATACATATGATTTTGAATCTTTATTTGCCCTGTACTTCACGTTATAATTAGTTTTGTGAGACCAGGATACATTTATGCAGTTTATATATTAAGAAAATTTACTATATATACCATACGAAACAAAGCGCGGATTCGTAGACAACATTTTACGATAGTCATGGACCGGGAGGTTATGACCCGCATAAATTCAGTGCACATAAATTGCAGGTGCTGTGACGAGATTTCTTAATAACTCGACACCTGTGTAAAAATATGTCAAAATCATGAAAATCAATATTATATTTTTATATCTATATTTTTATGCATCCTTTTCATATAATCAACCCTGTTATTATATCCCTCTCGTCTTACATATATGCAATTTATATTGTACATTTATCTATGAGTTTCAAAGGAATATTCAGCCATTTTAATTCTTTTAACGCGCAATGTGAGAGAGAGAATTATTTTCCGTTATAAGTTCAAGGTCTGCATTCGGGTGATGAAAAACCTAGTAAGATTTCATATGTACATGTTCTTCGGCAGTTGAAATCGGAAGTAATGTATATGTTTCGATTGGTCTATGTATACGCAAGTGGTCCAACGTAATGAAAGTCTAGACTGGGTGTCGGGGCAAGCCTGCGGCAGATGGTGAGAACTTATTTCTCGGCATGTATGTTTTCTTGTTTGGTTCTGAGTCCTATGAGTCTCGGAAGGTTATATAAGCTTGGAACGCAAAAGTTCGTCGCGCATTCCCATCCTGAATACTACACGGAGATGTGGTAGTTCAATTTACTTTCGATGTTCGCCCAGAACCCCGGGATCCGACTCTCACTGCGGAATCCGTGGTTCGCGAGTTGGGAATGACGCCACCGCCACGGCGAAGAATGGGTCCGAGGTAGCATTGCCGGACATTGCCGTCAACTCTCATGCCTGAGCATCTGTCCGAGAATTCATCTGATACGCTGACTTAGATCTTCTGCAATGCCTTTTCGTCCCTGCCGGACCAAGAACTGAGATAACCTGTACTGTGAGCAATCAATGACGTAATTCTCTCTTATTCACGCTATCCTGTGTTCGAAGGTAAGCTCCTTTTCATGCAGTGGCGGAGCCATTAGACCTTCTCCGAAATTCCTTAAGTTCTAACAGATATCTCCAGGAACGGAGAACTTTCATTTTTTCTGATCCTTGCGTTAACTCCTAGAATCAGCAATTCTAAATAGTATTATTAATAGTCAATATAATTCTTCTCTCCGAGTGCTCTGCCCTTGTCTGCCTATTTCCATACTTTAGACCATACCTTATATTTTGTAATTATGGTTCTATATGAAATGTGTGGGCCACGTAACGTATTAAATTGTTGGTATTATATTTATCATTTGGTGGCAAATTGTGTTATAATATCCTGCCGGTGTCCAGTGCTTAAATATAATTTACGAATAGGTGTAACTCCATAATATAACTTATTAATTACATATTTAATAAAGATTGGATTAAAGTTAATAACTGTGTGTTCATTGGGTTTGGATATTAGTGATTATTTGCAATATTCTGTGTTTTCTATATCCTCATGCTTTAGCTGAAGAATCATCCCCTCAAGGTAAGGGTTTTGTATTATCACGCTTTGTATTTGCGGCAGGTCATCTGTGAGTTTTACTTACAGACGGGTGGAATTTGGGACCTGTGTTGTAAAAATTGGAGAAAGTTAGAATTCTCCGGTCGGCCGTGTCAAGAGGGAAACCGTTATGACACAGGTGAGATTGAGTCAGAAATATCCTTGCGGCTAAGGCTTATACCATGCAGATTGGTTAATAAGTTGGCCAATGAAGACGTGTTGCTACATCGATCTGAGGAACAACCAATAAGATACGGAGGGCGTATCTGGATCTCAGGAGAAATGATGTGGCTACAAGCACAGCGTTTAAGATGTATTCAGTGAATTCAGAATGACTGTCCAGCGGTAATAGTGATGGCATTCGACAATTAGAGTTCAAGAAATGAAATGTGCGTTTTGTAGAGATTGAGAGGCGATGCTCGGACAAGAAGATGGTTTTTAGGGAATTTATAGGCAGGCAATTCAGAATAACCTGCTAAGAGTGTTATGTTTTACAAAAATAGATATGCAAGCAATGGCCGTCCAGTTGCAGTATAATTCGACAATGAGAGTAATAGAAAGTATATTCAAAATATATATAATTTGTAATATGTAAGAATGATGAGATTGTAAGAATGACAAAATAAATATTAAATGCTAATAAATAAATTGAAGTAATGATAAATTGTGAGAAGACGTCAATTGAGGTATTATAAATATGTCGACGACGTCAAGGTGATACATAATGATATTAAAGTATGTAAGAATGTAATATGGATAATGATGCGATTCAACAGGCTATAGGCCATACCACGATAGTAATAAATATGTAAAAATATGGGAAGTCAATTGAAATAAACAAATAAATAAATAAATAACTCTGATAAATGTTATAGTTAAGTTCGAGTAAATAAATCAGGGATTTAGAAGATAATAATGTTTTAAAATAGGTAAGATATTAAAATCATAAAATAATTAAATAAATAAATTCATGTTTTCCAAGTATGTATAGTCTATGTTCTCAAAGTGTGTTCAGAAATGTTGCCAAGGTGAATTGATAGATGGAGGAACGAGTCACTGCAGTTCAACTCAACTCTACGACAAAGCCGGCAAGTAATAAATAGTTGCAGGTGAGATACAGGAATGTGTTTGCTCAACTCGTTAGCGTAATTTGAATGTGTAAGCAAATCGCATAGATATAGATCGTATTAATGTAGAGTTAAAATTGAATGATGGTATAGGTTAAATATGTTAGAAATAAATAGATGCAAGGAATTATTTCAAATATGTTTAGACAAAAATAAAATTCTATAAAATCTAAATTAAATTAAATATTTTCTTTTATGCAAGTTTTAATGAAATATTATTGATAATATAGAAGGTAGTTGAAGGTTTATGAATTTAAATTTGAGTTGTCGAATTTTAAGAAAGGAATAAGTTACTAAAAACTGCACTATATCAACGCGGAGAATAACTAAAGGATATGTTGCATTGAACCACTTTACATAAGAATAAGCAAGGGTTGTATGACATCTAAATGGAAGTATTGGAAGTTAAAAAGAATGTACATAAATGAAATAGAATAATCTCAATAAAGAATCTTGAAGTTAATTAGAATTTAAGATAAATAATTCGATGAAGTTGTTTAAACAACAGTTGAATAGTTTTATAGAAATGCTGTATTCTATTCAGGTTAAAATTTAATTGATGATAAGGCACCTGCAGGTAATTTTGACATTTAATTCAAATTAGTTGTAGGCACCCCACTAATTTAAATTGTTTAGTGATAGGGAATTGGATTATAATTATAAAACTTTTTTTAATTATTGTTCAATTACATAATTTGGAAAATGTTAGTTTTTTTAGAGAATTCATGCAAGGGCGAGTAATAATAAAAAAAATTATCACGTTTATGTAATGGATAAATTCGAGACATAAAATAAAAGGAGTTATTCAAAATATAAGGGATTTAAATGGTAATATATGTATGTTTTAGTCCTGCATGTATGACATGCGGACCGTTAAATAAAGTTTTACAATACTTAGATTTTTCCAGAAATTCAGTGTGTTGAATGTGTCCAGAGTCTTTGTACAGGCTTCTTGAATACCTTTATGTGCAGAGCAAGGTTATTATGTAAGACATCCAGCATGTTATCTTCTCAGTTAAAGTTTCAGTGTTTGTTTAGCCATTCACAATTAATTGTCATCATACCGGCTAGAATCGATTAAGGGGTAATCATTGAGAGGGGGTTTTCTTACTACTTTCGAGTCAGGGGAAGGCGGATTAATTAGTTTCCTGTAAATCAACTGCCCATCGAGACTGGTTTTATTGCGGATGTCTTATGTTTTGGAGATAATGAAAGTCAATATTGAGGTAATGCAGAAAACTTTTGGGTTCTCGTTTCGTTTTGTAAACAAGCGTGAGGGGCACATATACTAATATGTCACTAAGTAAAAATAGGAATTAATGTTGTGAAATCCGTTGAAATATGTCTTGTGTTAAAGAAATAGATATAATTATATACTTTGTGAATATAAAATGTTATTTATATATGAAGTGTTTTCAAAATATCAATCATTATTCATTTATCATTTGAAAAACATGAAATATCTCGAGAATATATGAAACTAGCCGTTCTAAAGTTAAAACCATTAGTTTTAGAATAAAAAATTATGTATAAAATGATTATTTATTTTACATTACGGTTTTTCCATGATTTCTTTTTTAATATCGTTCAAAAATTAGGGATCTTCCAAAATTTTGATCATATTTATAATCAATAGGCCAGTATTCACAGATTGTAATAATAGTATAAAATTTCGCTAGAAACATTCCATTCGTTCGTGAGATATCGAATTCACACACACTCACGAACATCCAATCACTAACGTTAGATTTGAGTTCAGAAATGCTTGAAACGTGCTCTTCCGTCGAAAAGTCAAAATCGAAGTTTCGACTCCTCACAATACTTTACTTATTAATAATATAAACACCTTGGTTTATTTGTCTGTTTTGCTATCTCTCTCTGGGTAACACTGCCACAGAATGTTGCTAAAGTGTTACAATCAAGGATAAACATTTCAATTTAGATAGTAACCCAGACCATCCGCCGTTTAAAAACCCTCCACTTGAACAATAAATTTTCGGATCACCCATTGACTTTCCACAATCAGTGCTGCTTGAATTCAATGTTCATATTAAAAACTGGAACGTTTTTCTTATCTAACGAAATTTTTGATTGAACGCGATTCGTTTTTTTTTTCTTCAAAATATTTCAAATGTAAATTATTGTTCTGTTAAATCTTTTCACACCGCGATAGCCCCCAACGAGAAAGCCCAGACGAACGTCGAAAGCCCAGACCACTCGGCTCGTCCAGGGACTTAGAGCAGCAAGATGAGTGGCCGGGGGCTATCGCGGTGTTGTTGTTGAGACCCAGACCGTCCGACCTACCAGAAATGTGTAAGGTAACTGTATGGACGGCCGGGAAGTGCCACCCAATTTAGACCGGAACCCAGTGGGGGAGGCATCCACAGGGACCGTACCCTCCTTCCCCTACCACCAACCTCTCGGAAGGACTTACGGACCCACATGTTTAACGTGATCGTACTCCGCATGAACACGGCGGCATTTGTGGTAGCGTGCAAATCT
This sequence comes from Amaurobius ferox, assembly GCA_951213105.1. Lineage (NCBI taxonomy): Eukaryota > Metazoa > Arthropoda > Arachnida > Araneae > Amaurobiidae > Amaurobius > Amaurobius ferox. The sequence continues at coordinate 50,442,323 of OX578134.1, forward strand.
AGCGCGCAAACCACGGGGATACCGCACCCGAGATGACCAACAGCACGCGGTGTTCCGAGGTGGTCACCCACCAAGGGGGGCTATCGCGGTGGGTGACCACCTCGGAACACCGCGTGCTGTTGGTCATCTCGGGTGCGGTATCCCCGTGGTTTGCGCGCTAGATTTGCACGCTACCACAAATGCCGCCGTGTTCATGCGGAGTACGATCACGTTAAACATGTGGGTCCGTAAGTCCTTCCGAGAGGTTGGTGGTAGGGGAAGGAGGGTACGGTCCCTGTGGATGCCTCCCCCACTGGGTTCCGGTCTAAATTGGGTGGCACTTCCCGGCCGTCCATACAGTTACCTTACACCTTTCTGGTAGGTCGGACGGTCTGGGTCTCAACAACAACACCGCGATAGCCCCCGGCCACTCATCTTGCTGCTCTAAGTCCCTGGACGAGCCGAGTGGTCTGGGCTTTCGACGTTCGACACCGCGATAGCCCCTTCCCGGCCGTCCAAATAGCTGCTCTTAGTCCTCCGGACGAGTCGGACGGTCTGGGTCTTCCACACCGCGATAGCCCATTGGTTAGCGCGCTGGAGTTGCACTCGGTAGGCCCGGGTTCGATTCCAGACACTGCCAAAACTGCCGCCGTGTTCACGCGGAGTACGATCACGTTAAACATGTGGGTCCGTAAGTCTTTCAGAGAGGTTGGTGGTAGGGGAAGGAGGGTACGGTCCCTGTGGATGCCTCCCCCACTGGGTGTCGGTCTAAATTGGGTGGCACTTCCCGGCTGTCCAAACTGTTTCCTTACACCTTTCTGGTAGGTCGGACGGTCTGGGTCTCAACAACAACAACACCTCAAGTCCTCTGGATGAGTCGGACGGCCTGGGGTTTCCACACCAGAGTGATCGGGGGCGCGGTAACCCATTGGTTAGCGAGCTGGAGTTGCACTCGGTAGGTCCGGGTTCGATTCCAGCCAGCCACTGCCATAACTGCCGTCGTGTTCACGCGGAGTACGATCACGTTAAACATGTGAGTCCGTAAGTCCTTCCGAGAGGTTGGTTGTAGGGGAAGGAGGGTACGGTCACTGTGGATGCCTCCCACACTGGGTTCCGGTCTAAATTGTGTGGCACTTCCCGGTCGTCCAAACAGTTACCTTACACCTTTCTGGTAGGTCGGACGGTCTGGGTCTCAACAACAACAACACCAGAGTGATCGAATTGTCGAAAACAAAAAATATATATATTTTCTCCTTTCAAATTATTTTCAATTTTTCATCCTTATTAATCTTAAGTTCACAGTTAATTTTTCTTCCAAAGGTTTCGATAAAATTAAAAATAACTTATTTCTTTTAAAACGGACGCTGCAGGCTTCAGGATTACATTCTAGTACATGATAGTATGTATGTAGAGAAAGTAATAATATAATTTTGGCAGGTTTCACATATTCGTTTAATTTTCTATGAAACATGATAAAAGCTTCGAATACTTTTTTAGTATTCGAGATGGCATATTCAACAGACGATCCAATTTCAAAGAAATTTTATACGGCGTTGTTTTTATATAAGAGAAAGAAAATATGATTACGTGACAGTCATTGAAATACGTATATCATAACTTTCGCTGTAATATAAAAATGTGGAGAGGCGTTTGTAAAATACGTTGTAATTTAGTTTTGAATTTTCCGTGTTCAAAACTTTTGTTAAAGCAATTTCATGAGTTATGAAATATTCATGAAAATATTTTTATTTTGCATAACTGATTTTAAATTGTTTTTTTTTTCAGATCTGCTGCATTTCGCTTTCGGTCTTGTCAGCTTTTCACTTTTCCTACAATAATACACGGAAAATGAACGCTTTGTGATGGAATTCGAAAATCCAACAGTCGGATTTTGATATGTATATTATACACGTTTTTAGAATCGCTAAATAAGAATCACAATGATGTTTGTGAGTTTGTATATCCTCTGAAAAGTCTGTGTACTTCAAATTATCCCCAAAATTGTGAAAATCGAAGGATATATGTTAATACATATACATCAATTGCTATTTCTCCAATCAATGAACGTTAGTGGTCAGGTAATTTAAGGGAAGTTGGATCATAGGAAAGCTTTTAATTTTTCGAGCGATATTTTTTGAAAATCGAAAGATAAATTTTAAAAATAAATATGTTGAAACTTATTGTTGGAACCATTCTACCATATGAAATATTGTTCCATATTTAAACATTGAATATATTGGTTTAAATTGGAAATATAGAACGGATTGTTTAATTTATCTAAAATTTTGAATAAAATAACGTCACAACGAAGTAGGTGCAATTGATTAAAGTTTCGTAACAATATCATGTAAGCGATAATCGATACAAGTTAAAGCTTGGAAAGGGGAATTTCATGAATTTCTATTTAATAAGTTCTGTTTGAAAAACAAATTTTAAATAAAATTGTTCCTGAAGAACGAATAAGTTGTCCAGAGGACTTCAAACCCCTGTCAGCAAGGATTACATCCATCTACAAGAAATTGAGAGAACACAGATATTTGGCTTTTGCTATTTGGGTAGTCATTTCCATGAACAGCGGTACTTATAAGCCGGGATAAAATTCTGGCCCATTGATTTATATAGAAATGAGAGAAGATATCCACATTCGCAAAGTCCGTGCTGGAGCAAGTAATGTTATTTGTCAGCATACAGATTGCTAAATTCGAAGAATAAGGAGAGCTATCACTACAGTCACACTGCGATGACATTTAACATCAGTCAATACGTCTAAGGAATAATTTTCAATCACTTCGCGAAAATATACGTACCTCATAATAATACGTATCTCAAAATACGTACCTCATGGCAATCACAGACGTAGTGTTTGGATAGCTCAATTGTACAAATATATATTACGCGTACAGTTTCTTTACCTACAACCGGGTAAAACAACGGTCGCTCCAGAAGTGGCTAAGGTATGAAATTCACATATGTAAATCCGGGACAGGAGTTTCTAAGGTGAATAGTCAGCAGGAATATTGTCTAATTCTCCGACAAAACAAAGCTAATTCTACAGGCACTCTATTGTCTCTTATACGAGCGTTACCTGGCATTAGTCCATACACCTGAAGAAATATGTCCAATAAATTTGCGATATTGGGGTTGTACGTTTGACAACTGCGCTGCATTCCATTTACCTCAATTTAACTTCAGCAGCCCTTGGAATGGGGCTAATTATGAGTGACTTGGGATAGCACATGGAGTTAAATTGTCTTCCTTTAAGAAACCCGCTTTTATTTATGCTCGGCAATGGCCAAAATATTCCTATGAATATCGTATGGTAATTGAAAATAGTATGAATGTAGTATGAAAATGAATGTAATATGAAATGAATGTAGTATGAAAATGAATGTAATATGAAATGAATGTAGTATGAAAATAGTATGGTCATTCCATTTTGATGTACAATGAATGCAAATATAAGACTCGGTAATAGAATATTAAAATTTTAGAACTTTTAGACATCATCTTTACTGCTGGTGTAAATAACGCTGTGAGTCACCCGTCTACATGAAATAAACATTCCGCAGGAATACCTCCAAAATACAATATCATAAAATGGTCTGCTAGACCTCCATATTTATATATAATACTCAACCATATTGTTGAGACAGTATGGCACGCCATTTTCGAGCTCTAACACTAACACCCAAAACTAAAGAAGTGGACAGCAGTACCTCAAGACTCTAACTAAACGATATATGTACCATTAACTTTCGAGACTGGTAGAAAAATAATCTAGCAGAAAAATAATCATTCGCACTAGTATGTCGTTGCCATTTATGCACCATAAATGATTCTTTTATGTTAAAGACGTTATACTCTCTTGTTTACCTCCTAACCTGCATTTTTTAATAATTACAAGCAAATCGTGCTTCCTTTTTTGACTGTGCAATTTCTTTTTCATTGAGAGCAAGCACATTTTAAACAGATATCGCGTCATATTTAATTTCCTATCTCAAAAGAATCTATTTCTCACCATCCCAGCAACTATTTATATTCTTATTTCTATCGCACATGTAAAGCGCATTTATTTTGAAAAAAAATGTTTTGTCATCATATATTTGCTTTTCAATATGTAAATTATTTCCATCTATAATTCAATGCGTTTCCTTTTATGGCAAAGCATTTGATATCGTTGAAAGAATTTAATAAAGGCTAAATGTTATTTAGTATCTATAAATTCACATATTTTTTGTAACTTTATGAAAACCATATTATTTACTTGAGTAAAGGTACATTCATATCGCGCATATGTTTTTATACTTCATATCCATGCTTCTTATTTGATGTTAATATATGATATTTTGAATTACGTAACGTACGTGAATAGACAAAAATTATTTGTATAGTTTATAATATTTACATTCCATACACTACATAATATATGCAAAATCAAAATATTGTAATAGAGTAAACAGTTCGGCTCGGATTTCGATGTATTTGTATGATATGGATAAACAGGATGGTTATAATTAAAGTTGCGAATTTTAAAACGCAGTAAAGAAAGAACAAATGTTCAGAGTGACTTGATATTTGACATGAGTATACGCTAAACAATGGAATTTTGTTTGGCGAGGGAAAATGAATACTCCAAAAATGTACCAATGGATGGCTCTGTATTTGCCAAACACGGGTTGTTAGCCGAAAGAAATCAATATTCAAATAAAGAAAACGATAATGCAATCAACATTACTTAATTTAATAATTGATTGAAACATCATGGAAACATGAAACAAACACCTACGATGTACGTAAGAAATGTCCAATATGCTGTCCACCGTGCTCGGGCTACCAGTTGGAAGCGCAAAACAGCATGTTTGACAACAGATTGGAGTATATCAGAGGTGATGCTGTGGATGTGGTGCGTAATGCGTGTTTTTAAGTTAGCCGAGGTCGCAATCCGACCACTGCATACAACATTCTTGAAGTGTCCCCAAAGTCATAAGTCGCAACAATTAAGGTAAGGTGAAAGTGGCGGCCAAACTGTTGGAAAATGAAAGCTGATAATACTGTTATTTCCGAAACGGATATTCAGCAGCTGTTTCACTGATGTTGCAATGTGCGGAGAAGCGCCATCTTGCATAAAAGTTGTGCTATCCAGACATTGACGCTATTGAAATGCTGGAATGATGTGGTTCTGCAAAAGAGCTTCATACCGCTGCCCAGTTGCCGGTACAAGTAATAGGTAATTAATGCTTTATATTATAAGTGAAGGCATATTTATATAAGTGAATATTTATACATAATATAAGTGATATGCATATTTATATAAGTGAATATTTATATATATAGCATAAATGGTATGCATATTTATATAAGTGATAAGCAATTTTGGGCATTTTATTATATTGAACTGAAACATATAGAGTTATCGCAATACAACTTGAATACCGCAGATAATATATGTATGAAAATAAAACAATATTCATTTTCATAGTGATAAATGGAGTTTTTTACTTTCCCTGCAATACATGGTAATGCATAGGGAAAGTATTGGAATCATGTCGAAAATCCCAACTTGAGTTTTCGACGGATCTACACGTTTCAAGACCACTGAAATGCGAAAAACCATTTTATCGTGACGTATGTGTATGTGTCAGTGTGACTGTCTGTCCGTCTGTGTGTATGTCTATCTGTCTGTCTGTCTGTGCAGATTTTGTATTCACTCTAAGTAAAAAATTAATGGACCGAATTTCACAAAATTTTATAGGTAAGTCATTTGTGAGCGAGTCTGATGCTGATTAGTTTTGAGTACGATTCGGGATAAAAAACCCACCCATTTTTGCGAAATGGCTCGCAAAAGCTTGTATCCACTCTAATTGAAAAACTAATGGACACGAATTTCACAAAATTCGGCAGATGAGTCATTTGTGGGTCACCTTGGTGCTGATTAGATTTTGGTATGATTCAGAAAAAAATAACCTACCTTTTTTGCAAAATGGCCCGCAAAAGTCTTCAAAATCTAAACCAAAGAACTATGTTTGCTCAATTATATCCATTAAATGCTTGTTTAATGCGTAATTTTTAGCGGAGAAAAGAATAAGACCAACCCCATTACACTGGGACTAGCCGTTTTCAAGATATTTTAGTTTTCGTATTTTCTCTACGCCACCTTTGAAAATAAGTCTGGTTACCGAATGAGAACGAAATTGAATTAAAAGTGAAATAAATTTAATTAAAATAAAGAGAACATTGATATAAATCTGCAGGGAAAGTCATGTGCTGCCCACATCAGATTTTTATTTTTGCGTTCATTCATAGAAAGATACGAATCGATATAATTATTGCAAAATAAAATTTAATTTTGTTTCACATAAATGGATAAAACAGAGAAAAAAGTGCTACATTGAAATAAAGAAAAATGGATACGAATTGGGAGTTTAAAAAGAATAATATTATTTCTCATTATTCTGCTTTTATGTCCCATTTGGTGGCATCATCACTGCTTCAATTTAGAATATTGGCTAAAATATTGTAGATCTGTTATTTAGCTTTAATATATATTTACTTCTATTAAGTAAATAATTTCAGACTTTTCCGAAACGGTCGTGGGCTTCTTCATAATAGTTGTCTAATTTGTTTTTATCTTTACAGATCTCCCAATGTTTCCGGTGAGCTATAAGGCTAAATTTGTGCACGAATGCATTGACCACGGGACAGTGCCTAACTGAGTAAAATTTTCAATTTCCGCCTAAGAGCGTAGATTTTTTTTCGAAAATATTTTCCAATCTTCTCTAGAAGCTACGTTACTGACTTAAAAGTTTAACACTTCCCTGTCTGCTACAGGTCGCAATGCAAAAGAGCCAGATATTTTATTACTCTACCCTCTCGGGCGCGGATTATATAGTGGTTTCGAATGTACTTTCCAGACGATCCAAAAGCCTTAAAAACCCAGAAGGCATAATTTTTGCATATTATTAGTACCGACTATAGGGTTTGTATCTAACTGAGCAAATTTTTGATAAGGTCGTCAGGAATTGTCCCCAAACGTTATACATTATTAAACAAAATAAAGCTTTTTGTAAGAGTGTTATTTTCTCTGTCTTTAACGTTTAAATGTTAGTTCATATTATTTTTGCACAAGGAACTCCTTAAATTATAAATTCATATTGTTTTAATTAAGAAGCAAGGCATTAGCTAATTTTATATTTTAAAATAATTCAATGGAGAAAAAGTAACTAACTTCAAACTTTATTGAATAAGAATTTTGAGACATATTGATCAATGAAAATAATCAGCTTCTAATCAAATCAAAAATAGATTGTATGTATAGCAAAATAATTTTTTTACTTATTATAAACCGCTTTTTTATTTTAATACCTTATTGATTAAAGTACGTTTAGTAAAATGCGTTATTGGTTTTAATTTTCTTATATTCAATAAGCATTTCATTTTAAGTCAGCTGATAGTATATCGAAAAACAATTCATCAGAAAAGAATATTTTTTCGTGCAATAACATCTATATTATGTAGATAATTAATCGCATATATTTTCAAAAATATGTTTTGCGATTCGATCGCATATCTTTAAATTATCCTGTCACAATTTGTAGAGAAATTGCAATTATTTATGTGATTAATGACAAATTATATTTTAAACCTTTTATTCATTTTAATTGTATAAAAGGTTACAGTATCAATAATGCTTTTTTTAATATATGATTGAAAGTAATTTAAACAGATTAGAATGAGAATGTGGATGTAATTTAAATTTGAATAACAAAATGATTTAATTTAAAATTACCTAAATAGAATATTGTTTATTTGTAAAATAAATAAACAATAACTAAAATGTTTATTATTAAATGTAAAAATTATTGGCACATTTCAGAAAACAGCGGATTTCCTTCTTTAGTGCAACGAGACTGGGCCTGAACAGATACATGCATAATAAGCATAGCTAATATTTATTTATAATATTCACATTTCTTTTTTTTATTATATCCGTCTCAGATTCAGCTTTCCTTCTTCCTCTATATTTTCATTTTACTTGCATTTTTCCACACTAAGGGGTGCCACTACATTAGATTCCGGCCTTTAACCATTTTCTCTTTAGTCGATACAGTTTCCCTTTATTTGGAAGTTTATTAACCAGTTTTGTTGCAGTGAAGAAAGACATTATTTTCGAAACATACATATGCTTTTGTATCTTTATTTGCGCTGTACTTAACGTTGTAATTAGTTTTGTGAGACCAGGAGATATTTATGCAGTTTATATATTAAGAAAATTTATGATATATACCATACGAAACAAAGCGCGGACTCGTAGGCGCCATTTTACGACAGTCGTGGACCGGGAGGTTATGACCCCATAAATTCAGTGCATATAAATTGCAGGTGTGATTAGGCCAGAAATATCCTTGCGGCTAAGGCTTATACCATGCAAATTGGTTAATAAGGTGTCCAAAGAACAAGTGCTGCTACATCGATCTGAGGAACAACCAATAAGATACGGAGGGCGTATCTGGATCTCAGGAGAAATGATGTGGCCACAAGCAGAGCGTTTAAGATATATTCAGTTAATAAAGAATGACTGTGCAGCGGTTGTAGCGGTGACATTCGACAATTTGCGTTTAAGAAGTGAAGTTTGCGTTTCGTGGAGATTGAGAGGCGATGCTCGGCTAAGAAGGTGGTTTTTATCGATTTGATATAGGCAATCAATTCAGAATAATCTGCTAAGAGTGTTGTGTTTTACAAAAATAGATATGCAAGCAATGACCGTCCAGTTGCAGTGGAATTCGACAATGAGAGTACTAGAAAGTGTATTCAAAATGTTCAAGTAGAATTGAAGCAGTGACCGTATAAGTGTGGAGTGATAAATATATATGGAGGCAATGGCCATGCATGAGTATGCTTTCAATGTCAATTTGAGCCTAGGCATATCCAAGACAACAAACAGAGGTATGCGCAAATTTGCATTTATAAAAGGTCGATTACATATTTTGGGCATTATATAAAAATTCTGGTCTCACATGTGCAGTCTCTCCTCCTTAAGAGTGTATATAAAATTAAAGTCATTTTAATCGTAACCATAACATGTGTACTAAATAAGACTTATTTTTAAAGTTAAAATTATGGAAGTAAATGCTTAGAGATGTAATTAATAATTATATGTTAGGAACTCGTACACAGAATTAATGATGGGTTATAATGTGGCAATGATGCAATGTACGATCAATAATATATTAAAAATGATAATTTAACCCAAAGATTTATATTTATTATTTAAAAAGGAGATAAACTCCAATGCTCACTTTATTTAACCACAAGTTTATTACCCTAAGATTGCATCTTCGTTCTAAAAGACAATATTTCAAATTTGTAACATGTAATTAATAGATATCTTATGTAAATAAAAGTGTGAATGCAATTTATTTTTATGCCTTTAGTATTTAAAATATGATTACTTACAATATTATATTTCAATGAGTATACAGTTCAATTGAGCTGTAGCACTTATATTACATTCATTTCATGAGTTTTCATTATGCTAAAATAATTCATATATGTATTGTACACGGACATCAAATAAACACAGTTTTATCACAGCATCACACATCGCATCTAAACTGTGGGGTATTTACTGCATATCCTGTACTATGCATAGCCAAAAATATAATAAATTATCGTATGCTTGGACACAAATTGTCTTTGTACTACGCAAAACAAATGAAATACAGAGAACGCTAGTTATGTAAATGAAAATCTTGGCCACGTATAACAATTCCTATTTCTTTGGAAACTAATTTAATTTGTCTCCTCTGATTAGGGAATTTTTTCGTTCATTGAGAGAAACGATTTCAATTTCAATTAATGTTATTCGCTGTTATGCGTATATTACTTGAAATTCTATGTGCATAGACATACAGATATCTGAATAAAACATTATTTTATATTCTTATTTTTAATTTTATCGTGTGCCAGTAAAAAGCGAGAGGACAAATGCATTTAAAAATGATTTTCCTCGAATGAAACTAATTAGCACATGCGGTGATCAAGCAAAATGTCAAAAGAGATAATAAGATTTTTCAAATATATAGTGAAAGAATGTCAGCGATTTAATTAAGCTTCACAAATAGTTTAAATTCGGCTGTTCTTTTTACAAAACGTATGTTAATCTAATGATGGCAGCAGCAATGTTTTACGGAACTAATTCAAAACAAAAAATATATGAATCAGCCTTCATATGATGGCAATTGATGGCAATAGAATCCATATGAATTATTATCTAAGCTCTATACGTAATTTTGATAAATATACGTTGCAAGTAAAATATAAATTTTTAATTGGAAATGACACTTGAAGTAAAAATCCTCAGTAAACTTCCTGACAGCCTCCAAAATTTTTTTCTAGATACATTGCGACCACAAATCAGTCTGATACACAAATTATCCGATATGATTTTATTTGACACCGGCTGTTATCAGGAGTTCTCGATACTATCTAGTGCATTGGGCTGCAGTCTTCTTGGTTTTTTACATTCCTCACCATTTGTTCTTGCCTTTTATTTTGATTTTATCATTTGTCCGTGCGTTCGTTCTGAGAATTCCGCGACATTGCCGCAAATGAAAACCCTTTCACGTGAAAACTATGTTTTAAAATTTAGTTTCAGACACTGCGATATGTTCTTTATATATTTAAATAAATCGCACCCAGAGTTTTAAAACCATACCACGTATAGTCGTTTTAAATTCACGATATTTCACATAAAATGGGTGATTTCATAAATGTTTGCCGTTCGAAAATAAACAACTTTTAAAGTGTTCAGTTCAAATCACTGTGGAATGTTCTTAATATATTGGAAGAACATTTGCAATCGGAAGACGTCGATCTCATCGAGAGCTTTAAAACGATACCACACACAGTCGTGTTGCGTTCACGGTTGCCGAGATTGACTGAGCAATATGCGGAGGAACAACCAGAAATATTGATTTATCTCCCACGCGATGAGAATGAGGGTTATTTATTGCGCAGTACGCGAATTGGACACCATGTTGTTTACGAATATGTCAACACGACAACTGTTCTGCAAATATTTGGAACGATATGATGGTTTGAATTGGGATCTATTTTTGTCACAGGCGAGTCGACCGTAAATCCCCGCATACTATTCACAGATTTAAACATTGTCCCATGTGAAAAATATATCCAGGTAATTTTTTTTAACCGAAAGCGAAAAAATAATCGAGAGTTGATTTTTTTATTGACTCTACTTCTACGGAATTTGATGCTAAATTCATGTCAGCCATTATCTAAGCTATGAATATAGTCAATCCAAATAAATAGATGTTAAAAGGAGGAAAAGAATAAAGAAAACATAGACAAATCAGAAGTTAAAACCTTTAGTTGTATCACATATCTTCTCCGGAATGTAATGCTGAATTTATAGCAATCAGTAGAGATCCTGAGAAAAAGTTGTTTAAAATTTTATTTAGTAAAAACAATAATAAGGTAACATTTCTGTTAGCTATAAATATGTTAATATTACCCATTTCTGAATCAAGTTAACATTTACTTCTTCCTTACCATAATTATTTTTATGTGTTTTCTTGTTGCCAATTCTTTAAAATTCTATTAACGGATATGTAGTTGTTTAAGTACCAATTGATGTTGCAAAAATTGTCAAATTAAAAAAACGATTTAAAATCATCTAATTATTCAAGAGTAAATCCAAATATGAATTTTCAACATATGTATTACGGAATGCCCTATAAACAGTGTTTTGTAATATTTATTTGTGGCCTATCACATCGATCAAACGATGGCAATATTAAAGCAATATTATGGCAATATTATGGCAATATTATATATTATAATTCAATATTAAAGTTGCTTCAACATAAAACATATTGCGTCATATACTATGCATAAATTAAATTGACCTCTGGAGCAAAGATGTAGCAATGCTGTAGTGCTTATTCTTCAAGTTAATGTTAATTAATCTCTATTGTAATTAAAATCTAATCATTCTTTGTGAGTTTGAAATGCACAGTGCAAATATATTTAAAAATAGAGAACAAAATTAAAATTAAATGCCAGAATCTTACGAGTGGTAACTTATAACCCATATTATTATTTTTGTGAAGGAAATCAATCTTAAAAGATTTACTACGCAATGCAATTCCTCTCTAAATTTATAAATCGCATCTGAATCGGAATTTAATAATAATTGTCAAGTCTTTGCAGCCAACTCTTTCTTTTTCTCCAGATATTTATTGTTTCCTTATTTGTGAAGTAATGAAAATTTGTATGTTTCATGTTTTGTTTATTATACAATTGAATTGCAAGGATAAGTTATTAGTTGATTTTGAATGCAAGGAGAATTTAACATTCCATAAAATAATCTTCGTAATTCGTAACATTCATGTCTGTCTCACCATATAATGTTTCAGTTCTACAAATATACAGTGTGTTAAAAAAAAGTAAACAGCGGAATATTTTTGAACCCATTGCTATAGACCCATTGTTTCAATTACTAAACTGATTTAAATAAGATAGAAAATTAAGCAATAGTAATTTAAATGATGCACAATATTTCTGTACAAAATTGAAAAGAAGAAGTATACATCAATTTCAGAAAAAAATGAAATTGTAAAACGCTGTTCGTGTGCTATTTAGTTAAATTAAAAGAAAACGTATCTCAAAAGTGAAATTCAACTCTTTTATAAATTTCCCACATTTGAAAGACCATGTTTTCGTACAAAATAAAAATTAAATAACAAAAATATTGCCCATAATTTATTTAGTTAATCTAAGAAATATGTCTATCTCAGATATGCAAATTTATGATGGAATGCATTTTCAATCCTTCTGTTTTATACCCCTTTATAGTGAACCTCGTAACCACCGTAATTCATGAATGAAGGGGCTATTCACAAATTGAAATTATTCACAGAAATCATGCAACAGAGTTTTATAACAATTTGTTCCACGGTATGTCGTTGAAGATATTAAGAATTTAAAACTTTTTAAATGACTCGATTTTATGCCGGCTACATGAAAAAACTTAAAATTGCCAGTTCCCAATGAAGTACGTATGCGGTATACACACATTTAAAGCTTTTCAAATAACTTGATTTTATGCCGGATTCATGAAAAGACTAAAATTGCCAGTTCCCAATGAAGTTCGTACACGGTATACGAACAGTTAAAGCTTTTCAAAAGACTCGATTTTATGCTGGCTACATGAAAAGACTAAAGTTGTCAGTTATCAATGAAGTTCAGACGCGGTATACGAACATTTAAAGCTTTTCAAATGATTTAATTTTATGCCGGCGACATGAAAATACTAAAATTGCCAGTTGCCAATGAAGTTCGTACGAGGTATATGGACATTTAATGATTTTCAAATGACTCGATATTTTGCCGGTTATATGAAAAGAAAAAAATTGCCAGATCCAAATGAAGTTCGTATTCGGTATACGAAGATTTAAAGCTTTTCAAATGACTCGATTTTATGCCGGGTACATGAAAAGACTAAAAAGACTAAGACTGTCAGTTCCCAATGAAGTTCGAACGCAGTATACGGAGATTTAAAGCTTTTCAAAAGACTTTATTTTATGCCGGCTACATGAAAAGTCTAAAATTGTCAGTTCCCAATGAAGTTCGTACGCGGTATTCGAACATTTATAGCTTTTCAAATGACTCGATTTTATGCCGACTACATGAAAAGGCTAAAATTGCCAGTTCCCAATGAAGTTCCTATAAGGGATTCAAATACTTAAAGCTTTTCAAATGACGCGATTTTACGCTGGCTACATGAAAATACTAAAATTGCGAGTTCCCAATGAAGTTCGTACGCGGTATATGAACATTTAAAGCTTTTCAAAAGACTCGATTTTATGCCGGCTACATGAAATATTAAAATCGATAGTTCTCAATGAAGTTCCTACGCGGTATATGAACATTTAAAGCTTTTCAAAGGACTCGATTTTATGCCGGCTATATGAAAAGATTGAAATTGTCTGTCCCCATAGAAGTTCGCAAGAATCGCCGCTTCTAGCAAGTTCCTTATTGCCATTGAACCAATCGGATATTCCATGTAAACGAACACTTACTAACTCCAAACCGAACAATGAATGCTGGTAGCTGCAATGAGAGTATCTTCAGAAGTCGAATTTCGTAGTAATTTTATATATGTTGGTATAAATATATGTTTTCCAGCTCCAAATAGATTTTAAATATACAGGGTGTCCCATCAAGACCGCTCAAAGTCTGCACAGCCAGATTCCTCGCTTGGAATACATAAAAATTGGTGAAGGAACTGTACCTCTACGACCCATAGTTTTCGCGAAAAATGAGGGAGAAAAGTATGACGTCACATCCGGTGTACGAAAAAACAACTTTATTGGAAACATGAACATCGGTATTTGCATATGTTTACATAGGAATATGTTTAAAATGTCCACCGCGCATATCGAGGCATGCATGCACGCGCATAAAATACATGTCGCAATATTCACGTACGGAATACATTATCACCATGCGAAGATTACTTGTAACTACTAGATGCAGCCTTTTTAATAAGATTCAAACGACGGTTTAACGTCATTCCATGGCTAGCGCATGCATGCCTCGATATGCGCGGTGGACATTTTGAACATCTCTCTACGTAAACATATGCAAATACCGATGTTCATGTTTCCAATAAAGTTGTTTATTCGCACACCGGATATGACGTCATACATTTCTGTCGCATTTTTCTCGAAAACTATGGGTCGTAGAGGTACAGTTCTTCGGCCAAATTTTTTGTATTTCAAGCAAGAAACCTGGCTCTGCAGAGTTTGGGCGGTCTTGATGGGACACCCTGTATACATTATTTGTAAGTAAATAGGAACTATGTTCAAACATACTCTTCTTCTGTCGCGGCATCACTAATTTTTTGCATAAAATATTCAGATACAATGCTCTCTGACAACATATCTAGTTGGAAACCTATATTGTGCGTTTGCTTTAATTTCATCATTATCATTTACATAATTATTGTTTATAAGGCTAGACATGATTGAACAAAGGCATATAAAGTTTTGTAGAAATGACAACTTATGAAAATACTGCTTTAAGGCTATTTCAATGGCACTGTTAACCTGAATAAGCATGTCTCAAATTTTAAATGCCATGGCCAGATTTCAATAGGCTGTTTTAAATAATTTGTTTAAATTTAAGTACATTTTTTCTTTGTGAAATATCTTGAATAATTTTTTCCCACTTAGATCATGGAGGATTTCTTTTGAGTCTTTAACTTTTACGTTACGGCTCTAAGAATCCACTTTTTCAACTCCGGAACGGCAAAATAACTGAAAATTCCACCCCTGTAAATAAACACCTTCAAGGAACTTGTATTTTGTTCGTAAATCGTTTCCCCATCTATAAGGAGAAAATTTGAGGAAGGGCTGCAGGCAGGTACAATACGCGTTCCCCTCCTTTCCCAGAGAAATTGAGGTGAAAAAAACTGGTACAGCAGTTGAACCAGCGCCGTTCTAGAAGAAAATATTTTCAGTGGTACAACTGTTGTACCGCCGTAAGGAAAAGGTTAATTTTGTAATGCCATTTGCAGAACCGTGGCATCATTTTTAAATTTTCGCCAATTCAGTTAAGGACAGGATTTTTAAATCTAGATCGCGCGCTCTTATGATAGTTATAAGTTCTCTAGGAGACTCTAAATGAAACTCTCAGAGACTCAAAAACGTTTAAGCTATAGTGGGACTCTTAGAGACTCAAAAAGCGTAGGAGGCCATATCAGATTTAAGGGGTGCACTCATATGGTTTTTTAAGGGACACTAGAAAGGAAGCACAGGACGCAGAGGCTTTTGCACCATGCATCGTGTATAATTCAGATACACCGAAGCTTATTAGATCTTAATCAAATGTTTTGAGAATCTATATTTTGGTATTACATATTTCTTTTTAAGGCTTATGAGCTACGGTTTTCCAACTAATGAGTAAGCATTTTCGTTATATCAGACAAATATTTGAGTATTTTACAGAATTTTAAAAATAAATAATTATAGAATTCCCTTTCCTCATTATTTCAGGTGAAAATTGAATAATATGTGTTTAAATTCACACGTAGGTACGGTTTTAAAATTATATAAAGCAGTTTAATTTGGCATTTAATTTGTTTGATTACATATTTTATTTGTCTGCCAGAAGTGACGCACTAAGACACTTCTGACGGATTTTTGATACATGTTTCACGTTTTTGGCTTTTATAATTTTAATTATTTATGTAATGTACAAATTTCTTGATATTTTGTAATTAATAAATACATTTAGTTAAATTGAGGAGTATGATAAACAAATATTTCTAACATAATAAAAGAAGGTGCCTGTGTGTCCGTTCATGTGTGAGTTTGTGCGTCTGTGCCGTCTTTCGCTTAAAATTTAAGCATCGTACGGTCATGATATTTGGTACACAGATACTTCAGGAATCGGAAAGGTGCATTTAGGTGCCATTTGTTTTAAATTCGAATTAGTTTCTTAGTTATTTTGTCTTAAGGTACGATTTAGAAGATTTAGAAGGACTTACAAATCCGGTTTTCACACAATTCGGATCCTGAACGACCCAAAATACATTCTCATTTTAACATCATCAGAAGGAACAATGAATTTTCTTTCAAAAAACTTAAAAAAAACCATATAACTAATAGACGAGTTTCAGTGAATTAACAAAGATAT
The DNA here is from genome assembly GCA_951213105.1 of Amaurobius ferox. NCBI lineage: Eukaryota > Metazoa > Arthropoda > Arachnida > Araneae > Amaurobiidae > Amaurobius > Amaurobius ferox. The sequence goes on from OX578134.1 coordinate 50,459,021, forward strand.
ACATATTTTCGTGTTTTACACGCGTCCTCGATTTTAAAACTGCGATTAAAAGATTTCGATTTTTATAATTAAATTACAGCTCCTTTAAAAATTACACACAGCTCCAAAACAAAAATAATTCTGATGCCATATATTACTTAATTACAATTTTTCATAACGTGTTAATGTATAGCTAATTTTTAATAAACTTTGGACATCCACAAAGAATCATATTAAATATGCCCGCTTGTGCAGCAGATAGACGGGGCTCGAGATGTGGTGACTCCCTTGGAATTCAGTAGGAAACATCGAGTGACTTCAGGGAACATCAGTCGCATTACCAGACACAGCCTTTAAAGAATTTCTTTATGGACTGCGTTCTCGGAACACATTAAGAAACAATTGGATGTCAGAAGCCAAATATAATAACATGGATTATTTTTTGATTGCAACTATTTTAATTG